>ML789441.1:447051-473542 GCA_009831015.1 Picea engelmannii
AGAGATAAAGGATGGGAGAGAGGTAGAAGATAGAGGGGGGTGTAATAGGGGAGGGAGGGATAAAGGGGAACATAGAGAGAGAGAGAGAGAGGGAGTAGGTGTGAGATTCTGAGGCATGTCAAGGAAAATTATAGGTCTAGCTCTTTCCATGCCTTGTGATGTCTAAGTCTTTCCATGTCTAGGTATTACCATATATAGGAGTGTGAAAGGGAGAGAGAGGGAGACAAACAGGGGGGTTAGAGAGGGAGAGTGAGAGGAAGGTAGAGAGGGGGGGTAGATGTAGGGGAGAGAGAGCGAGAGATAGAGAGTGGGAGGGATGAGGGAATGGAAAAAACAAATAGATTATAAGAGTGTGTGCATGCTCTCAAGAATGCGTGCATATTCCTATAACGTGTGAGTGTTGTTAGGAATGTGTGTGCATTCCTAGAGCATGTGCACACTCTTAAGATCATGTGTGTGTTATTTTGAATTCAATTTTTTGGGGGCTGTATTGACAACGTGTATGCTAACTTGGTTTCCTCACATTTATGTTCGAGATGACAAACCTAGTGGTTCGGTCTGCAAATTGATAAAAACCTTCATTTTTGTGAATACCTCTCTATATCTTTGTCTTTGACATTATTTTTATATAGGTTAAACAATTCATTTGTTGATGAAATTAAAGACATAGATAGAGTCGACTATGCAGATTCCAAATATAAAGTTGGTTTTTTTTTAATTAATATTGTTTATTATTTTTAATCTATTTTTGTCTTCGCATGTTTCAAAATCCTAAAATACATACCTCTCTTATTTCTACTATAATGTTTTGTGGACTAAACATTTCTCGAATGAGTTATATGATGCACTAGAGGAGACCGATATGTATGATATTAAAAAAAAAAAGTTTGATCATGTTAAGACACTCTTAACCTGTGCAAACAAAAGACCTTGTAATTTTAGAGATATGTTGACTTTGATAATTTTAAAAAAGTATAAAAATGATATTATAAATTTCTAAAAAATACACCACACTAGAACAATGAGTTCTCTACAAGTATATAAGTTTTTGGAAAAAAATTCATTGTTAAGGTACGCAACACCTCCATGAAAAAAAACATATACCTTATATTTTGTTGGAAAAATATAAAAAATCAAATTTGACATAATTATTCACCATTTCTACGAATAAAAGTTTTATATTCGAAATGTTAATTCAATTTCCTACATTTCATCTTCTTACACCATATTCAAATTCATTGTATAAGTAACTTGAATGATCCCTCCAAGTTAAGAGAATGTTGTTTTTGCAAGTTTGCATTGCCACTAACGCATCATGAGAGACCATCATTAGCTTGCACTCACCCTTATTCTAAATCATTTTTCATTATATCATCACTTAAATCCATACATATCAATGCATATTCTTTTTCATTATGTCATTATTGAAATCAATGCAACTAATTGCTCTAAATCATTTATCATTGTGTCATCGGTGAAATGTTTTTCATTGTTTTGCATTATGTCATTATTGAAATCACAACAAGTAATTGATCTAAATTATTTTTCATTGTACCATCTCTAAAATAAATGCACCCTATTGTTTTTGTTATATCATTGTTGAAATCATTTTCATTCCCTTATTTCTCTAAATCATTTTTGTAATTCACTGAAATCAATATACTATATTGTGGTATGATATATCATTATCATTGAAATCAGTGCACCCTATTGTTTTATGTTATATCATTATCACTAAAACCAATGCACCATATTATATTATGTTATGTTATGCTCAATCATTTTCATTGTATTGTCACTTAAATCAATGCATATAGTTTTGCATTATGTCATCATTGAAATCAATGCAATTAATTGTTCTAAATCATTTATCATTGTGTCATCACTAAAATCAATGGATTGCATTGTTTGCATTATGTATTATTGAAATCATAGCAAACAATTGCTTTAAATCATTTTTCATTGTACCATCTTTAAAATAAATGCACCATATTGTTTTGTGTTATATTATTGCAAATCATTTCAACTCCCTTATTTGTCTAAATCATTTTTTTAATATCATGGCCTATTGTTTTGTATAATAGTGAAATCAATATGCCCTATTGTTTTGTGTTATATCATTAGTGAAATCAATGCCCATATTCAATAATAGATATTTCATTCTCTTTTAGTTTCCATGATTGGAACATATCAATAGAACAAACCCAAATCTCTTAAATTTAGAAACATTCTTCATTTTGATAACGGATTAATTCCTAATTATATATCTTGAACATATTAAATCATACTTATATATCTTCAAAATCCTTTCATCCTCTTCATATTGAACTATTATCTCAAAAATATATTTAATCCCAATATACTTCTTGTTATTTTACATTTGAAATAAATTGAAAATGGATGGATGTCCAAAACCTCCCTAATTTTGTATTATTAAACTCATTAAATAGTAATCTTATATATTTATATGATACATAATAAATATACAATTGGTGTTAATTTATAAGTCTCTAAACAATCAAAATATTCTAGAAATTAGTAACTGAGAGAAGGTTGGTCCTCTAACATAAATTTGATATTGATCTAGATTTAATACTCATCTTAATAATTATTTAGGAATATTATCGAAATTTGTAATAATTATTCAAAATATTATACTTTGATTTTTATTGTTTTTATAGTTAGTTTTTACTTTCAAAAATGCAGGAAGAAACCCTAAAAACAAACCCTAATTCAAAAAGCACGTGCATTCACATGATAAGTCAATAGATAGATATAGATTATACACACTTTGGATTACTTAACTCAGTATTCATCATATATTTAAATTGTTATTCCTTTCTCATGCTAAATTTAATCTAACATATTGATTCACCTAATTTAGAACATAATCTATATGCTACTATTGATCATTTTTTAGGGTGAAAAATATTACTTAATTTGAACGGGAATCTAAAATATGCTATAGGCATCGTGACTCTAAACTATAGATATATATGAATAAATATTTAGTGAAATTAAACATGTAAATGGGAAATTATAATAAATAAATAAATCTTTGGAAGTTTAAGTAATATTAAATAAATTAAACTTGACAATTATAACAAATAAATAAATAAATATTTCCATGTGTAAATAATATTAAATATATAAAACTTGGAAATTATAACATGTTAATTTATATATTATGCAATTATAACATGTTAATTTATATAATAACCAATTAGGTTTTAGTTATATTGAATATGCACTTGCAATCAAATCTCATCATTGTTATATAATTTACTTAATGGACAATAGGTTTGTATTTCCATAGTTATCATAGTGGGTGCATTTATGAGGGTGACAGTGGATTATTATGTTTTCTCTATTATATGAGGGTGTCGGTGGGGAGAATAATAGAAACGACATTACTATGTTTTCTCTATCATTCCCCCTTTCTACAAAGTAAAAACATACAAAAATATTGATAATATTAAAAAAAAAATACAATACATAAGTCTTAAAATTTTAAAATGCACGGATTATACTTATAATCATTTGCAAATTACTAATCACTTAGTCTTTCCCAAATCTCAAAGAGCACATAAGTATCATAATATTTTTAATTAAAGTTAACCATATATATATATATATATATATATATATTCCTCTTTGATTTTAAATTTTTGCATTACAATAAACATAAACATAGTTTTTATTTTAACATACACATAGTTTTTTTTTTAATCAATATTATTATTTTTATTTTTTTTTGTTAATTTGTCCTGACCTTCTTGGCAGTGAGATTAACCTTTGGCTTGAGAAACTGCAACTCAGGGGCATCTAAGCCATCAAAATCACCTGGGCATCACACCTGGCTTGAGCCACACCAACCCTTAACATGGTAGTGGCTTAACAACACACTCCATCACCGACTGTCCTACACCTCGGGGGACCTAAATTTGAAGGACATGAGAGTGGTCTTTGATCCACTTATGTGTGCACTGGTCATGATACCATTTAATATGGTATCTCTAGGTGCAACCACACGTTCGACCACTACCTCAAGGTGTCCCCATGGCTCCAGGTAAATCCCTCACGAGAATTGAACCTTGCCCAACAGTGAAAAACTCCTCGCGTTCCACCATTGGATCCAACCCCTTTGGGCTTTAAAATTTGAAGGACATGGGGGTGGGATTTGATCCACTTATGTGTGCACAAGTCATGATACTATTTAATATAGTATCTCTGGGTGCAACTACACGCTCGACCACTACCTCAAGGTGCCCCCATGGCTCCAGGTAAAGCCCTCATGAGAATTGAACCTTGCCCAATGGTGAAAAACTCCTCACTTTCCACCATTGGATCCAACCCCTTTGGAAATATTATAAATTTGAAGGACATGGGGGTGGGCTTTGATCCACTTATGTGTGCAAGGGTCACAATACCATTTAATATGGTATCTCTGGGTGCAACCACACGTTCGACCACTACCTCAAGGTGTCTCCATGGCTCCAAGCAAAGCCCTCACGAGAATTGAACCTTACCCAACGATGAAAAACTCCTCGCTTTCCACCATTAAATCTAACCCCTTTGGGAAATATTATATTATTTTAACATACACATAGTTTTTTATTTAATCAATATTATATTATTTTAACATACACATAGTCTTTTATTTTATCAATATTATATTATTTTTTTAAATGTATTTCTATCAACATTTTCTTTAATTTTTTAATGATATAAACATAAACATAATTTTTATTTAATCAATATTATATTATTTTTTTAAATATACTTTTATCAACATTTTCTTTAATTTTTTAATAATATATATTTAATTTTTTTAATGATATATATTACTCAGTGTTCACTTTTTTTGGTTTCTCCTTGTAGATAATACAATCTTTACCCAACATTATTGAGTCCGCATTAAATGCTTTAATGACGACTACTTAAAGAAGGGCAATCCTTCATAGCAATGCACATGTATATAAATAAACCACTTCACTATATTAAAAATCACATATTATAAGTTTATCTCATTTCTTGAGCAACGCATGAGATAATACTTGTACAAGAAGCTCGATCTCAACATGAATGAGTATAATATTTTTATTTAAATGATGCTTGAAACTCACCATTTCTCTCAATACTTGTACTTGAAGCTCAACCTGACTTGGAAATGGAAAAATCAAACAGTAAAATGGGATGGTTAGGTTAAGCTCAACATGAATGAGTATAATATTTTTATTTAAATGATGCTTGAAACTCACCATTTCTCTCAATACTTGTACTTGAAGCTCAACATGACTTGGAAATGGAAAAATCAAACAGTAAAATGGGATGGTTAGGTTAAGCATGCAAGTAGTTAGTAACTAATTTAAGCAGTAATTAGACATCATGGAAAATTAATGAAAACTATTTGTAAAAATGGAGTAATCGCATATCTTAGTACTTTACTGAGACTTTTAATGATGATCATAACACTTTAGTAGCATTGATATATAGTTTGGTGGTAATGAATAGTGATCAATTGATGTGAATGACACCCACTTCTTCAGTAAATAAGGAAACATCTGCAACATGAGAGGATATTTAGCAAATGAATTCTTTTGAAAAGACCAAATCCATAGTGGATACAGACAAAATTTGTAGTGAATGAAGTCTTTGTAACAAGCATGGATTCACATCAAAGAGGAACATGAATGGGTCGTAGAAAAACATGATCCACAACAAGTCTCTTTATGCAACATAAGATGAAGTAGAATATTAAAGATTCGTCTAGTTCTACAACAATCCGTAAACAGATTCCACTAGTTTCTGCAATACTACATCAAATGATGAAGTTTCAGTCTGCAACAACATACAATCAAATTATAGAGCATGTTAAATGGAACTTGGAGCAAATAGTTAATCAGGCTCTACAACAAATGAAGTTAAGATAGTCAATCGGGTTATGCAGTAATCACTGAAGTCAAATTATGTAGTAAATATGCAATTAGATCGTGTAGAAAACTTTAGAATCTTAGGATCTTATTTCAAAACAAAAATTATATATATATACCATTTTTCAAAATATATCAATAAAATTATATTATGGAAAGTTTAGTCTAGAAGGCATAGCCATCTAGCTTACAATCTCCAAATTCGTGCAACTGACAGAGGCATATCTGGGTAATGGTTTTTGATATATCCTTAATCGATGGCCATGGGCCATTAGAGGAATTTGGAGGAATTTGGTCTTCATCTATGATACATAACTTAACAACACCATTGCCATATACAATCTCCACCTCATATGGACCCAACCAAAACACATTTTAAACTTACCATTGAAATCCTTAAACATGGAATGATATAAAAGGGCCTAGTCTCCAACCTCCAACCTGAAATGTTTTCTTAATAAATTTTTCATGCCAACTTTCTCTTTCCTATTGAACAACGCATGTTTTATGTAAATCATCTTGATGAATTTCATCAAGTTCATGGATTTAGTTCAGTCGATGCTTCTAAGCTTTTGATAAGTCTAATCCAACTTGCAATACAGGCTTGAATGTTTTAACTTCAAACTCAATAGGAAAACAAACAATCTTACCATATTCAAGCTCATAGGGAGTAAATCCAATGGTATGGGGTGTAGTAATCCCATCCATCTTCTGGAAATCTATTGGCCCAATCTTTGTGATGAATTTGCATAGTTTTGGCCAATATAGATTCCAAAAATTTATTGTTGAATTCCACCTGTCCATTATAATGAGAATGATATGGTGTAGATGTCATGTGATGAATCTAATGTACTTTTTTGTAATATAATGTATGCGTTTAGAAGTAAATTGAGTTTCATAATCTATAACAATATCTTGTGGTACACCAAAACAAAACAAAATCTCCCCACAGAGAAAATTTTCCACTGCTTGTTCTATATCTCTTGGGAATACTTTAGCTTCAACCCACTTAGTAATATAATCAATACAAACCAAAATATGAACATTATGGTTAGAAGGTGGGTTGATAGGACCTAAAAAATCCAAATCTCACTTCTCAAAAGGTTTTGTTATGAGCTGAGTTTGTAATAACATTTCACCATATTGACTAGGTTGTCCAATCCACTGGTAACTATCACAACTTCTCACATACTTTTTATCATATCAAAAAATCACACAGGCGAATAATAACTCAGATGCAACACCTCATGTGCAGTTGTTTTATTAGCAAAATTCCTTCCATGGATTTCATCATGACACATTTTTAAGAATCGTATTATAAGGTTTGGCCCATTGTGAAAGAGATATTCTTGAACCCAAGAGTACATTGCACTTTTCTTAATAACCTTCTATTTTTCTTTTCGTGAGAAATTTTCTGAAATATTACCTGCAACCAAATAGTTAGCAATATTTGCATACCATGGTGTGTTAGTATATATTGTGAATAGACGTTCATCTTGAAACGTGTCTTCAATAGGATTAGTTTCTTCATCATTGACAATTCTAGAAAGAAAATATGCAACTACATTTTCTTTTCCATGCTTATCAACAATAGTAATATCAAATTTCTATACTAGTAATAACCATCTTGTCACTCTAGCATTAGTAATTGGTTGATTCATTAAATATGGAATGGTAGAATGATCAGTATGAATAAATGCACGATACCAGTATTATAATGCTAAAATTTATTGATAGAATGTATTATTGCAAGGAATTATTTTTAGGTCACTATATAATTCAGTTCTGCAAGGTTTGGGTTTTTATTGATAAAATAGATTGCATAAGGTTTTTGATCTTCTTTTTGTCCAAGAATTTCCCCGATAACTATATTAGAAGCGATAAATATATTAGAAGCACCATTTGAGATATGAAATGGTAGAGATCAATTTGGTCCTCTTAGAAATGGTGCCATGGATAACTTTTCTTTTAAAGTTTTGAAATCAATTTGACATTGGTCATTCCAAACAAATTTTGCATCTTTAGTGAGAAAAACGAACATTGGAGATGTTGTTTTAGTGAAATTTTCAATAAAACATCTATAATAACCAACATTTCCTAAAAGTATTCAAACATATTTTTGTGTTCTTGGAACAGAAAAATATATTATTGTTAGGATATTTAGACACTTAGGATTTAGTTAAGATCAACATGGTCTAATGTGTCATTAGGTAAAAGTGTGTTTCTTTTGTATGCATTAGTATTCATTTGTAGTTAAGTAATATGACCGTCATGATATGTTCTCGATATAGAGTGATCTGACGGTTCATATTCTCCTCGATTTTAACAACTACATTGATTTGTGGCTTAATGCTTGATTGGTCCATGATCTCTATTTAAAGAGCATGGAGGTTCATTTGTCAATGATCGATTGTGTAAGAAACTCTCTTGTAAATCTCTTTGTAATATTGTCTTTTGCATTATTAAATTTGTCCAAGTGGCCACATTGAATGGAGCCATGGATGTTTCCCCATAGGAGTTTTACCATGTAAAACCATCGGTGTGTTGATCTTTGATCTAGTTGTGTAAATGGTTACTAAAGGTGTTCTCCCTCTATTGAAATAGTTATTTTGTCGAACATGGTATTAGAGCACATTTGAAGACCTCCTCATGTTGTAGATTGAGATCATGAGTCGTCTTGTCACAACTCTAGTTTCTTCTATTTCCATACATTTCTAGACTAAGAGGACTATTCCATTGCATTTAGAGCACTCATTTCATTAGGAACACCTTTTGTTTCACTATAAAAGGTTTATTTTTTCCCAAGATACAACCATTTTAGATAGATACGGAGGTATAAAGTTTGAACACGCCCTTTTAAATTTTTTCAAAGATAATATTTCGGTTTTATTTTGGTTATTTTTTATTTTCTGGGTTGCTACTCTTTTCGATCTAGGTATGCTCTTTTCCATGTGCTTTGTGTGATCTCGGAAAATAAAAAATCTGAGTGGAAAGGGTTTTCCTTTCTATGTATGGTCTTCATCGTGCACTCTGTGTGATCTCGGTAAATCATAATCAAAGAGAAAATTTACCATTTTTGGGTAAGCTAACCGAAATATAACCCTTGTTTCCTTGATAAGCAAAAAAAATTCTTGTGTGAAAACAGTTTTTTATGAGCATGCTCTCCAAGGCCTTCTTCAACAAAAAAAACACCCACCATCCTCCTTCTAAACAATATAATGTGTTTTGCACTAGCTAACTTGGTTAAAAGTTTCTTTATTAAGAGAACTTGAGTTCAAGTCCATTTTTTGTTACTTTTTTCTTGAAAAAATTTATGCATCCATTGTAAAGTGTATTTCACTTAAATTATAAAAGTGAATCACTATAACTAGCTTTAATATTTTATTTTTATTGATTTATTTTGCATGCAACTTTCATTTATAAAGTAACTTAATTGTAAACGTGATGCCCACTTATTCTATAAAAGTGGGTAACTTCATAAGCAACTTATTTGTAAAAGTGAGGTTATTAGGAGGGGTATCACCACATGGACCAATTTCTACTTTCCATGTGGATCTTTGGTTATCATTTATGCATTTTTTCAAATGGGCATAAATTTCACATTTGAAGTCTCTTTTCAATGCCTTTTTTTTAAAACAACCTAATTTTTCAATATTTTTCCATCCATACGATTAGTTTTAGTGTTTAAATCCATATTCTTTTCATATTTAATATGGATTCTCCAAGTGATATTTTGCTTACCAACACCAACTACTTCTCATGGAAATCCTCCCATATGAAGGATGTATTAAGAAGTAAAAGATTGTATTGGATTATTGTGGGAAAAGAAGAAGAACCCATTGATGATGAAAAGTATTCCTTAATAGGAATGACGAATCATGTGGAATAATCAACATGTCCATCTATATTGATTTAAGGTTTCACCTTCAAGTAATCGAGGGCCTAGATAAAGCTTGGGAAAAGCTCGAATCTATGTTTGGAAAAGAAAATATTATTCGATCCCAACAGATAGAAAATTAGATAATGACTTTAATCCTAAATGATTTTCCTTGCATTGAAGACTATTTATCCAAGTTCCAAACACTTCAAAATTTATGTAAAGAGTGTAAAATAGATTTGGACGATGAGTGTTTCATATATATTATTCTTGATAAGTTTGGTAGTGCATATTCATTGTTTTATCTACCTTTTATGCCACTAGAGAATCTCTAGGGAATTCTTATCAAAAACCCACTCTTGAGTGCTTTTGTGATGATTTGATTAGAGAGAAAGATAAACTTCTACAACTTGGAGTGATCAACACAGCTAGTACCTCCAAGAAAGCCTTAGTAGTCTAGAAGAAAGATAAATACAATAATCCTAAGAAGCAACATAATCACCATAACAACAAGAAAAACAAGGGTCCCAAACCCTCTCCGCGAACTTCTGCTTCTAATGATGACAAAGGAGAAAAATCTAAAAATAAGAATATTGGTGAAAGACATTGCACCTTTTGTGGGAAATATGGTCACATGGAGTCCAAATGTTTTAAGAAGATAGAATCTTTGGAAGAAACGATGAAGAAGCATAACCTAAGTATTGATTCTTCTTCTTCTTCTTCTTCTTCTTCTTCTCATGGACATGAACTTTCTGCTTTTGATTTCTCCTTCAATGCAACTTCTACTTATTCTTATGATGAATGGCTTATTGATTCTAGAGAATATTATCATATAGCTAAGGATAAATCTATATTTTATTCTCTTAATGAATGTAACACCAAGAAAATATTTGTTGGTGGTTATAAATCTCTGTGTGTTGTAGAGTCTGGAAAAGTTTAGGTAAATAATGGTCATTTCAATAATGTATTTGTTGAAATATTGAGAGGGGGGGGTGAACCAGAGTGAGCACTTTATACTACTTTTAACTACAATATATGTTCTTTCACTTTATCAACAATGTTCAAGATTTTATCATCGATGTATCATCTATGATTGCATTCAATATATATATATATATATATATATATATATATATATATCATAAGCATGTAATCATAAGAAACATCACATCAAGAAAACAATACCCCAGTATTTACGTGGAAACCCAAATGGGAGAAAACTACATAATGCTTTCTTATATATATATCAAGAATTCATTCATAAGAAGCACCAACTTCCCAATTCTTCAACTACAACTGAAAGAAGGCTACAACCCTCTATTTGCAAGCTCCAACCTTAAGGAAGATACAACTCCTTGAATTCTCTGGCTCCAACCAGAAGGAGTCTACAACCCCCTGGGTTCTTCGGATCCAACCGGAAGGTGGCTACAACTACCTAGTTTAGAGGCTCCAACCTGAAGGAAGCTCCAACTCTCTTATTCCCAGGTACCAACCAAAAGGAGGGTACAACCCCCTTTCCTTGGCTCGTCCTACCACCCTCAAATATAAGTGTAGATCGACTGTCACTACCACAATCACTGCCACTGTCACATCAACCTGTGACCTATCAATATTTCACTGTATCTAACCTGTCATTGTCATTGATACTCAACCAGATCCTCTCACATGAATCATATATCAAGGACACCTCTCAACTAGATGTCCAACATCACCAACACATACATTTACCAAGAATGTACCAAAATACCATCACAACCATGTACCAATGCATGTACCATACCAAGCATCAACTGTGTATCGCAACCTGTACCAAACCATGCATCAACCATGAAAAAAAACCATATTGAACCATGCATCAACCATGCACCTCAACCTGTACCATATGCTTCAATGATCAACCATCAACATCAACAACATACCAAGTATCAATCATGTATCAACCATGTACATATACCATCAAGACCTATACCATACCATGTACCAACTATGCACATCAACCATTCTCAAAGATTCCACCAATGTGCCAATATCACCAAGATGTGTCTCAAGCACTATGACAACATCAAGTGTCCAACATGCACCTCAATCATGTGCTAAACCAAGAACTAAGCTATGCCTCAAAAATTATTATGCAAACATCAACAAGACATGCATCCAATCATGTACCTCAAACCATGTGCCTCAAGTATGTGCCAAACATGTGCCTCGAATATGTGCCAACCATATGTCTCAAATATGTATCAACATCACCGAGATATACCTCAACCAATACATCAAAGACATGCCTCATAAAGAAAGTACCAAAATATCACCAAGAAGTACCTTCATCATAGAACATTTACTTCAGGTATTTGCCTCAAACCATATGTCAATTTCTCAAGCAATATACCAATCACATTCCTCAAGAATGCTCCACAACTCAACCATGTACCATCACTCAATCATGAAAACAAATATAAAACATACCTCTTAACTCTAGAGTACTTGCAACATTTGATCTCAGACCAACCTGGGAAATCCTCATCTTCAACATGGTAGTACCATCATTCTTCTCAATCTGCAAGTGGCTTTGCTATACAAACATAGATGACCCACGAGGATGCCTCGCTAGATATATATATATATGCCAATCTATGAGTGCCTCTCTAGAGAGATATGGGATGAACTGCGAGGATGACCCTAATTAGGGTTTCCCCATATTTTCCTACTTTTCTCTGCAATCCCAAAAATATCTCACTTCTCTTGCTTCGCTACCTCATAATTCTTCGTCACAAACTAGCCAAAAGATCACAATACTAGACCATAAAACTCACAAGATAGATATTCAATGTAAGTGTATGAGTGTAATTATGAATTACTCATTGAGAGTTATTTATAATTTGGTTGGGTAACCTCTTCCCTTAAACTTAAGGATTCTAGATATTTCTTGTTACAACCACTTTACCCTTTCATTCATTGACTTGTGACCAACTAGGGCTTCTTGACCATTCTTTGGGGATTCTAACTTCACAAGGTCATATATCCCTAACTGTGAGGAACCACGTGGTGTTCCACATATCACTAGAAACAAAACGACATTTACTATCCATCTATGATAGTATTACCTACAATTTCACTATCCTTCATGTCCATATTCCTTAATCAACTTTGGGTCCCATAACGACACATTCAAGGCTACATGTAGACTACATTAAATGTACCCAACTAACTCACCATCAATATCGATCATACAAATTTCAATCAATTTTCCAACATCTCTGGACCTCGCCAAGGGTTGACATCAATATCTAAGGGTTGATGTTATCACATGAAGTTGTCATGGGTCAATTTTCTCCTTAGGTTTTCAATTTTTTATCCATTAGTCTTTTTAAGTTTGCTTTTGATTTTCTCCTTATGGTTTTCTTAGGTTAGCTCAAAATAAAGGAAATATTGGAGGTTGGCCCATACATTTGACCCACACATATGGTTTATACCCTTGGTTCATCACATGATTAGACAACCATCACTATCATCTGCATGCCACCACTATCTTGACATGTCACTGCATCCATTATGCGCTTGAACCCCTACACTTTGTCCCTTTACCCGTTAGGGATTCAAATCAAATTCCTTCTAGTACATTGCCAACTCATCAGTAGTTTTCATAGCGCATCTTGAGTACACCCTTACTCTTTATCATTATGGAATTTATGAAGCTGGTGTCATGTCAATCTCATTGTTTTTAGCATCCATGTTTTAAAAGGGAATAATTAAGATTTGGTCATTAAATATTTCTAACTGTTTTATCAAATTTTGAAATTATGCTCCTAGCTCGGCGTTGCAGGAACTCCTAGTCTAGATAGGCACTGTGGATTATGCTACAAACTGGATGACATAGGGGAAATGAATATTAGGATGGTTGCATATGGCTTCATGCTTTCTGAAGCTCATCTGTAGTCAAGCCATGGTGTCCAGGTACTCCTTGAGTTATCTGAGCTCTATTGAGGGTCATCTAAGGCTCTGCTAAATTTTCGTAGCACCTGGCACTGCGAATTGTAGTCCCCTTTACCTATTGGCCCCTTTACCTCTTTTATCACTGAATTCTTATCTATATGCAGTATTGTCAACCTCTTCCACTACAATTGAACAAACCTTGCTATCAAATCTATCGTGCCTATCTATTGCTTGGCCCTTGTTGTCTACACTACATAAATTGTAATGAATTACGCTGTAGATCCCCTGTTCCAGCGTTGTGAATTGTACATCAACTCAGTATCATTATCCTCTGCTCAAATAGAATGCATCAGCTCTTTTCTTTTATAGTTTCATTTGATATTTCCCATTTAAAGTCAGTTTACATTGAAAATTTTAAGAGCCTTGCTATTAAAATGATGATGACCTTGCATGGTGGTTTAATGTTAGCTTAAAAATATTGACGTTGTTGCCTCCTTGCATATCCTTTCCCTGAAGGTTTTTCTTCCTCTTCTTAAGCCATCAAATTTCTCTTTCATTGGCTTAGAAGTCAATTGAAGAAAACCCTGAAGCCTTAAAGAAGCCATCTTTAAAAAATACCATCATTCAAACCCTAAAGACCTATCTCCTTGTTTGGCCTCCCATACCTCTCAGATCATTGTATTGTTTTGTCTCATGTTTATAGCAAATGGATACACCTCAATAGAATAAGTATCACAAGGGTGGGAGTGTAGTTAGGACTGAGCCTTTTGATATGCACTTGTTTGATGTTGAACCTCTGATAAGAGAGGTATTCCATAGGGTTGGTTGCCTAAATTTCTGTCTGAACATGTAGAGGGGACACCCTGAGGTAGCCATGGAGTTTTCCTTAAACTTTGATGGTACTAAAACCAAGGTGGGAACCCTTGAACTAGAAGTATATGAGGCCACCTGTTGGAGCCGCCTTTGTTTTTTCTAGCCCGTCTCAAATTTCATGTCTTATTGCTCGAAATTGAAAGGTGGTTTTCGTATTTTCCATCTGTGGTTTCAAAATTTCTGAAGACTTATCACGCAACAACGATGATTATTGTACTCTCGAGGTGAGTTCTACCATTCGGCAAAAAAAAAAATCCCCCTTTTGTTCTACCTCGGGATTTCGTGTGTTGGATGCTATAGATCACGTAGTTCATAAGTCCCGAGCAACGAAACAACGAAATCGCTTTAAAATTTCACCCAGAGCAGTAACGAGAGTAAATTTTTCCTAAATCATGATTAAACATCATCGAGTTTTTTCACCTCGGCGTCCACCAAATCCAAAAGTTTATTGTCATAGCCCCGATAGCCGAGACCACGAAGTCCTTATTCTAGTAACATGTTTCAAGGTTAAAAGTAAAAGCTAAACCATGGTAAAGTTCTATCGGCAATTCGCCACTCGGCGTTTTCTTTTTAAAAAAATTTACTGTCTAAGCCGCAACTCGTGAAATCACGATAAGGATATGAACACAATTAATTAATCACTTAATCCGAGTTTATCTTCCCTTTTTAATTAAGTCGTATTATCGCGATCTCGTGGTTTCGCAACTCGGCATGCAAACTTCCCAGAAACATATCTTTAAAGCTCTTAGTCGCGATATAGCGAATATAATAATTACGTAATTAATTAAGATCCTAATCATGATTGTGTTTTTCTTAACCAAAATCAATCATCGCAAATTCGGGGGTTATAGGTTCAAAGGGTTGAAACAAAATTCTTGATACAACAAGTACCGAAAGATTAATTAACGTTGGTAAAACTGGATTAATTAAGCTAAATCAATATCTCTCGTGTTTTGATGCTTACACGATTTACGAGGTAGTCTTATTTCTTCCATACGCCAACTGACATTTCAAACCGCCAAAAGTTATGGCATTAATTATGAAATAGGGCGAATCGATGAATAAAGATTGGTTTTTTATTTCTAAACATGATTTGACAGATCTGTTCTAAAAAGTACCGAGATTTTGAATATATATATAGAACTGTTATTCATTATAACAAATGCATTTCTATATTACGCAGAGCACACTTTCTCAGCGAGCTAACTTCTGTATGTATACGTATTTTTATCGCAGAAGAGCTAAAGCAGGATCTCCAGACATCGCCCCGCGAAAAGCATCCAAAGATGGTGTTGAGGTTTCAGGACAAGGCTCGGACAATGTTGCTGATACTTCACCTCGAAGTGTCGACTCTGTCCCGAACTGGTCTTTCGTTTCTGATGTTCTGCAGGCCGAATTGGTGGATTATTTCGATGATTCCAGCGACAATGAAAAACATGATATAACCACCAAGTACAAGATCGTCATTCAATCCGGAATGCACAAAGTAGCAGCCAGGCCACGACTACTTCCGTATTATGATATGGTCCGATGGGCATTAGACCATGTGGACATACCAACCAGAACCATCATGAATGAGCAGAAGGTCACCATCAGGACTTTCAGGTCTGAACATCTGCAAGCCATGTATAAGTTCCCCACAATGTCCGACTTTACATATGGTGCTAAATTCTTGGACGAGTTCAGACAGAAGGAATGTGTGCAGTATGATAAAACCATGTCTAACTTAATAAAAGATTGGGTTTCGTACTCTGTGAAGCTTAGGGCAGACAATCATGGTATATATTCAATAGCTTCCTTAGAACCACAGTACAAGTATGTAGCTATGATGACATGCGGATTATACGGGAGAGAGGACACCTCACATTTATTTCTTCCATGTGTGCCTCTAATATTTTGAGTCGCCAAAGGTTGTTCCTTTGACTAGGCAAAATTTTTTTATGATAGCTTGACCAGTCGGGTCATAGAGTATCGGGCGCAGAAAGAGAGCGGAAAGACTTCTTCATTTTTCATGTCTGCATACATTATGGACACCGTGTGTTTTTTAAAACCATTTCCCTTAATGAGCTGGAGTTGGACTCCAGCAGTAGAACGATCCTATCCACGTATATCATGCGAAATTATGGGAAAACAAAGCAGCAGATTTCGTATACGAAATCTTCAACTGGGTGATGGTACCGCTGCATGTCACTATTTTCGGCCACCCGCCACCCAGGATCTTGGATAGTATAGTGACAAATTTGAGTAGCATCGTTGATTGGTATGTAGAAGCTGAATTCTCATATCTCAGATTTTTCGGGGCTTTTGTTCCCCCGCATGCATTACCATTATTCATTCCCGACAAGCTGGCTTGTCGTGAGGTTGCTAGACAAACAATAATCAGTGGCATCAGCAAGGAGCTGAAGGGATACTCGAAGAAGGTATGGCCACCTTTTCCTGTTCATTTGAACTCATATTCTTTATTATATTTTGGGCATGCTAAAGCTGAGGCAGCAGCCCTGGAAGACCTAAATTTGGTCCTTATTGAATACAAGAAACACGATCCGCAAAGGGTCGTGAGTAATCATTTGGCCAGTTGCGGGCTCAAGAGATTTGAGCACGAAAATTCACCCTTGGATGACATTTTCCGGGGTGCACGATATTACACCGAGATTTTAGCGTGGATACAAACATTGGCACCTGAGGAGAGAGTCGATGTTCTGAAGTTCCAAGAACATCGACGCATTTTTCTTCTCACAGTGTTGCGGGGTGAGAATCCGAGTACAACGGAGGCAAAACAAAAATATGCCGAAGGCGCCAAGGATGTGACTCCCAGTCAAGAAAAACACCAGGATGAAGGAGAGCAAAGTAAGAGTTCGAAAGCAAAGATAAAGACTCCCAACCCACCGAAGAAGCAGAGTCCGGCTACTACTCCGAGACAATCAGCGAAACAAATCGGAGAGCCTATCACATTAGTTACTCCCTTGCAGTCAACTTAGGGAAATATTGACGCAGGATGGATTTTCAATGAAGAGTTGAGGCCTATAAGGGTGGAAGAGCTCCCTCCGAATGAGTTCTTCTTCGATAAGAAGAGAAAGGCAGTGGTAAAGATGGAATTCTATCAGGAAGGAGAGTCAACATCCAAGAAATACAAATTTATAACTGATGGAAAAGATAAGAGGAATGAAAAATTCACGACTGAAATAGCAGGGAGATTAGGAGCATACGCCACGGCGAACCAATTTTCAGTCGGGGTCTTAAAAAACCAGCTGAAACGAAAGAATCGCCTCATCAAGACCCTGGAAGCCAGACTAGCCACAGCAGCAGAGGCTACCAAAGACCAGGCAAGTGTAGGAATAGAGCAGGCCAGGTTGGCCGATAAAAATGAGATAGAGTTTCTCAAGACTAAGCTCAAACAAGCACAACTGGTGGTTCGGGATGGTCAGATGCAAGCGAGCCAGCAAAAAGATTTGATCGAACAGCTGCTTGCTAGGGTGGAAATCGTCGAAAGCAAAGTGATAAATATCGAGATGTTCCAATCCCAGGCGATGGAGATTCGGATCCGCAAAGGGTTGTGAGTAATCATTTGGCCAGTTGCAGGCTCAAGAGATTTGAGCACGAAAATTCACCCTCGGATGACATTTTCCAGGGCGCACGATCTTACGCTGAGATTTTAGCTCGGATACAAACATTGTCACCTGAGGAGAGAGTCGATGTTCTGAAGTTCCAAGAACATCGACGCAGTTGTCTTCCCGCAGTGTTGTGGGGTGAGAATCCGAGTACAATGGAGGTGAAACAAAAAGATGGCGAAGGATCCAAGGATGCGACTCCCAGTCAAGAAAAACACCAGGACGAAGGAGAGAAAAGTAAGAGTTTGAAAGCAGAGATAAAGACTCCCAACCCACTGAAGAAGTAGAGTCTGGATACTACTCTGGGACAATCAGCGAAATAAATCAGAGAGCCTATCACATCAGTTACTCCCTTGCAATCAACTCAGGGAAATATTGACGCAGGATGGATTTTCAATGAAGAGTTGAGGCCTATAAGAGTGGAAGAGCTCCCTCTGAATGAGTTCTTCTTTGATAAGAAGAGAAAGGCAGTGGTAAAGAGGGAATTCTATCAGGAAGGAGAGTCAACAGCCAAGAAATACAAAGTTATAACTGATGGGAAAGATAAGAGGAATGAACAATTCGCGACTGAAATAGCAGGGACATTAGGAGCATACGCCACGGCGAACCGATTTTCAGTCGGGGTCTTAAAAAACCAGCTGAAACGAAAGAATCGCCTCATCAAGACCCTAGAAGCCAGAATAGCCATAGCAGAAGAGGCTGCCAAAGACCAGGAAAGTGTAGCAATAGAGCAGGCCAGGTTGGCCGATAAAAATGAGATAGAGTTGCTCAAGACTAAGCTCGAACAAGAACAGCTGGTGGTTCAGGATGGTTAGATGCAAGCGAGCCAGCAAAAAGATTTGATCGAACAGCTGCAGGCTAGGGTGGAAATCTTCGAAAGAAAAGTGATAAATATCGGGATGTTCCAATCCCAGGCGATGGAGATTTGGAACATAGTTTCTGTGGCCCAACGAAATTTGCTCGCCAAGGTGGAAATGATTTGAGACTATTGTTTGTTGGTTAATCAAGTGTTGGAGAATCTAACTGCTAGAGAAAGGAAAGCTAGAGAAGCACGGGTCGCCTTCCAAGAGGCTGTGATAGCCACAAACAACAGGGATCCGGGAAGTACTCCCAGGTTCACCATTTCGGAGCAGACCAAAGGAAACATTCTATTGAAAGAATGGGAGCATGGCATCTCGGAAGGCAAGCTGCAAGCCAAGAGAGTAACGAAATCCTTAAAGGCTTTTAGCTCTATAGATGGTAGTCTTCTAGGCATTGATAGCGGAGGTAATGTCGAGGCATTGGTTCAACTGAATATGCCAAAAATCTCACTTGATCTAAGTGAAAGAGAGGAAAGAGATTCAGCCGAGATCTCACAAGTGACTATGGCGGACATAGTCCAAATAGACAAATGTATGATTAAACCAAGCGCACAATTATGCGCTATTGACATCATAGACAGACTGATGGAAGACATGCTGCCACAATTAACCCGAGATTGTTACTCTTTTGAAGCCAACTGTCAAGCAGAACCGTCAAGGCTGATATCTCGGCTGGTTGAAAGATGTGTCACCTGTACTGAGCACGCAAGAGGAAAAACATCTAGCACCAAGTGAATACAGAGAAGAAGAAATGGAGTGATTGCTCTCCTCCCTATCATAACTGAAAAATTTGCAACGATTGAGATCCATCTTATTGTAAAACTGTATAAATATACCATAGAAAGAAAGAAAAAAGGTTGGACCTTTTTGTGTCGATTGTAACAGAGTTTTTACATTTTGAGAGTTAATACAAAGCAAATCTGAAGATTCTCATTTCCATCACGACTGTGTTATGAGTTTGTTTCCTTGTATTTCATATTTCGTTTCATTTCATATTCATAACTAATGAATGCTTCGTTATAATTTAGTACGACCACTACTATAGCGAATGAATTTTGGTTTTCTATATTGTTTACTATTTTTCTTCTGTACTGGCTATCAGTTGGTGTAAGACCAGTCAACACTTTCAGAATTCTATATATATTTTGTGCTTCATTAGGTTATTTCCTTACATCTTTCTTCTTCTGTTTATATAGGATATTCTCCCTTGATAGGATCCTTACTCGATAGACAGCTAAATGTTTTCTCCCACCTCATACAATTTTATTAGAATATAACCCAGTTACGTGAAAGAGCCTTTGATTTGCAAACCGTTTTTATTCCTGAAACCGTAAACTCTCTTTTATACGACCGAATTGAGACAACACTTAAATTTTCCTTTAGAGGTTTTCTTATTTTACTGTTCCTCCATGACTGTCCCTGTACCAACACAACCCAATATCGAACCCGGATTATCAAATCAAACGCACATTGCCTTGAACCTTTTCGATACCATTCTTAAAACAACCACCTCCCGGGTTGAACTCGAATGTTCATGGGCAGCGATTGAACAAGATATAAACATCCAGGAACAGTTGGAATCTAGACAATGCCAACGCCGAAATCTTCCCTAGTTTTCCTTGCCGAAGGTTGACGTTTCTCTCTTCTCTACCCTTTACCCACTTTCGGATGCCTAGACATTGTACTTCTAAGCCTTAAGTACAGACTCTGGAAGAACACCACCATTGCAGCATCCACTGAGATACCCAACACTGGTGAAAGGTGGTTCAAATATATGACTCTTAATGCAGCATTTTCTAAAGAGTTCCTCAAACAAGAACATCAGGGGGATAATCTATTTAAGGGAGTTCCTAGGAGACACTTGGTTGAGGGTTTTGACAATATGTTGCAATTCATCCATATATATTTTACCTGTGAGGGCATATTCAATATGATCTACCCGTGTCACATTAGGATTTTGTTTCACTTCACAGGAAATGACTTAATGAACATCCCTTTCTATTTGTTTAGGAGTATGGGGAAAATGGTTGATAGGGTCCAAGACAAGTACAAGGCTGTGGAAACCAATGCTTTCCACTCAGGGCTGATTAGGATGGTTTTTATGGAGGAATTGAAGAAAATAAACATAGCTTGGGAGAAAGTCATTTCTTTTGCAAATCTGTAGCTAAATGTAGCCCCTACTCCTCAATCCAAGATGCAGATCCCTTTGCCAAATTATAGTGATTCCTACACAGAAACAATCAAAAAGAGAAAGGTTAAACTTATTTCCAAAGATAAGGAGGCTCCTAAAGAAGTTGAAGAAGAAGGAGGAGGAGCCCATCACTCTCCACAAAGGGAACATTCACCTCAGCCTCAACCTGAACTAGAATAATTTCCCTTAGCTAAAAGTACAACCAAAAAGGGGAGAAAGTTACACTTTCCCTCACCTACTGCAACAATTGAGACTAGATCTAGGATCCCTTCACTAGGTCATCATCCCATAAGGAAACTGTTGAACAAGAAGTCATAGCCAAATCTCCTGTCAAGAAGAAAGATAAGGGTAAAGGTGAAAATGTTGAGAATCCTGAAATCATAGACATCACCACTCCCCCTGATAACCCCACCTTCAAGAGGCTGATCAGACAACTCATAGATGCAAGAAAGGAAATTGTCCACTTGAAGGGACAAGGATTGGCTGAGAGGAGAAAGATGAAGGCGTTCATGAATATGTATAAGGAAACTCATGAGCTCGCTAAGTTCACATCAAGGAGATTTATGCCCCTTCATAGGTAGCTTAGAAACTTGTACAGGTAGAACAAAGAATTTTAGTCTTAGAACAGAAAGCTTAAATAGGAATTGCATCCCTTCAGAGATGATTTAGCCTAGAGAAATATTAATGTGCTAGCTCAAGATGCAACAAAGAGAAGTGTTGGACTAAGGAGATGAAGTGGAATGGCTAAAAGACCCCATTTTTTTATTAGAATCATCTTTGCATTTTGAATTTTTGTGAGAAGTGTCATGATCATACCTACTGGAGGCATCTACAGGCTTATACACCTTCTAGTAAGATTTTTGGGTTTTTTGGGCTCAAACGGTATTACACAGAAAGCTACAAAACATTTTGTAACACCTGGTGCTACAGAATCATCCACACAGATAGAGTTTCAGGTTTTCTATGGAAAGCGCTATGAAATCATTTTCACATACAAAGATGCACAGTCACTGTGAAATCCACTACGAAATCACCTAGTCAGACAAAAAATTGCATTTCTCTATGGAATCCACTGCAGAAAATTTTACATAGGCGGGCACTATGAAATCTTCTATAGAATGCACTACGAAATCTTCTACGAACTAGCTAATACAGTCAACATTTTTGGATTCGCTTCCCTTTCAAGATTTTATGTATTTTGAGGGAATCAACAGTCACCAGGTGGCAGATGGAGCTTAGCATAAAGGCTTGGAGGACATTTGGAGCTAGTGAACACATGGCACTGATGGAGATGCACCCAAGGAACATCTAATTATTCCAAGATTACAGTGTTACAATTACTACCAACATTTTCCATGTTTCTAGCAATCTGTTGTTTCCACTTGTACATATGTTAGATTTTCAGTTTTTAGTGGGAGAATCCTAAGTTAGAGGATCCAGCTCACACTTCATGATGTTACTTATTGTTTAGACTATATATACAACATCATAATGATATTTTGAGGTTCGAATGGTTGAGCATAGACTCCATGTTGTAATGTTTTGATAAGACAAAGCCATACCCTGGTTTTATGTATGAGATCTGAGAAATTTTGATTAATAGAAGTCAACTTCCTTTCATTATCTTGCTTGTTTGTTACTCTGGTTTCTCATTATTAAAGGATTCAAATGAGATGTTATAGTTGCATTGTAATGTATGTTTGATTATGATGTGGTTGTAAATGTTATCAGTGTTTTAAGGTTTTAGATCAAGAAGTTCTTGTGTCTGAGATTTTTCTTCACCTATCTACTAGAAGGCATGATGCTTATAGCAGACTTATTCATCCTTATCACTAAGTCTTTCATATACTCACTCTTATCTTTAAACCACTGATTGAAGTTAGCCAAAACCTCATTTGCTTATGCATTCTGGCCTAGAATTTATGTGTTGGAACATTGTTATACTGAGTTTTGTCCATTTGACATTCTATCATAAATCTACTTTTACAAACCTATTTGATGGGTACTGTGCTTATCCTCTAGAAATATGGGGGTGACTCTCAGTGCTAGCAGTTGGCATCAATGACAACCAATTTTCCAACAATATCCCCCTTTGGAATTGATGTCAACACCAACATTGATGGAAACACGGATGCTCCAATGCTCATGCACCTCTTGTGACCATTTCTCCTCATCAATGTTTCTCACTCTCCCCCTTTGACATCAATGGAAAAGGGTCTCTCTCCTCGGGTTGCTCCCCCCATCTTCATGAATCTGTTCTTTCTCTCTATTTTGATGTCTTTGTTCTTTCTCTTCTCTTTTGTCATCATGGGAAAAAGGATAACTCCCCTTGTCGATATGTCTCCCCCTGTCTGCATGCTACTGATATTCCTTTCTGGATCTCTTTCTCTGATGATTTTTCTTCCATTAAATTTTAGGTAATATGTAGATCAATGTAGGGCTACCTATATATGTTTCATTTCCTCTCTTCCAGTGTTGTTTTATTGTCCATTGGTGCTTCCTCTTGAATTTCACTGACATATATAAAAATAATTCATTACTTGATTTCTTTATTCACTTGTCATAATGTTCAATGATTTTCTTCTGATGATATATATTATGTTGATGGTTTCTGTGTCCCTATTTTGATGTGCCTTTCACTGCTTTCCTTTCTCTGACCAACTGATTCCAATTGATTTCACTGATACACTGCTATGTATCTTCTCTGACCCATACTTTCTATACTTGCTAAGCATATCATGAATCCATCTCTTTCTAAGTGACACACAGTATCCATAACTATGCCACTCAATTGTCCACAATGATGACCCATCTGTCACTATACTATTCTGAATACTTCTCTTGAATCTGATACAACTGACCATCCCATGTTCCTATATCAAACTAAATAAAATATGTCCAATGATCTTATCAAAACTCTACATGTCTGGAACAACCTATATTGAATATATCCCTGCTTTAATACATACGTGGAATACAATCATAACCTTACCCCTCTGTAACTTCCAACTAATATCTACGTGGGAACAGTGTCTCTATGTACTTATGTTATCTGACTGCTCTGAATCTGTCTTTGTAAATACGTCAAAATGCTCGAAGGATGGTTCTATGATCTTTAGTATCTACTGCGCTGACTCCCCCTATTCAATATACATATTTACTCGGAGTCTCCAAGTCGGATGGCTCGAAAAAATACCCGCTTTGATGTGGAGTAATCTTCCTTTACGTCTGTAGACTCATCATCTCTCTAAAATTTGACATATTTCTTTCTGTCTGTGGATTGATCTTGCACTACAATTCCTTAAAGTACAATCTCTTGAACATGTTCTTTATTCACTTGTTCTTCTTTTCTTTTTCTTACTGTTCTAAATCCTGCGATTTTGGGGACCTGGTTTTTATTCACCTATTCTTATTGTTTTCCATTTCTTGTCCAAATCTTCCTGTATCTGACATCTTCATATTTTCTTGTACATATTTCTTGATCTCGTACTATTGCCAATTATGGGTGTCCTTCATTTATCTGATCTTCCTTTACATGTTCTTATTTTCTTTTCCACACTTTCTTATATCTGATATTAGTGTTCTCTTTCATAGAATTATCGATCATGCTTCTACAATCACAAGCTATGCGTCCATAGTTATGGAATTTGTAACATTCAATGTCATGTGGGGCCACATAATCTTTTCATTCTTGAGAATTTCTTCCATAATCCCTGCAATATGAAACCTTATGCCCAAAGTTAGTACAATAAAGACAATGATCATAAAATAAATTTACATACCTGGTAGTGAATGATCTTCTTTGTGGTGTAGTCCTTCTGAATTCTTGCCTTGGTTGATCATGATCTTGTCTTTTGTGTATCCATTCATTATGGTTGAATTTTCTTTGATGCTTGAATGTGGTAGGTATTTTTGAATATGTATCTCTATTATAATCATTCTTCTTTGATTCTTGTTGACCATGATTCCTTCCTTTAAGTATTTCTGCATAACTCTTACTCTTTTCTTCATTCTTCTTTTCTAGAAACCTGGAGGGATTCTCTTCAACATTTTGTGTGGATGATGTGGATGTTTCTCTCTCTTAAATATCCATGCTGAGGTTGATGATTTTGACTCTTAGTGTGACAAATTCTTCTTCAATATTCTAAACCTCTTCTTCTTTATTTATTATTCGAGACTTCATCACTTCTTTCGTTCTCTTTTCTTCTTCAAGTTGGATCCTCAAGGTGATTATATATTCTTCAAGTTTTCTTTCTTGTTGACTGAATTCTTCTTCAAGCTGATTTAAATCCTCAGTTATTTCCTTGAGATGATCTATTAATATCTTCTCTCTCTTTTTTGCTTCTTCCTTCTATGCTATTATTTTGGCTTCCAGACACTGTTTCCAATCCACGAGAGTTTCTTCAATCCTTTTGGCTTCTTCTAGATGATTTTTTAGCATCATGATCATCTGATCGACTTCTTTGGAGTTGGTTTTATGAGATTCTTCTTTTTCCTTTAGTTATTCTTGGAATGACTTTTTTTTCCTTTTTTCATTCCGTGGACATTATATTGCACTGAGCAATTCTTCTATGTAATTGACTTCTTCCTCTTCGCGTTCTTCTTCTTCTGAATCTATCTGACATGATGAACATATTTCTTATTGTTATGTACCTACATCTTCTTTGGAATTATCTAAATCTATGATGGGAGAAGAATATATAGTATGTAGTTTATCCCAAAGTTCTTTAGTTGATGAACATTTTTCCACTTTTTCTTTTACTAAATCAGATAATCCTTCCATGATGGAATCCATTGCTATTCTTTTGTTATTCTTCAATTCCTTCTTGGTTGCAATCTTTGGTTTCTTTGAACCACTATATCTTGTAACAACTAAATACCAAATATCATATCCCTGTGCTCGCAAAAAAAAATCCGTTCTTCTACTCCATGACTAATAGTCCAGACCATTCTAACCATTGAACATTAGCACTCCATTCATATTGTAATCCATGATCTACCTTCCAGTGGTTAAATTGTTTCCTTGAAGGAACCTTCTCTAATTCCAATTGTTGGAATACTGAGAAAGGGGGCAGGTGAATCAATATGAGCACTTTATACTACTTTTAACCACAATATATATTCTTTCACTTTATCAAGAATGTTCAGCATTTTATCATCAATGTATCATCTATGATTACATTCAATATATATATATATATATATATATATATATA
>ML789441.1:479096-513427 GCA_009831015.1 Picea engelmannii
CCCCCCCCCGACTGTTCTGATTTTAATGGTGGGGGGGGGTTCGAAATTATGGTTAAACATCGCGCTCAGATCTATGGTCCAGTGGCAGGCGCACCAATGGATGGTTGATGATCTTTTTCAGACCCCCCCGATCGGTCTGCCTTTAACGATGGGGGGGGTTCCGGAATGTAGTGTTTTCTCTGGCAGGCCCCCTTCTCTACGTGGCATAGATCCATTGGTCCAGACTCCCACCGCTTACCATTTTCTGACATACCCCCGTCACCCCATGACATCATTCTCCACTTGTTCCCCTAGAGGTCACATCTCATTACTATGTCAGTCCATTCCCCGTGTTCACTCATTACAAGTCCCTTCACCATGGTCAAGTCCCAATCAATTCCCTCCACATCACTCAGTCGTATTTGTCATTCATTGTCACCTACCATCTCACGCTCCAAATGACCTGTTGGCAATTTATTACAGGCTAACCTATCCGTTAGTCTGTTGAGATGTCTCCTGTGGCCAACGAGTATCTGTTTGCTCAAAACTACCTTCACCCTTCATTCCCCCATCATTTACCCTGTCGTCGCACCAGAGAGTATTTTTTCCCGTTTTCCTCTCCATTTCAGTCAGTTGTCCAAAGCCACAACTGTCCCCGCTAAATTTTTGTTTTACTTGCAGGTATTTTGACAGTGATGGCGCCAAAATTAAAGAAAGCATAAGCCGAGGAAAATGCTTTCCTCCTGCCTCCTGTCAATCTCGACGGGATTCATTTGGTCGATAAAGATCATTTAATCACAGATACCAGATGCGAATTCAACTTCGTATATTTACAGTCATGGCTAAAGGACATTTTCTTGGACCAGAGTGATGAAATTGGACTCTGGGAATTAAAACCTTCCCCTGTATCTTTTCCCCCAGGTTCACCATTTCCCCGAATTAGCCCTCAAATTCCAAGCCCACTACATTCCCGACCAGAGAGACATAGTATCTTCATCAGGAGAAAATATGTTTTTTATTACACCTGAAGCCATTGATCAGATGATGCAGATACCTAGAGCTAAATCCTCCTCCCCTTTCAATCTTGAAGTCATCACAGAACTATACCAGAAACTATCATTCCCCCAAAGAGCTTATATTTTCGATCTTTTTCTCCCACAGGCCGCTTAGCTCCCTAAGACAAATCCCTAGTATCCTTCCTCCCTGTTCTTAGTGAAGGGAAACTAGGTCATATCAGTGCTCTATGCTCTACTGGGGTATTTTTCGGATCAATGGGTGGATGAACCAATATTGGGTTTTCTGTCCATTTTCTCCACCGATGAGAGACCGACCACTCAGTTCGATTACGGTACTTTCCTAGTGCACAATATTCATGAACAATTCTCAAATTTCGCCACAGAGGGCATGTTCCGGTATTCCTCAATACTGGATTAAATGTTCACTTTCTTTCAAGCAAACAAATTCTCCTTCTCAATGCAGAAGATGGACAAAGACGGAACGTCGCAGGCAGTAACAGCTTGGACTTCACTACTCAGGCAAAATTCTACAAAATTCAGTTTCAAATAGTTTATCGAGTAGTTTTACCATCGAGTGGTGAGCATGCTCATTGGTAGACCCGAACCAAGAATAAACGAGGAGATTCAGAGGATCTTACACCTCTCAGATCTTGCCAAAACTGGTGATTGGTATATTTACCAAAACCACACTGAGATCAGGGTATATGGATGTGAGTTGGCTCCATACAGACTACCCAAGTACCTACTCGTGAGGATATTTTCTCTGGAGTACATAAGGCAAATGATTAACTCAGATGACATACATTTTGTGTCTTTGAAAAATAAGCAACAACTTAGAATCAAAAGGGCAAATAGGATCTTTCATCTGCAATAGTCGAGGCACCGGAGAGGAAGCAGACAGATTGCTAAAAGAAATGAAGTTGCAGGTCATTTTCATATGTAACTATGACCCATGCGGGATAATTTCAGAGATGAGGATTAAAAATAAAAACATTCCATATGTTCATACACCCAAGCTTGAGATAGAAAAATTCGTGAATCAAACACAATGGGATACGAACACTCTGGTTGACATAGAACATCAGGACCCTTCAGTCACTGTCTCACAGATGACTACACCACAGTTTCCCAAGGAGAAAAGACCCAGGAAGGATACCTCACCTTCCATCACCGAAGTCTCGGTTGAAGATTTCCAACTGCACACCAAAAGGCCAAAAACCGGTCACACACCTGACACGGTTGGTGAAAAGGGAATCCAATCCACTTCAACTATGAAGGATTATCGGTCACTTCTTGGCACAAGCAACAAGCATATCATGTCTACAGTTTTGTCTAAGAAGCCCACAAGTACTCCACTAGTCGACCAGCCGAGTAAAGTAGGACCAAAATTGAGTATTTTTTAGAAGTGTGACCTGATCAAAAAGAAAAATGAGACGCTGACCAAGAATACATATGCTCAATTTTGGAAGCAGACTTCAACTGCACAGCAGAGACTGTTGCCTGCATTCGATACTGAAAAGGGTAGAATGCACATGGATTTTCTGCAAGCACAGGGGCCAGACCTAAAAGCCATCACTTATTACAAAAGGGAAACATTCGAATTTCATACTAGGGATGTGCATCCTGCTGATCAAATGGATCTGCATAGGAAAACTGGGGAAATGATTTTCTCCACATTGGTAAATGCTTCTACTGCAGCCACTAAATTACAGGTATCTCTGAGCAATGTCCAGACACATCTGAAATTAGAAAATATATCATCCTTTGCAAAGGATAATAGAATTAAGACGTTGGAAGAGTTGGTCCTCAAGATCAGGTATGATCCCTCAAATGTGAAAGTAGTTGAGGATATGCTTAAAAAGATAAATGTCGATATAGCATCTCTGAGGAAGCAGTTGAAACTACCACCAACAGAAGATGCACAGGCAAAGGAGATAGCTGAGACAAAAGGTGAAAAGGATGATATTCTCAGGTTGATTATGGAGAAGAATGCACAGTTGAAAGAGATGGAAGAAGAACTGGAAAGGTTATTAAAAGAGAAGGAACAATCAAATCCCATGGAGGTCATTCCATTGAGCGCAGTTCCACTCACAGGAGTAAGCACAACATCTGTAGCGGAAATTCCCTCAGCAACTCCACTAACAGCTCTGGAGAAGACAATAGAACTGGAAAAATCCATGGAAGAGATGAATTTGCAAGAGACAGAGACTAGAAGACTTAAAAAGGAGGTTGATTAC
Organism: Picea engelmannii; assembly: GCA_009831015.1. Classification (NCBI taxonomy): domain Eukaryota; kingdom Viridiplantae; phylum Streptophyta; class Pinopsida; order Pinales; family Pinaceae; genus Picea; species Picea engelmannii. The sequence continues at coordinate 482,329 of ML789441.1, forward strand.
CTTCAGGAACTCAATTCTTCTTACCAAGCCATCTACTCCACGGAGAAACAAACATCAGACAAGCTCAAACAGGAATTGCAACAGCCTCAAAAGAAAATAGTGGCAGGAAAAACACTTGCTGAGGTCAAGGAAAATGTCTGGATGGACATCACCAAATCCATAAATGAAATATGGCCTATGGTACAAATCATGTTCGAGAAAAACGAACTGGTGCAAAGAAGAAAGCAAGCGATTGAAAATATAAGAGGAGAATTGGGAGAGATGCCCGCAGAAGCCACTGAGATCGTTAAATTCCTGAATTCAAAAACCAGAGAAGAGTTAGAGGAGCTGAAAATTGAAGATAGGATAGAAACCATCCTCGAGGTTAAGAGGGTCCTGACCAAGAGAGGATTGATGACACAATTGGAGGAAAAGGTCCAGGCTGTGGACATAGGAGTGCAAAGATTTTTCATCAAAATTGAAGCTCTGCAGAAGAAAGGCCTCCCTGGCTTAAGGGTCATAAATGACAAGTTAATGACACTGATTGATTATAAAAAGAAACTAGCAACCATGGCTAAATATAGTTTGAAATTCTCGGGAATACAGGACAGTATCACAGACAAGGAATTCTTAGAAGCTTTTCAGTCAGACATCAACATACAGCACGAGATCCAGTACATTTTCATCATCAAGCCAACTTTTTCCAAATATGCGGAGATGGATGAAGTATACTGAAGATTTCTCAAAGTCAGTGTTCCCAATAACCTTCAATGGGAAGAGTTATGCAATTTGATTGAGTAAGAGCCGAGGTGTCCAAGCCTAGTTAGCTATCCAGTCAGATGAGGTCGTGAAGAGGCCTCGCCAACGATTTACCCCAGAAATCAGCATGAAGTTTCAACACATCATCAAACAGTTCCCGAATCTTTGTATTTTGTTGAGTTAGTTAGCTAAATTTAGAATTGCCACGTCCTGATCTTTAATGACAGGATCGTATGTAATTTTTTATTATAAATACTTCAAACTTTGAAGTACAGGGGGTTGATCTTTACGCCCTGTAAGCCAGAAAGACTGTAATTTTTATCAAGAGATCTTCCAGTAATACAAAGGGACGTTTCACAGGATTCTCATGTGTTGTTCATTGGTGATGTTATTCTTTTCTATGTTAAATGTCTTTCTCTCTCAGTTGTCATATTATTTTCTAATCTAATCTTTTAAAGTAGCGTATGTTGCAGGATTTGTCTTTGTATACCCTGTTTCCGTCTTTGAAAGATCTAAATGTTTATCTTTCTGATATTACAGTGAAGAAATTCTTAAATGCTTCTTTACTTTAATTGATATTCTCATCTTTTCTGCTATTCATCATTTTACTGCTAAAGAATCCAATGAATGCATTATCTTGCCCTGTGAAAAGAATCTTTTATTTTTTGTTTAGATTTCTATCTTTATAATACAGACCCCATAGCCCAATGGAAGCGTAAACTCTTTTCATCCAACTTAACAAAAACAACAACAAACCTTTTCAATCTTATTTTATTTAACTAGCCTAATATTTTAAAGTTAAAACATAGCTAAATCATCTAGAGAGATCCCTCTCTGAAGCTAGTAGGGCTAGATTCTAGTTTCGAAGTGGTTGGATAAAGTTACCTCTTGTAAATTTCTTCTACTCTAACAACCTCTAGGAATTTACAGAGAGTTAACACGAGGAAGGAAATTTTCTTTCCCAGTCTAAGTATGTGTGTGACCTTTTTTATTTATTTCACATGGAATATTCTAAACCAACCCGTTCTCCCTTCTAGTTTGGAGTCAACCTTATTGCCACCTACACTTCTCTTGAAGTTGATGCCACTTTGTACCATGAGTTAGTTGGTAGCCTCTTATATTTGACCCATACCCTTCGTGATATTTCCTTTGATGTTGGTCTTGTATCCCAATATATGAAAAAACCCCATGAAAGCCACTGGAAAGAAACTAAAATGATACTTTGGTATGTTTGGGGTACAATTAATTTCATGATACATTACATATTAGAGGGGACTCCTTTATTGGTTGGTTTCACTAATTCATATTGGGTCGATGACCCTAATGATCGAAATTCTACTGCATGTTATGTTTTGAACCTTGGTTCAAGACTTGTCACTTGGGCCTATAAGAAACAATAGGCTATTGCTCTTTCTTCAGTAGAAGCAGAGTATTGAGTAGTGGTTAATGCAAGTCAAGAAGCCCTGTGGCTTTGACATATCCTTTCATAGTTTAGATTCCATTAGCAGCATCCGACCACCCTCTGATGCAACAATAAAAGTGCCATCAAGATTTCCAAAGACCCAATTCAACATTAGCACAAAAAACACATCAATCTACACATGAACTTCATCAAAAAGATCATTCATGATCGATTTATTAAAGTGCTATTTTTTTGTACAAAAGATTAAGTTGCAGACATTTTAACAAAGTCTCTTATAGAAGTGAAGTTTTCCAAAATTCGATCTATGTTAGGAGTTCAAGAAGTTGTCATTAAGGGGGGACATGATCTAATGCCTCCTTCCTTCTCCTATTGTGTCTCATTTGCAAATCCTTCAATCCTATGCCATATTTTTCTTAAGTCGGGGGGATGTTAGGATATTTAGAAATTTAGGATTTAGTTTGGCGCAAATTGGTTAATTTTAGTTTTTTTTATGGTTTCTCTAGTCATCACATTTATGGCAGTGTCCAAATCAATTAAAGTATTATGGATGCAAACATTGCTAATGTATACATCAATAATAGGGATACCAAGATCTATATACTTGGCAGTAACAACCCTTCCAACCATCAAATCTGCAATTTCATCAATTACTAGGACAATAGGAGGATATTTCATCTTTATACCAAGTCTTTTCAAACACATTTCTCTTACAATATTGGAATAAATGGGTACATCTCTAATGGCTTGAGATAATGGAATATTAAGATAAAAAAAAATTGTTCCTTGAGAAAGTGAAATTCAGATTGAACAAGAGTTTTATCAATATTTATCCTCCCTTTATAGGGAGGTAACAATGTGTCCTTAGTTTGCAAATGATTTGATTTTTTAGGGGAAGTAATTTGTGAAGTAATTGGAGAAAGATTGGTAAATTAATTTTCCACAAGTTGGTTTTCTACTTAATTTTGAACCTCCTCCTCTTCCTGAAAAGTAATTGGAGTTGTTCAATTATTGAGAATTTTCCTTGATCTTAAATGGACCCCTTGATAGTTAGTAGGGTAAATTGAGTAAGTTTGAAAACCATACAACTCAATGGTGTAATTGGATTGATTTGCTTTATTGTTCGGATTAGGTGTGGGTTGTATCGCTACTCAAGGTATTGGTTGAGGACTACTAGCAGGAAGTTGTAATTATTGTTCCTACTAAGATAGTTGATTTTGGTGTTGAGGGAATTGTGGACCAACTTGTTGTTGATAGTTTCCAACAAAAATAATTCTCCACCCTTGTGACTATTGATAATTCTATGTTCGTTTTGGTGGATATTGTGGCCAAGGTGCATAAGGATACCAAGATTATTGGGGATATGGCATTTCTTGATTATTCATAAATGAATTGAACGATTGAGAAGGATCATGAGTCATAATTGGTGGTTGTGGTTGTTATGGTCTATTTTGGGAAATAAAATAGACATGTTCAGTTGCTTCATTAGTTCCTTGATACTCAAATTTTAGTTCAGGTAAATAAGGACGACTGTTGGTAGAGTGATGTTTCTCACAAATACCACATACTTCAACATTGTTCAATGGGAATTCTCTTAAAAGATGCATTTTTATGCACTTTGAGTAGAATATGGATAATGTTTTCTCATACTCTGCTTGTTTATTTTAACTTGCAACATGTCAAACTATGAGCTTAACATGATAAGAATTCCAATTTTAAAATTTTCTAATAAATTACCAATTTCTACATCTGTAACTCCTCCTTGTGATTTAGTAATTCTAGAAGAAATTTCTCTAAGACATTTCCCATGTTTTGAAGCTCCTCGTGAATAATTTTACATAATTTACAAATATGATCATAATCAATTTGAGAAATTTATCCTCCTCTCGTTAAATTAAAAATATCTAGACAATCATCCCTTATACCTCTTATCAAAATTGTTCATCAAGCATCCTTATCCAACGTACTCTATTTAGACCTTTGCAAATTGTATTGAAATATTTCCACATAATCCTCTAGACTTTCATCCTCCTTTTGAGTCATCTTGAAAACTTCTTCATGAAGGTCTCTTGCTTTGTAGTAATATTTATACTTTTTGAGGAATGCTTGTTTCATAACATCCCATGTGTTGATATTCTGCCCACCAAGCCCCATAAACCGATGTAATGTTGCATTATTTAATGTGGTAGAAAACAATTTTATCTTTTCAGAATCAATTGTATAGTCATAACTCATGCAAAGAACATCAAACTCAAAAATAAAAGTATCTTGATATTCACTATACAAACCATTAAAATTAGGAAAACTTGAAGAAGAACTATTTTTCATAGGTGCTTCCTCTTCAAAATATCTAATTGGAAAATCAAAAGAATCGTCTCCCTCTTCTGCTTCTATGATGGTAACTATAGAACCCTTAGCATATGGTCCCTCAAATGATTTTGATTCTTGAGGAGAAATCGATCCTTCAAAATATTTGTATTCATGAATTGGATTGTTCTAATATTTTGAGTATGAATCGGGGTTCCCACTAATCAAATATTTTGTTTTTGTTGATTATGCAGTGTGAGGGAAAAAATATTCCTCTGCTAAAGAAGAAGTTTCTACTACATATTCATGAATAGAATCCTAATGACCTTGTTGAGTACGTAGTTTCATTCCTAAAATTGCTCCTCAACCTTGTATTCATGTAGATTGGTTAGTACATCGAGTGGTTCTTACTACAACACATGCTTGTTCTCTTGGATTTATAGCTCTTCTCATGCATCTAGATATGCTCCTAAATTAAAAACACTTCATATGAGATATTATAAAGGAGAATGCCAACTATCCTTACAATGCAAATCCTCGTACCATGTGTTATCTATTCAAACTAAATAAAAAAATCCCTAAATGCTTTTGACACCTCCCCAACAACAACGGTCCATCACATCTCCTATTAATTTGTTAACAATATATTTAGTTTACTTATGCATTTAATTTATTATCCTAGGTCTTGTAAAAATTATGAGTTCTCATGAAAAATGTATGAAAAAAATTAGAATTATAATGATCTAGTTGGACACTTTAATTTAAATGCTTTATTAATTATCTAGAAATCCAATTACAATCTACTAAAAATAAAAGTCCAATTATAATCTACTAAAAATAAAAGGTTGTAATAGAAAACATTCATCCCATGATTTAATTATCAACGGACCTATAGCAAGCAATCATAAGCTACATAAGAAAAATCCACACTTGTTGAAACACAACACTTAAAAGAAATAATTTAAGCAATCAAATTTGAAACAAAAATTACAATACAAATTCATAAGCAAGAACAAAAATAAATAAAAAGTAAAAAGTAAAGTAGCACCAATTTCTATAGAGCATGCCCTATCTTTGTGGAGAAACATGTTGATAAAGTAATACAACATGATGCTAATTCAGAAATTGATACTCATAAAGTCAACAAAATGTATTTTGTGTTAAATAAATAAGGTTTTACAACAAAACTCAATCTATGTGATTTTTTGTCATTTTCTCTCTTCATATTATTTTCCCTTTTATCAATATGCTATGCTACTTTATATAGGATTTCAAATGCAACGCATCCGACTCAAGTTCACTTACAACAAGCGATAATTAGTGAGACACTTATTCAAATAAGTTTAGTAGTAAGAAGAATCCTTCTTCATCATTTTGCTAAGGATTAGATACGTAGCAAGTCGGTTATATATCAAATGGGATTCTTTCGCAACACATTATTCCTTTCACTTTAGTAGCATGTATATGATCTATGACATCTTAATTTGTAGGTTAGGCACAAAAGATAGATTTTGTACCAAATGTACTATAGAATTCACTAATTTTCCAATAAGGATGACACAAGATTTATTTGAATGATTTCTCAACTAAAAGGTTAAAATTATGGTTAAAATATATATAAAAAAAAAAAGGGAGTGGTGGAGTGTGAAAATAATAAGAAAAAGGATGATATAACTATGCCAAAACTAGGTCCCATCAACATGTGAGGAGCACAATTCCTATGTTTCTTTGTGGATCCACACCTAATGGATGGTAACTCCAAGATAACTCATATCAAAGTATGTCATTTTTTCAAATTCGAATTCATTGATGGCAAGTTGGATATGTAATATAAATCTTCAATTTGGGATGAAAACCAATCACCTTCTATTAATATGTGGTGTTCTTTGCTTGATGGTCATACAAAATTCTCTATAGGGTAACCTCAATTATTAAATATACAAGGAGACCTTTTACTATGTAAGAAATAAATAAGTATTAGAAACATATTTTTCACTATGGAAGAAAAGGATTAAGAAGGGAGGGAAATAATATTGGCATCCCAAGATAATTTATTGAGAGAATTATTTAAAGCACTAGACACTCCCCTTCTAAGCATTGATCACTCAAAAATTAATTTATGACCATCCACATGTCATTAAATAAGAAATTATGCTCCTATAAAATATGCACATGAAGTTATGGAAACATACTTTAGATAAGATGTCCCCACAATTGAGGATTGTATTATTGGATCTCTACGCAACAAGCCCAAAAATCCATTATCTCTAAAGGATGATGTTGTAGAAGGACAAATTCTTATAATATAATCACCATATCAATATTGTACGATATGGTTGGGTAGGAAGAAGGGAAGTGTTTAATGAAATTTAGATGATACTATTAATTCTTACAAGGTAGAAGGTGAATCGTGGAAGCCAATTGGAACATCAAAGGTAAACAAAGTTTTGTATAAAAAATGTTTAAATAAAAAACAACAATGGAATGTTGGTTCAAAAGGAAATATGCTCATTGATGTTAATAGAATCATATGGGCATGGTCACCAAGGTAGGATGGACAAGAGATAAAATAAAAATAATTAAGAATGGTCTTGTAGCAATTAAGGCACAACAATAATAAATGCAACATAATGTTGAGAGTAAGATTGATATTGATTAATGAGACTTTATTGAAGATAATGAATTCCATGTCATTTTTTAATGACATGTGTCATCTAATAACTCATAAATTAGATCTAATAAATTATAATTAATATATATTACTTTAGGTAAATATATTGAAGGTTAATTGCTCTCTTCTATCCTAGTCTCGAATGTGGGTTTTCTCAATAAATTTTCCATAATAAACTAGTTACAATGTTTACAGTTAAGGTGACAAAATTGATAAAAGGACAAATTCATAGTCACTATTTTGTTTATTTGGAGCCTTATTGTACATTGCTATAAATATTTATGAAAAAGTAAAACTCTACACTGCAATGATTTCTATCACTTTTTTATTTCATTGCATCTCTTCAATATTGGTATATTTATCATTGGATGTCATAGTGATATTATGCATGCACATAAAAAAATAAAATATTGACAACTATACATTAATCTTGGATTTAGATATATACACATTAAAAAAAATCTAAATATTAAGATCTAAATAGATATTATAGCAATTCAATATTGACATTTTGGAATCAAAATTCACAATTCTAGGATTGAAATTGACACTTGAAATTCAAGATTCACACTTACGAACTGAAAATTTTCATTTTTGGAATCAAAATTATTTGAAATTCACAATTTCACAACAAAAATTCACACTTTCAAAAACCAATATTCACAATTTTAAAATCTTATTTTTCACTTTAGAAAGACTAATATTCACACTTTTAGAATAAAAAATTGCATTTCCTCAGTCTAAATTCTCAATGTTCAGACTAAATTTAAGGAAATTGGGGTTCATTATCATCGACATAAATAAGAAGGATGATGACTATACTAGCAAGAGTGAGGCTGACACAACCTGCAATTTCTAAACAATATTATAACTTGTCAATGTATATGCCAAAAAGGGTAGGGGGAGACAACCTTGTTTGACCCCTATATTTCAGTTAATTTCCTTTTCTATTATTTTTTTCTCAATAGTGTCAATTTTTTGGGCCGTGGTCTTAAAATATTTGTAATTTTAAGCCCCCCAAAAAATATGCTACTTGTAGCACCACATTTCGATTGAGAGGTTGATTTATGTTTTTTGTTTGCAACGATACCAATTGTCAAGGCCATAGTTTCGAACAAGTTGTAATATTAACCCCGAAGAAAAGGGGGTGTTATTGCTAGAACCATTTTTTTGTTTCAAGCGTCAATTTTAAGGTTTTTGTTTGGAACGGTACCGGTTGTCGATTCCACAATTTCAACCAATTTTTAATTTTAACCACGAAAAAATGGGGTGATGTTGGGAGCACCACTTTTTGTTTTTAGGGGTCAATTTTAAGGTTTTTTTTTGCAACTTTATGGAGACTTAGGGTCATGGTGGGAAAATGTTGTGATTCTAAGCCCCCCCAAAAGGAGGTGATTATGGGAACACCACTTTTTGTTTCAAGAGTTGATTTTGGTGCATTTGACCCAAAAACATGGGTATTTGGGGTTAGAGTTCTCATTCTGAGCTCACAGTTCTCATTCTGAGCTCACAGTTCTCATCAAGTTGGGAACTTTTATTTTAACCAAAAAAAATTATCATCAACCAAATTCTAAACAAGTTGAGCCCAATAACATTTCATGGGGATTTATCACTAGTGTAGATCCATTTTAACTTCATATCTATTGTGCATCGAGATAGATCAAATCCCTTGAAGTCCAAACCTTTCCTCAAGTTTTTTCACTCTAAAAAATATTTTCACCTTGAGAGATTTGAACCCTCTTTGCATATGAAAAATCTAGAGTCAAGATGGATTTATGATCCAGGTGGATATTGGTGGCCACCCACCTATTCCAACTGGCTCCTATTGTCTGTTTTAGTTCAACACGTTCTTTTGTACTTCTTTGTAATTGTGGGTTCTACACTTCTGGGGTTGTTTGAATCCCTACACATATTCCAGGTGGATACTGGTGGCCTCTTACCTAATCCAACTGGCTTATTTTGTATGTTTTCATGTCAACGCATCTTCTTGTACTTCCATGTTCGTTTTGGAGCCCTAAACAATGTTTTTTTGTCTCACCATAATCAAATTGTAGACGGAGTCAAAGTTTGATGACACAATGTGTATTTCTCTGAAAGACCTTTCCAACGGGATATCATGCGCCTAAAATAGAGGTCGTGTGAAAAAGTTACGATCATGGGAAGTTGAGGTACCAACTTACCCATAGGGGCCCACATGACTTTTGGCGTTTCACCTCCTAGGGTTAGGTTTTTGGATGTCTAGGGTTTTGGAATTCATAAGAAATATCAAAAAGGCCTTTGGAGCCTCATTGTAATCATTCTTCTTAGATGGATGCGCGTAGCAACCACATCTCTTCTAAGAGATAGCTACCACCATTCGAGCAAGTGTTTTAGTTCTGCAGTTTTACAGTTTTAGCCTATTTCATTTATTCAATAGAAGATATTGTTCACTGGATATCTTTGTTATTCTTCATATCTCTGTGTTTATTGTATTCAGTTTATTAATTAGTTCGTTCCACTCCTAAATTCGTATCAGTGGTATCACAACGGTCTACTCTTCATTTATTTTTCTTCATGCATGTCCCCCACAAGATTTGGGTACAAGAAGTTGGGACTCGAACCAATAGAGTCGTTGCAATATCGATCGCGTTGAGCCCGACAACAACCCATGGGGGAAGAAAAGAAAGATGATGGAGCAGGAGATTCTATTAATTTTTTTCTCAAGAAATCTCTCGCGCGACAAAGGAACGAAATGATGGACAAATTTGCATAGATCCTTCGATGACTACCCATAGAAGAAGTGTAGTGCCCCCAAAGCCGAGCCCCGTTGCAAATCATGATATATGAAATGAATTGTAAACATGTTCTATAGGCTGGTGAGCCAAGTTTTGTATAAGCTGGTAGGCTTATGTGTGTTGTTAGGCCAGGGAGCCTAAGTGTTGAAGGCCAGGAGCCTGCTGATGTACTTGTATGTATGCAGATCGATTAATAAAATATAAACATCGCCACGTGCAGACCGACCATGATGAATGAGTGAAGGGGGACTGAGCGTCCATAGAGTGGGAAAGGAATTAGGGGCTGGAAGGTGGGAAAGGTGTTGAGTGTTGAGCCTAGGGGCTTAGGCCTGGAATGATATTTTAATATTATTTCCTAAAAATCCATGAGCATATTATTTCAACCTAAGTTCCTAGCAAAAAGGAAAGGCGTGTACAAGGAGGAAGGCGGATGGAACGCATGCAGTTCCCAGGGTGACAAATGTCCACCCTGACGCATGCAAATAAAACAGAAAGGAGCAGCCGTGGGGAAGGGATCTCTCGCATTCCATTCGACCCGACTGCCCTGAGCAGGAGTCGGAGGAGCCAGTCTGCAAGAGACCTCGTGTATGTCTGTTACAGAGAGGAAGCATGTGTTGGGTGATGAAGAATGTGTGTTTACCCTTGTTCAGAGTCGTGGAGTCTGTCTGTGAGAGAAAACCAGTGTGTGCATTCCCTGAACGAAATGTTCATGTCAATTTCGGGAAAGAGTCTTTGTTTGCCCAGGAAAAGATGAGCGAGCTTGTGCGTGGAACCTGTTCAGAAATCTTGACCGTGAGAATATCCTGTGGCTATTGAACCAGTTCTTGGGAAGCCTGTGTATGTTTTTCCCTTTGTTTGTTGTGGCACACAGTTCTGGACTGTGTGAGCCTTGTCGACCTATGAGCAACTCTTTCCAAGTGAAAGAGTTTGTTGGGAAGTGGTTTCTTCCCGAGAGTGCCCAGCACCAGCTACGAGCTCTGAGACTTCCTGATCCGGCCTATTGCCAAGACCCAGAGAGGGAGGTTAGCACCGATGGACTGTGTGTGTGAAGGTGTATACTCCCGGGCAGAACATGCATGTGGGGAATGAGAGTCTGGAAGTAGTGGGCGTAAGATGGCATCTTTGGGAAGAATCCTCCCAGATATTCCGGTGTTTTTTTCCCTGTAACTTCAGCCTAGCCTAGGATTCCTTTCCCTGGGGTGGAGCTCAGTCCCAGCTCGGGGGTGACCCACTGTTGATTTGAGGAGCAGTGCGGTCTACGGCTGGGAGGTTCGTTGAAGGTCTACATTTGGTTGGTGGATTTCTCCACTGATACAAGATAAGTATCTAATTAAGTTCTTATCACATTTCCACATGATTGTGTTGTATATATTATCATGATTCCGCTGTGTATATGAATTATTATGGAAGGTTATGGATTGTTTAATCGTAGCAGTAAAATTATATGTTTTTACTCTGAGACTTAAACCTGTTTAATTTCTGTTAAATGCATGTGGAGTATATACTGGACGGTATGTGTTATGTAAATCCAACGCAAGTGTGTACAGATTGTTACATAGTGCGTTCTAAGCGCTGGGTAAGCAAAAAGGTACACTACAAATTGGTATCAGAGTGAAGGTTTCGACATTGAGCCTAGATGGGCCAGTGGAGCGGTCTTTGGACTGAGAATGCGAGGGGAAATTGAGTCGGGAGGACCAATTTCGGACCCTGGTTTGCTCCGAAGCGTCAAAAAGACACTTGACGAGTTTTTATTAAGAACTCAGGAAGTATGGCGGTGCTATGAAATCGCAGGCTGGTGTGGTCTATGGCCACGGGGAGACAGGTCTCTACACCAATGGTGTTAGAACCTTAGGATCTATTCGGTAGGGAAGGCGAGCCCTCGTGACCATCGGATCTGGAAAAATGTACATAGGAATTAAAATTCCTTCTGAAGTACATAGGAAATGTGGAAATCGCGATATGCAAAATTTCGAGTTGGTTAGGAACCGTCCGAGCCGTCAGATCTCGGCCGGAAAACCCATCAGCCGTAGGATCTGTCGGGAGATGTCCGGAGGTTAAACCTCAGAGACTAGGGGCGAAATATCCGAAATAGATCTAGATCGTTCGTAAAACGGAGGACACGTGTCGTGTGATTTTCCATTCCGGAAAATCAAAAATCGTGATATCGGAGTCACGAAGGAGGTCAGGAATTTTCATGGTGAAAGTCCCGGGAACGATTAGAACCGTCCATCTTGAGGAGGACGTGTGGCAGCAATCAGAGTCATCGGGAAAAATCCCGACAAGGGAGTCGTCTATCGGTGTTTGGGTCATCAGGATATCGGGAATCGCAGGGACAAGAAGTCCATGCATTGTGAAACTCCGAACCCTGAAACCCCGATGAGAGGTTTGACTACGGTCACGGGGTAGAGGTCACGGGGACCAGGAGCTAAGCCAGGAGGGCTAACGCGTGAAGGACGCGTCGGGATTCAGAGAATCACGAATCCTGAGGACATGTGCATTTGGACATTGGGAAGTCTGAAACCCCGATAAGAGTAAAAGACTGTGGTCTTATGAGAGGCAGTCACATGGACCTTGGCATAGCCAGAGGGCTAGGGAGAAAGGCGCATCGACAAATTGGGAATCGGGAGTTCGTGAGGACAGGAACTCACATCGTCAGGGATCACGAAACCCCGACACCCGAAGCTTCAATTGGGAGCTGTGCCACGTAGACGCATGAACTTGCCACATGCCACCATGGTAGTGGGCAAAAGTTGTGTTGTGGACCCGTAGGGTAGAGTGAGTCGGAATTTCGGAAGTCGGGGTTTGGAGAACAAAGCGGGTCTAAAAGCCTCGTGGGTCGAAACCCCGAAACTTGAAGTCCCGAAATGCCGAGAAGATGGAAGTTCCGAAAACCTGAAGTCCTGGGTACCAAAACTCAAGGTCCCGAAGGTCCCGAAATATCGGAAATGGAAGTTTCGGACACCCGAAAAACACAGAGCTGAATAGAGCTCAGACAATTCGTGAAATTGAAACACTTTATTAAACATCGATGGTTATGAAATATGACGAATTGTCAAGAGACGAAGGCTCAACAAATTCGAGTCGTCTGCGCATTAGATTGCAGAAGACTGACGAGTGCCAGAACTGTTTGGAAATTGCCTCAAACGTAGAGAAATGGGAGAGAAACATAATACTTCCAGTTCAAGAAACTTATTTAAAACGAAATGTCTTTTATTTTGTTCGAACTGGTTTATAAATATTGTGGATTGTTCGCAAAGGTTTAATGGCCTGAAAAATTTCAAATTTAATTGCACAGAGTGCGTGTGCAGAGTTCAACGAAGGCCAGAACCCCAGTTAATCAACGTCGAGTATGGAGTGGGGAAAAGTGCAGTTTACCCCTGAAATAGAGGATGAACGGGAAGGAAAGGATTTTAACCTGGGAGTCGAAGGATCGAACTCTAATGGGCATGGAAAATAAATGGATAAGGAAGGACATATGATGAAAATCATTGAAGGGCTGCAAAGAGAGGCCAAGGAGCGTCGAGCTGATAGCCGAAATCTTATGAAAGTCAGGGATCGGCAAGGGGAATTAAACTTAAAATTATTAAAGAGCCTGGAAAGAATAGAGAAGAAACTTGAGAAGGGAAGAGACTCAGGTACGACAGAGAGTCGCAGAAATCATGGGAGAAGAAGTAGATCGAGGAGTGGTAGTCGACATCATAGTCGCTCCCAAAAACATTCGGACAGGGAGACACACAGTAGTTCAAGCCCGTCCCCTACCAGAAAACATCGAAAATCTGGAAAGGAGGAATTGAAAGGAGATATGAACAAGATTAAGCCTCCAACATTCGATGGAGAACATAAGAAGGAGGAAGATGTCGAGACCTGGTTGCTTGGCATGAAGAAATACTTCCAACTGCAGAATTATTCTACTCATACAGAGGGAAGAATTGCAATGTACCAACTGAAAGGAAAAGCGTCCATGTGGTGGGATCAGTTTGTGCAGGTACAGCACATCAGAGAGAAAGAGGTCACGTGGAAGGAATTTAAGAGGTATTTCGAGAAGAAATACCTGACAAAAAGATACTATGACAGAAAGATGAAGGAGTTCTTCGAACTCAAGTTGGGTAGTATGACCATTGATGAGTATGAACGAAGTTTTCTGGAACTACTGAAGTATGTTCCATTCATTAAAGACGAGGCTGTCAAAATTCAGAGGTATCTGAGTGGACTGCCACCTTCCATTGGTGACAAGATTCAATACGATGATCCTAAGACCATGGAAGAAACCATAAGAAGGGCGAAATGCCTATATGAACAGCAAAGAGAAAAGCCTACCTTTCGGAAGGCTTGGAATGACCAAAAGAGGTTTAAGAAAGAACAGAGGCAGAAGGGAGACAAGCCATCCTTATTCAGAAACAGTCTTCAGGGACAGCCCTCATTTAGAGATCCGAGAATGACTGAAGAGAGACGCCAAAGACAGAGACAGGCGCCCATTCAGTGTTGGGGTTGTCAAGGAAACCACAAGTACAGAGATTGTCCCCATAAAAATGGTAAGGCAAGAACTGTACATACGGTTCAACAAGCTGATACAGTGGAGGATATGGGCAGCAGAATGCCGAGGATCTACGCAGCCTTGGACAATAAGCAAGCGGAATTTCAATCACACGTGATTGAAGTGGAAGGTATGATCAACAACCGACCACTTGTTATTTTGATTGATTCAGGGGATAGCCATAGTTATGTAGATCCTAGAGTGGTGGAAAGTTTGCATATAACAAAGAGAAAACATGAGAAGTCTTGGTTAGTGTAGTTAGCCACAGGGACCAAGAGGAAGGTCATCGAATTGGTTAAGTCCTGTTCGGTGGACATGAAAGGAATGAGCACTAAGGCTGAATTGAACATTCTGCCTTTAGGCTCATATGATTGCTTAATTGGGATGGACTGGTTGGACCAGCACCATGCCCTTCTAGATTGTCATAACAAGAGGTTCACATGTCTGGACGAAGAGGGAAATCAGGTAACAATCCAAGGAATTCCCAGAGTCGTGGCTATCAGAGAAATCTCAGCCATGCAACTGAAGAAATGTTACCGGAAAGGCTATCAATTATCTGCAGCCCGGGTGGAAGAAGAATTCCAAAATGTGGTCTCGAATCTGGAAGACCACAGGGTGCTCAAAGAGTTCGAGGACGTGTTTCAGGAGGTGCCTGGACTACCTCCGAAGAGGGACATCGATTTTTCTATAAATCTGATGCCTGGAGCAGCTCCAATTTCAAAGGCCCCTTATAGAATGAGTACACCAGAGCTGAAAGAATTGCAATTGCAACTCGAAGAGCTACTAAAGAAAGGTTGCATTCATCCCAGCATGTCACCATGGGGAGCCCCAGTCCTATTCGTGAAGAAGAAAGATGGGACGTTGAGGTTGTGCATTGAATTTTGGTAGTTGAATAAGGTCACTGTCAAGAACAAGTATCCTCTGCCGAGGATTGATGATATTTTCGATCAGTTGAAGGATGCGAAAATATTTTCGAAAATAGATCTCCGATCTAGATATCACCAAGTGAGAATAAGGGATGAGGACATCAACAAGACCGCCTTCAGAACAAGGTACGGTCATTATGAGTTTACAGTGGTGTCGTTTGGATTGTCCAATGCGCCTGTTGTCTTTATGTGCTTAATGAATGGAGTGTTCATAAGTTATCTGGACAAGTTTGTCATAGTCTTCTTGGACGATATCTTGGTGTATTCCAAGACAGAGGAAGAACATGAACAACACCTTAGAATGGTGTTGCAGGTGTTGAGAGAACACCAGTTGTACGCAAAATTGAGCAAGTGCTCATTTTACCAAAAGCAAATCCATTACTTGGGACACATTATATCAGAGGAGGGGATCGTTGTGGATCCTGAGAAGGTACAGGCCATTCGAGAATGGTCAGCGCCAAGGAATGTGACGAAAGTTAGATCTTTTATGGGTCTGGCAGGCTACTATAGGAGGTTTATAGCCGGATTCTCAAAGATAGCCCATTCTATCAGTTCCTTGCAAAGAAAGGGGAAGAAGTTCCAGTGGACTGATGAATGTGAGAGCAGCTTCCAGCGATTTAAGCAACTACTCATTAGTGCTCCAATCCTGAGGATTGCAGATCCAAACAAGGATTATGTAGTGTGTACAGATGCGTGTAAGGAAGGTCTCGAAGGAGTTCTCAGCCAAGAAGGATTTGTAGTTTGCTATGAATCCCGAAAGTTGAAGGAACATGAGAAGAATTACGCCACCCATGATTTGGAGCTCGCAACAATCGTCCACGCCTTGAAGAAATGAAGACATTACCTCATGGGCAAGAGATTTGAATTAAGAACAGACCACAACGGTCTGAAATATTTATTTGATCAGCCAACCTTAAATGCCAGGCAAATTAGATGGTTGGAATTTATGTGTGAATATGACTTTGATATCCAGCATATCAAAGGGAAAGAAAATAAGGTGGTTGATGCACTCAGCAGAAAAGCGCACGATTTACATGCTACAGCCATTAGCATGTACAAAACTGAGATTAAAGACAGGATTCTTGAAGATGCAAATGCTGATTTGCAGTACAAAAGACTTGTAGCAAAGCTACAGTAGCATGAGAAACCACAAACCCAGGAAAGTTACACCTTGGGAACTGATAGTTTACTTCTGTATAAAAATAGAGTGTATATACCTAATGACCGAGAATTGAAGCTGGCAATTCTAAAAGAAATGCATAACATGACTTATGCTGGTCATCCTGGATATCAAAAGATTGTGGAAGCAGTCAAAAGCCATTATTTTTGGCCGGGGTTGAAGAAAGAAATTGTTGAATACATCGTCAGATGTATGGAATGCCAAAGGGTTAAGGCTGAGCATAGACACCCAACAGGGTTGTTGCAGCCTTTACCTATTCCTAAGTGGAAATGGGACGTGGTAACCATGGATTTTATCACAGGATTGCCCAGAACAAGCAAGCAGCATGATTCAATCATGGTGGTGGTGGACAAGCTTACTAAAGCTGCCCATTTTATTCCACTGAAAACCACCCACAGAGCAGCAGAGGTTGTTGATATCTTTTTAAAAGAAGTTGCACGCTTGCATGGAATTCCTAAGACAATTGTGTCTGATAGGGATCCGAAATTCACTTCGAATTTCTGGAAAGGACTATTCAAAGGATTCGGAACGAATTTGAACTTTAGTACAGCGTATCATCCTGAGTCTGATGGACAGACAGAGAGAATAAATAGAGTAATAGAAGACATGCTGAGAATGTATGTGATGGATAAACCATCAAGGTGGGAAGACTACTTGCATCTGGTAGAATTTGCCTACAATAATGGGTATCATACATCTTTGAAGATGAGCCCATTCGAAGCACTTTATGGAAGAAAGTGCAATACTCCAGTGAGCTGGGATAATCCAGCTGACAGAGTAGTAGTTGGACCTGAACTACTCAAAGAGATGGAAGATCAAATGATAAAAATCAAACAGAATCTGAAAGTTGCCCAGGACAGGCAAAAACGTTACGCTGATAGTAACATAACCCATAGAGAATTCAAAGTGGGTGACCATGTTTTCCTGAAAGTGAAAACTAACAGGAGTTCCCTGAAGCTGGGAAGTTGCACCAAGTTGGCAGCAAGATTTTGTGGACCATTTGAGATCCTAGAAAGGATTGGGCCAGTTGCATACATGCTTGCATTGCCTGCATCTATGAATATACATAATGTGGTTCATGTTTCACTGCTTAAGAAATATGTACCTGATGCTAATCATGTTATCGATTGGACTGTGATTCAAGTGGAACCAGAAGGTGTCCTGCAAGTACATCCTGTATGCATATTGGACAGGAAAAGCAAACAACTCCGGAATCGAGCTATAGAGCTTGTAAAGGTCCAGTGGACCTGGTACGGTCCTGAGGATGAGACATGGGAGCATGCAGATGTTATGCAGGCAGAGTACCCGCACCTTTTTGAAAATTTTGAAGAACTTGCAGATGCGATGTAAAGTTGCACTGAGGACAGTGCAAAAATAAGGGGAGGGGGATTGTAGTGTTCCCAAAGCCGAGCCCTGTTGCAAATCATGATATATGAAATGAATTGTAAACATGTTCTATAGGCTGGTGAGCCAAGTTTTCTATAAGCTAGTAGGCTTATGTGTGTTGTTAGGCCAGGGAGCCTAAGTGTTGAAGGCCAGGAGCATGTTGATGTACTTGTATGTATACAGATCGATTAATAAAATATAAACACCGCCACGTGCAGACCGACCACGATGAATGAGTGAAGGGGGACTGAGCGTCCACAGAGTGGGAAAGGAACTAGGGGCTGGAAGGTGGGAAAGGGGCTGAGTGTTGAGCCTAGGGGCTAAGCCTAGGGGCTTAGGCATGGAATAATATTTTAATATTATTTCCTAAAAAGCCATGTGCATATTATTTTATCCTAAGTTCCTAGCAAAAAGGAAAGGCGTGTACAGGGAGGAAGGTTGATGGAACGCATGCAGTTCCCAGGGTGACAAATTTCCACCCTGACGCATGCAAATAAAATAGAAAGGAACAACCGTGGGGAAGGGATCTCTCGCATTCCATTCGACCCGACAACTCTGAGAAGGAGCCGGAGGAGCCAGTCTGCAAGAGACCTCGTGTATGTATGTTACAGAGAGGAAGCCTGTGTTGGGTGCTGAAGAATGCGTGTTTACCCTTGTTCAGAGTCGTGGAGTCTGTCTGTGAGAGAAAACCAGTGTGTGCATTCCCTGAACGAAATGTTCATGTCAATTTCGGGAAAGAGTCTATGTTTGCCCAGGAAAAGCTGAGCAAGCTTGTGCGTGGAACCCTGTTCAGAAATCTTGACTGTGAGAATATCCTGTGGCTGCTGAACCAATTCTTGGGAAGCCTGTGTCTGTTTTTCCCTGTGTTTGTTGTGGCACGCAGTTCTGGACTGCGTGAGGCTTGTTGGCCTGTGAGAAACTCTTTCCAGGTGAAAGAGTTTGCTGGGAAGTGGTTTCTTCCCGAGAGTGCCCAACACCATCTACGGGCTCTGAGACTTCCTGATCTGGCCTGTTGTCGAGACCCAGAGAGGGAGGTTAGCACCGATGGACTGTGCGTGTGAAGGTGTATACTCCCGGGAAGAACAGGCATGTGGGGAATGAGAGTCTGGAAGTAGTGGGCGTAAGATGGAATCTTTGGGAAGAATCCTCCCAGATATTCCGGTGTTGTTTTACCTATAACCTCAGCCTAGCCTAGGATTCCTTGCCCTGAGGTGGAGCTCAGTCCCAGCTCGGGGGTGACCCACTGTTGAGTTGAGGAGCAGTGCGGTCTACGGCTGGGAGGTTCGTGGAAGGTCTTCATTTGGTTGGTGGATTTCTCCACTGATACAAGATAAGTATCTAATTAAGTTCTTATCACATTTCCACATGATTGTGTTGTATATATTATCATGATTCCGCTGTGTATATGAATTATTATGGAAGGTTATGGATTGTTTAATCGTAGCAGTAAAATTATTTGTTTTTACTCTGAGACTTAAACGTGTTTAATTTCTGTTAAATGCATGTGGAGTATATACTGGACGGTATGTGTTATGTAAATCCAACGCAAGTGTGTACAGATTGTTACATAGTGCGTTCTAAGCGCTGGGTAAGAAAAAAGGTACACTACAAGAAGCATCTTCATCAAGCGGCCATGCAACCCCCTTCAAGGTACAAGTAAATTTTGATATTCCATAATTTGAAGGACTGATAGATGCGAATGTTGTAGATAAATGGTTGAATCTACTTGAAGGGTATTTTTCGGTCCACAATTTTTCTGATAGGGAAAAGATTACTTTTTCACTCCTCAAGGCCATCCCCCATGTTAAGGACTGGTGGGATACTTACTCTGAGCAAAGGGTCATAGAGGAATCTGTAATATTTTTGGTGGCCCCTACATGGGATTCCTTCCGGGACACCATTAAAGAACAATACTACCATGTTGGAAGCTAGGAGGACCAGTACACGAGATGGACCACCCTGTGTCAAGAAATGGACCAGACAGTACCATATTTCACCAATAACTTCCATACCCTACACACCAAATTGGGTATCAAAGACTATGAGTGTCATTTGGTGCTCAAATATCGCGGTTGTTTGCATAGATAAATTAAAACAAAAATGGAGTTTCTGGACATTGCCTCATTGGGCACGGCTTATAGATACGTTGTCAAGATTGAGCATAAATTTAAGCAAAAGAGGCGAGAGTTTGGATTTGCAAACTCCTCATAGCCGAAGCATGGAAAAGGTGGCCCCAACCCACACAACAAGGGACCAAGCCGAGATGGACGCTCTCAGGACAATCAGTCAAAGCCGCAACATGTAATGTCCCCCGACCAGTGACCCCGACCAGGTAACGCTATCGAAGCAACCTTTTTTTTTCCTTCACTACTCTGATACCATTTTTGTGACATTCCCAGCCTTAAACAATAGGTCAGGCCATGCCACCGAGTAAATTTGCGGAAATCATCACATATAAAACTTAATCAGAAGATAGAGATAACATCTAGTATTCAGACATATAAATATATTTCTATCTAATGCAATTAAACAGACGTCAATACTCTACTCATACACATGTTCATGTGGAAGCAACGTTAACACCTACATGCAACATATATATACATGCATTACTCATTAATTATGATGCAAATACAAATACACAACATACAACAAACAAAGAATTGGTACTTATCTTTTAATAGGTGACCACCAACTACGTGCAAACCTTCCACGAACCTCCCAGCCTTAGACCACGTTGCTCATCACGCTCAGTAGTGGGTCACCCCCGAGATGGGACTAAAATCCACCGGGCAAGGGAATTCTAGGCTTGAAAAGGACAACAAGGAAGTTGCCCAGAACAACAGGAAGGATATTTTATCCCAGGATCCACTTATGCCCACAACCCACAAACCCTCATTCCCCACACGCCTGCTCCACCCCAGGAGAGTACATATTCACTAATACAAGTCCATCGGCTACTACACCTCCCTTACCTTGGGCTTCAGCAACAGGATGGACCGAAAGTCTCATAGTACTGTAGCTTCTACAGGACTCCCTCCAGGAGAAATCACTTCCCAACAAACTCTCTCACCTGGGAGAGTTGCTCACAGGCCTAACAACCTACTTCTTCAATTCAGATCCTAAGCAATACAACAACAACATTCAGCTAACACACTGGCGACGACAGCAATAGAAAACGGGTATGGACACCGAATGTGGCAAAAATCAAACGCTAAGAGACAACACGACTTATGCGAATACAAATGTGTTGGGCTTCACGAGAAAAACACACAGGACAACGTCCAGTAATTCAGGGTTACAATTGCGCATGCCTCAGTGGGGAGTGTGGCTCTCTTTCACGGTGTCTAACCTCGCAAGAGTACAGATGCAATGGTCAAGTATTGTGACAGTCATGAGACTGGTGAGTGAGCGGGCCCCCAACGAGCTGACTTTCTCACTTAAAACTGCATGCGCCTAGGTTGACACATGTCTCCATGAAGCTGCATGAGCTCCACTTAACACTCATCCCCCTATTTCCTAGGAACTTAGGACAACATGGTTATATCAAACCTTAGCTTCTAGAAAATAATAATATAATATTATTCCTTTAGATGTAAGCCCTGTAGCTTAGCCCCTATTCCTAGACACTTAGCCCCTTCCCCACCTAGTAGAGCTTAGTCCCCCAAAACTCTTTCTTCGTGGAGGGTCTACACACAGCAGTGTAATTTTATTAATGCTGTGTGTATTTACATATACAAAATCAGGCTCATTGGCCTTAGCATCTGTCTCACCAACCTAATAAACACATAAGTCTCTCAACTTATAACCACTCGACTCACCAACCTATAATCATAATTAGAATCCAGCAGGGGCTCGGCCTTGGGGTGTTATAGAACACAAGAAGGGAAATGCGAAGACAAAGAAGGACATGAGAAAATGGTGTGTGTACCATAAAAGACAACGGCACAACACTGAAGAATGTCGCTCCAAGTAGTCACTCGGGGCCGAGCTGAAGGCTTCTGAGTCAGAGGCCGATTCTGATTCCAAATCAAATCCCAAAGGAGGGAAGCAGATTATCAATGTTGAACCTAGTGCCACTATCGCTACCACCAAAGTCCGGCCAAGTGAACCAGAAGAACCAAAGGAAGGGGAACGCCTCTTTCACTCACAGATGTGGGTAAAGGGGGCTCTACTTCATTTCATTGTCGATAGCGGCAGTTAGAAGAACCTAATTTCAGCAGCGGTCCTCAAGCAGCTGGACCTACCAACGACACCGCACCCACATCCCTACACCATCAGTTGGCTTCGCCAAGGAAGAGATCTTCGTGTCAACCAACAGTGTCATCTGCCCTAAGGCATCAATCCTTTCAAAGATGAGGTATTGTGTGGTATTGATCCCCTTGAAGTTTGTGATGTTCTTTTAGGACAACCATATTTGTGGAAGCGTTGTGTTGTGTATGAGTCTAGACCCCACAGTGTTATTATTACTTTGGGTAGACAATTGTATAGGATACCATAGGTAGCGTTGCCTACCGTTATTTCTTTAATCTTTGTTAAGCAATGCAGTAAGGTCATTTTATAGACTAAGAAGTTCATCTTCTTTGTGATCCGTGCTCAAAGTAAGCAGAAGGTCGCCGCCACATCTGTGGCCTCTACACAAAGTCTCTCTTTGTAGCAGAAGCAAGTGGATGAGATCATGGAAGAATATAGAGACATCTTCTCCTCACCCACAGGGGTACCGACGCACTGCCAACTCAAGCATCCAATTGATCTGACCCCCGGTTCACCTCTACCTAATGGACCAATCTATCATCGCTCGCTGATGGAAAATGATGAAATCAGGCATCATATCCAAGAGCTTATTCAAAAAGGGCACATTAGACCCAAGTCCTCCCCTTCCGGAAGCTCTATTGTACTGGTGCAAAAGAAGGATGGGACTTGGCGACTTTGCATTGATTACAACTCCTTAAACAAAATTACATTCAGGAACCAGTACCCAATTCTCAGGATTGATGACCTTCTTGACCAACTCAAGGGGGAAAATTTCTTCAGCAAGATTGACCTAAAGCCTAACTACCACTAGGTTCCCATCGAACCAACTAATGTATGGAAGACAACCTTCAAATCTAAAGAAGGTCTCTTCGAATGGTTGGTCATGTCCTTTGGCTTAACAAGTGCACTAGCCACTTTCATGAGGTTGATGGATGATGTATTAAAACCCTTCACCAACTCCTTTGTGGTGGTATATTTGGATGACATCCTCATCTTTAGCAGAACTTGGGAGGAGCACATGTGGCATATTCAACAGGTTTTGAGCACTCTGCAGTAGCACAAGCTATATGCCAACTTGGAAAAATGCTCGATTGGCATGAACAGGGTCCAATACTTGGGCTACATTATTGATGAGCATGGGGTGCATCTTGATCCAGCTAAGATCCAAGTCATTCATGACTGGCCAGCCCCGACCACACTAATCGAGCTTCGGAGCTTCTTGGGACTGGCCAACTTCTACCGACGGTTCGTGTTTGGATTCTCCCATATTGCATGGGCCCTCAGCCAGGTGACCAAGGGCGGTGACAGGGAAAATTTTGTGTGGTGGAAGGAACAACAATGAGCATTCGATGATATGAATCATTGCTTGTGCTCAACTCCAGTACTCTCCTTTCCCAATCTGCAACAACCGTTCGAGGTTGAGACTAATGCATCTGACTATGTTGTAGGCACAATTATCACTCAACACGGTCATCCGGTGGCATACCATAGTGAAACACTCTCAGATAATTTTCGAAAATACCCCACCTATGACAAGGAAATGTATTCCATTGTACAAGCTTGTCATCAATGGAAACATTACATTATGGGAAAGGAGACGATCATCCACACTGATCACAAGCCTCTGTAGTTTATACAGACATAGGGGAAATTGCAGAACGATCACCATCAAAAGTGGTCCACCTACCTGCAGCAGTTCCATCTCAACATCAAGTATAAGACAAGTATCTCAAATCATGTTGTTGACTGCCTTAGTCGATCTCATGTGGTTGCACTCACCACTTTGATCCATTCTTGTGGACATGATGCATCTGAGTGGCCCTAACTTTATCAACAAGAGCCGAAATTCGCCACCACCTATCATCTCTTGGGTACAAGCGTGACTATCACCAATTTTCACATCCAGGACAAACTATTATTTCATCTAGGCCATCTTTGTGTTCCTACAAGCGACCATGCAAAGTTGATATGGGCATCCCATTACAGTCGGGTGGAAGGACATTTTTGCGTGGAGAAAACTGTGGCCATCCTTCAAAAACATTTTTATTGGCCAAAACTTCTATAGGACATCAACAAGTATATCATAGCTTGCACTGTCTGTGCCATTTCCAAGTCAGCCATCAAGAAGCAAGGCTTATACACCCCTCTTCCTACTCTCGAGAATCCTTGGGAATCCATCTCCATGGATTACATGTCTGGCCTTTCGTCCACAAAACACGACATTGAATGTGTATTTGTGGTCGTTGATCGGTTTTCAAAGATGGTCATCCTCACCGCCTGGAAGAAGAATATCACAGCAGAAGATACTCCCAAGCTCTTCTTCGAAAGAGTGTGGGTCCATTTTGGGATACCACAGTCCATCATTTCTAACCAGGACAACAGGTTCCTCAACACATTTTGGTCGAGTCTCTTGTCATTGTTGGACACCAAGCTCACTAAATCCATGGATTTCCACCCCTAAACAGACGACCAAATAGAGGTCGTCAATGCGATGATTGTGCACATCCTACGCATGTACAACTCTAAGCATCCACGTACATGGGATGATAGTCTCCCCTATGTTCAACACAGTTACAACAGGGCTCTCCATAGCTCCACTGACCATAGCCCATTTCAGGTGGGACTGGGATTCCAACCCTTGGGTTCCATTGATGTTGCACTACCTCTTTCCACCACACAAACAAACTCTTCCCATGTTCAGTCTGAGACCGAAAAAACCACCAAATTCATTGAGTGGATTCAGTACATCCGCCAACAAGTCCAGGAGATTTTGTAGAAATCCAATGCTAAGTACAAGCAACGCCATGATCAACACAAGGTATTGCACTAGTTTCACAAGGCCCCATCGAAAGCTCCACCCACTTCACTTTGTCACCCCATTCGAGACAAAGTCTGGTTACATTTGTAGAAGGAGAGTCTCATAAGGCCTCATCAGAATCTCCTCCCACTTCGCTATGGGCCTTACACTATCACCAAGGTTGTGGTTAGCAATGATTTTGAGTTCAACACTCCACCCTTCCTTGGCCTGCACCCAGTATTCAATGTGGACCTCCTTCGGCCATATTTTCCACCATTATTCGACACCTCAGAGATTGCAGAACAACTGACACCAACAGAGCTCAACCATGACTGCATGGAACACGCATCCAATGATATGATAGTGGACACACATTTGAAGGGCACTCGCCAACAGAGGATCCATCTTTATCAGGTTGTCAAGGCCGGGAAACTCCAACACCAAGGCAAGTGGATCACCTGGGGCCAAATCCAGCAGAAGTTTCATCACCTGATGGGGGAGCTCAACACAATGGATACCATTTCTTCCTAAGGGGGGAGGATTGATCCAGGTGGATATTGGTGGCCACCCACCTATTCCAACTGGCTCCTCTTGTCCATTTTAGTTCAACACGTTCTTCTGTACTTCTTTGTAGTTGTGGATTCAACACTTCTGGGTTGTCTGAAGCCCTACACATCTTCCAGATGGATACCGGTGGCCTCTCACCTAATCCAAATGACTTATTTTGTATGTTTTCATGTCAGCACATCTTCTTGTACTTCCAGGGCTGTTTTGGAGCCCTAAACATTTTTTTTTGGCTCGCCATAGTCAAACTATAGACGAAGTCAGAGTTTGACGACATAATGTGTATTTCTTTGAAATACCTTTCCAACGGGCTATCACGCGGCTAAAACGGAGGTCGTATGCAAAAGTTACGACCCTAGGAAGTTGAGGTACCAACTTAACCATAGGGGCCCACATGACTTTTGGTGTTTCACCTCCTAGGGTTAGGTTTTTGGATGTCTAGGGTTTTGGCATTCATGAGTAATATGAAAAAGGCCTCTGGAGCCTCATTGTAATCATTTTGCTCAAACAGATGCGCGTAGCAACCACATCTATCCTTAGAGATAACTACCAACATTCGAGCAAGTGTTTCAGTTCTGCAGTTTTACAGTTTCATCATATTTCATTTATTCAATAAAAAATATTGTTCACTGGATATCTGTGTTATTCTTCATATCTCTATGTTTAGTGTATTCAGACTATTAATGAGTTCGTTCTGCCCCTAAATTTGGATCAATTTATGTTGGTTATGTGTGAGTGTGTGTCACGTGTCAATGCCATGTTGATCACATCTCTCTCATACTAGTAATATCACATCATTGAAATGTTTTTACCATAAGAAAAAATGTACTTTTAATTGTTACACACACACACAAAATATTTTAATTAAAGTGGACATTGAAATATTTTATTAATGTTGGATATGAAAATATTTTTTGTTATTAATATATTTTTTAAATGTCATGTGTAACTTCTTGTTGACCAAGAAAAAATTATACATCTCTCACACTTAGTTGTAAAAAATGTTTTTCAACACAATCAACCATTGCCATAAAAAAATAAAATTGTATCTCTAATAAAGTAACTTATAATTACATATTTTTACATATTCTATGAAGACTTAGGAACAAGGTGAATGTAACTATGCAACACCACCCTCATATTTATCATTCATTGGGATGGAAAGGCAATGCCATAATGGCTAATGAATTCTCACTCAATCTCCACCCTTTGTGACGACGTGTTCGAGGCTTTAACCTTTTCATAAACATCCTTAGTAGGGAGTCCTTAGTACATGTAAAATCGATATCTGGCGAGCAAGTGGCGATGTTTATGGACATTACCTCTGCAGATATCTGGCGAACAAGTAGCAAGCTGGGGTTGTCGGGCGATCTAGCATCAGAATGGACATTATACACAAAGGAATTATGTGGAGCGGGTATCACACTAAATGATAATTCATTGGATGAACTCAGGTGGGCGAGAGGTGACTATTTCAGGGAGGTCACTGTCTGAAACTGTTACAATGCGATCATAACTACACAGAACTTGCCGATTTGGAGCGGCTGGAAGTTAAATTGTTGGAAATGGTGTGCCCAATTGAAAATAACTCTGTTTTTTTGGTTGGCAACGGTTAATAAAATTTTAACTTGGGACGCTTTACTAAAGAAAGGCTAGATAGGGCCGAGAATATGCCATCTGTGCAGAGCAAGCACANGAGGTCGTATGCAAAAGTTACGACCCTAGGAAGTTGAGGTACCAACTTAACCATAGGGGCCCACATGACTTTTGGTGTTTCACCTCCTAGGGTTAGGTTTTTGGATGTCTAGGGTTTTGGCATTCATGAGTAATATGAAAAAGGCCTCTGGAGCCTCATTGTAATCATTTTGCTCAAACAGATGCGCGTAGCAACCACATCTATCCTTAGAGATAACTACCAACATTCGAGCAAGTGTTTCAGTTCTGCAGTTTTACAGTTTCATCATATTTCATTTATTCAATAAAAAATATTGTTCACTGGATATCTGTGTTATTCTTCATATCTCTATGTTTAGTGTATTCAGACTATTAATGAGTTCGTTCTGCCCCTAAATTTGGATCAATTTATGTTGGTTATGTGTGAGTGTGTGTCACGTGTCAATGCCATGTTGATCACATCTCTCTCATACTAGTAATATCACATCATTGAAATGTTTTTACCATAAGAAAAAATGTACTTTTAATTGTTACACACACACACAAAATATTTTAATTAAAGTGGACATTGAAATATTTTATTAATGTTGGATATGAAAATATTTTTTGTTATTAATATATTTTTTAAATGTCATGTGTAACTTCTTGTTGACCAAGAAAAAATTATACATCTCTCACACTTAGTTGTAAAAAATGTTTTTCAACACAATCAACCATTGCCATAAAAAAATAAAATTGTATCTCTAATAAAGTAACTTATAATTACATATTTTTACATATTCTATGAAGACTTAGGAACAAGGTGAATGTAACTATGCAACACCACCCTCATATTTATCATTCATTGGGATGGAAAGGCAATGCCATAATGGCTAATGAATTCTCACTCAATCTCCACCCTTTGTGACGACGTGTTCGAGGCTTTAACCTTTTCATAAACATCCTTAGTAGGGAGTCCTTAGTACATGTAAAATCGATATCTGGCGAGCAAGTGGCGATGTTTATGGACATTACCTCTGCAGATATCTGGCGAACAAGTAGCAAGCTGGGGTTGTCGGGCGATCTAGCATCAGAATGGACATTATACACAAAGGAATTATGTGGAGCGGGTATCACACTAAATGATAATTCATTGGATGAACTCAGGTGGGCGAGAGGTGACTATTTCAGGGAGGTCACTGTCTGAAACTGTTACAATGCGATCATAACTACACAGAACTTGCCGATTTGGAGCGGCTGGAAGTTAAATTGTTGGAAATGGTGTGCCCAATTGAAAATAACTCTGTTTTTTTGGTTGGCAACGGTTAATAAAATTTTAACTTGGGACGCTTTACTAAAGAAAGGCTAGATAGGGCCGAGAATATGCCATCTGTGCAGAGCAAGCACAAAAGATACCCCTCACCTGCTCATCCATTGTGCATTCACTAAGAGAGTATGGACAATCTTGGCGCAAGTCCTAAAATCCGATAGCATGTGGAATGGCCAGACCATTGATGAATGCATGGAGGTGTGGCTCTTGAACCAGACAAGGTCCAAAATTCTCTGTCTAATCACGAACTGGTACATATGGAAGGAGCACAACTTGGCACTGTTTGAAGGGAAGGCGCCCTCGACGATTACTATTGCAATGAAGACCATTGGAACGCTCAACAAAAAACAAAGAGACATCAAGCCCTAGGTATTAAGAAAGAAAAATTTTAATAGACTTCTCGGATTTACTGTGGCCTTCTTTGATGGGGCAGCGGTGGCAGCCGGTTACATTTGAGGGGCAGGAGGCACTTTGAAGTGTATAAACTCAATGGATTACAGATGGTATATCAACTGGTCAAACACAAAAGCCGAATTATTGGGGACATCTGGAAATTCAACAACTACAGTTTTTGGGGACTCCAAAGTGATCATTGATTAGTTCAAGACAAACGGGAAGCTTCAAACTATTAATATCTAAGGGTGGAAGAACAGAATTCAAGATATGAAAACAGCCTTCCAAAACATCAGCTTCCATCACATTTTCAGGGAATCCAACGAGGAGGCGCTCTCTTCTTCGAAAAGGAAGACTTACTTTTTTCACTTGGGATGGAGAAAATGAGGGGCCATTCCACTATTTGAACATTTTCTAATTACATGATCCTCCCCGGCTTTTGTGTGTGATTGGTTGTCCTAATGAGAGAAAGTATTCATTGATATGTTATTTAGAGATTTCAGTCATTATTTAGAGTTTTTTAGTTGAAGCAAGCACCGTAGTGTTACTAGTACTCTATAGGCTGGTAGGGATGGCAAGGATTGATCGAGATAGTGATACTGTAGACTCGACTAGCCGAGATAGGGCCATTTGCAGGTTTAGTCTTCCCCAATCAAACCAACCACCCCAGTGGATCCGGTCACTCTTGATAATTGCGAATGATTTTGTAATCGTCGTCGTGGAAGTTTCGTACCTCTCCTCCGTGACAAGTTTGAAGTCCAAAGCAGGGTTGGAATTTGACGAGCAAAATTGCCCGTCATAAGGCATTTTGCCCAAGGTCAAATTTTCTGTCTTACCGTCCCTAGGAACGGGCAACCAAGTCCCTTGAAAGTATTTATGACGTTCAATAAATTTTATAGAACGTTATTAAAGTCCTAAATCTCTGGTACCATATAGGATCCTTCTCGTAGACTTGACACCTGTTGATCCTTCACTTGGCATAAAGAATATTTTAAAGAGAAAGCGCGGTTGTTGGTCTAGGAGGAATTGCACAGAGCCACCACTGAAAATGCTCCCATCCAAATATTACAGTGTGTTCTGAATGCAATTAATTGCAATACGGCGTTAGCCTTAATGCAATTAAGTGTCGAGTTGTACACCTCTTGAAGGAATAAATGAGTGCGCTACAAGGAATAAATGGCTTCCCCAAAGTTTGTGAATCCCAACTAGTTGAAGTAAAAGAATAAATGAGTAAGCCAGATTCGTTGCTTCCGGGCATTTGCATTTGAATTTTGGTTCAACCAGTTCCACGCATTTGAATTTTGGTTCAACGAGGTTCTTCTACATGGCACAACGAGCTGTTCTTCTGATTAGGGGGAGGTGACGAGGGCAGGCATAGTTGTTTAGGATATGTTAATCATTTTCTATAATCTATAAGTCCCACTGCACAATCGTGCTTTTTTATGATATATTTAATTATATATACCATTTTATGATATATTTAATTACGCCGAAAGGCGTATACCTATTGGTAATGGGCACAATTAATCACCTTTTAATCTAAAATTCTAATCTAATGGCTAACAATTGAAGATGCTGGCATATTCTTAGTCGTCCTCCCAAATCAATGAATACGATTTACTCTTCATAACTTCCTTGTATTTTTGGATGCATCCGTTAACCTGTTTACTTTTTAACATTTACCTAATCATATTAAAAAATTACTGTAGCATTATATGATAGCCACGTTTAAATGATTAACCTTTGGAATTACCACCACTAATTTCATTTTCTGATTTTTATTAACTGTCTATGCGTTTGATTTTCTGGCTGTTGGTTTCATTTTCCGACTATCCACTGTCCGAGTGTTTCATTTTATATGGATGCATACAGGCCGAATGGAAGATGGCGGCCACTGTCGGTGTGTTTCATTTTAAATACACTAATTAATCAGTGGTTATTGCTTCTTGTAAATATCAGTTCAAGCGCGCGTTTCAGTGCCGGATGGCAGCTACTGTATCAATGATGGCAGCTCGAATGGAGGATGGCAGCCACTCTCTGCGCGTTTCACTTTAAATACACTAATTAATCACTGGTTGTTGCTTCTTGTAAATATCAGGTATCAATTAGGTTTTTTTTATAATTAAATTGTGGTTATTGCTTCTTGTAAATATCAGTTCAAGCGCGCGTTTC
>ML789441.1:514353-535440 GCA_009831015.1 Picea engelmannii
ATATATATATATATATATATATATAACCATGTGTGTCATTGAATATATGAATATGAGGTGCATACTGTCATCTTTTTACTTTCCCTTTTCCATAAGAAATATGTTTGAGCATGGAAAATACTTTCCTTACCATACACTATTGGTATTGTCCAATACCAATGGCAGTGAATGTTTCAATGATTATAGGTATTCAATGATAATGATTATAGGTATTTTTTTTTTCATTAATGATATATTGAATTTTATATATTAGTGAATATATGGTGTATTTTAGGTTTAAAATATATATTTAGTAAATGTTTTAATGATTATGGATATTTAAAGAAGGGTCATTTTAATTTTTTCATATATATGTATATGATGATGATTAATGTTCATGAAATCTTTAACACACCTTAAGAAGTAATCTCTTCCTTCAATTTCTTTAAAATTGCATTTATATGTTCAAAAAGCATTGAGAGAAGCATTCCAACATCACCATAGTTTTGATGACTTAGGAGGTTAGCAAGGTAGGTAATGTGAAAGATATTTTTAAATTGGGATGTAACATGGGTATAGGAAGGGAAATCCAAGAGGAAGTGTTTTTCATTTTCTACCCATTTCTCTCATCCCATGGTGTTTTGGGAGTTGTCTAACTCCAAGTTTCACTATGTAGTTGGTGAGACTTTTTTCTTATTTTAGCAATGTCAATTTTCTTCTTTGCACTTTTCAAAACTGAGAGGTAATTTTGATCTTCTAAATTAGGGTTGGCCACCTCCTTGTATTATCTTAATTTCCTTTTATTCACTAATTATTTATCACACCACATATTCTCCTTAAATTTAGAAGTGATAATATTTGTAATATTATTGATATTATGCATGATGGCTTCTTCTTATATTCCCAATAATTTAGCCTTGAGATGTTGGTGGTTTTGGCTAGAGTTTGAAGCAATTTTGGGGAGCCTCTTGTCATCCATGTTGTTTATCTTGTTCTTGTACGTTAGGTATCTAATCATAGAAATGCTCTCAATGGGTGAAATGCTTACTTCTATGAGGAGGATATGATATTGTATATTGCCCTTAATTTTGAGATTATAAGTTATAAAATTATTTTGGATTTGTTCTATCTTTTTCCAAGATTCTCTAGATATACTACAACCCCAAACTTCGCATTCATATAAATTAACTCGAATGATGATAATGTGGAAGAGAAGTTTTTTTTAATCCTAAAGCCAAAAGTCTTTTGATTTATAATTGTTTTTGAGGTCATAATAAGCTTTCCACTCTAATCCACACACACATATATAATTATGAGGTGTATATTGTCCATTTTTTTTAGTATGGACAATATTTTTTGGACATTACATTATTTTATTTTCTTTAATTTTTTAAATAAAATATAATTGTTTTTTTTAATGATATATATTTAATCACATGTCTTATTAAATATTAAATATATAATTGTTAAGTATATATTTTAATTAAGAAATATCACTCCCACAACATTAAATACAAAGCATCATATTCTTTCAATTAATAAAAGAAAATAGAGGAGTTAGTGTTACATAATGAAATCCCATCATATCATAGGAAGGATTTTCCATGGATGTTACACAAATGACAATCATCTTGGAGAGAGAATTCACAAGGCATGACATGGATGTTTCTTACAAAAATTTAAACTTTTTCTCTCACATACAAACTCTATGATAACTTTGGTAGGTAAAGGATGAGAAACAAAACATAAGCTACTTTAATCCCATCTTTGCCACAATCTAATAACAATATTTAGAAAATATTTATAGTTATGAGGGATATGGAGCCTTTGAGTTATAAGAGAAAGTAGAGAATATGGTGTGATTAATTTACATAATGGTGTAGATGATTGGAATTTCTTCATTGAACATGGTGGTAAAGTGATCACCCTTGTTGTTGTAGTTGGATAGTGTATTTCAATGAGTTAATATCCACTATTTAAACTCCTTTCTAATATTCCAATATTTTATGGGAACTACGTTTTGTTCCCACTTCACTGAATTTCATCAATCTACGAAAAGCTCCATTGATGATCGTTGGAATTCCTTTCACATTTCCAAACTCATTTAACTTAGAGATTTCTAACCAAACTCGCATTGGATCAAAACCATCGATCTTAAGATCAATTTGATCTCAATCGTCGATCCAATGAACTTCATGGAATTTGCAAACGAATCTTGACCATCGATCGCCAAATCGAATTCAATGTAGACCATTAATTCCCAAAACTTCTCCAAACTTCACGGAACTCCAAATTCTTCGGCGAATTCCACTTTTCTTCATCGACAATTGGTGATTTTCTTCTTTGGAGAACTACAATTTTTTTCCCACTTTGATGAATTTATCTTAACTTCGAAATATTTTGACAACCCAAGAAATTTTCTTCGACGAACTAAGAATTTTAAATAATCTTAAATGAATCTAGACCATTTATTGCCAAGTCGAATGTGATCTAGGCCATTGATCCACTAAACTCTTCAAACACCATGAAATTTGACCTCCAAGGCCAATTTTGAACTCTACAACTTGCATATCGATGCCATTAATAGTCTCTTCAACCATTTTGAGTGCAAATTCGACCTAAATTTTCTTAGAAATTTGGGGATTTCACTCTAATTTTAAAAAATTCCCCAAATTCAATACAAATCAACCTTTGCAACAACAAATTTACCAAATTTGCACTAGTATTTGGCCCATATCAATCTAGTCTTGAACCAAAATCTATGGTACCAATCTGTGATGTACCCAACTCTCGTGTTGGACCACATTACTACTAAAATCAATTATCATATCGATTCAAATGTGGAAATATAAACAAAATGACATACACACTCATGCCACTATCATTAATAATTAAAACATGAATGCAAACGATTACACATCCACAACAACATTCATATATATAGATTATAGAGTAAATGTAGCATTTATCCACATCATTAAATTGTAAATAACATAGTGATCAAAACACTTATCTTTTAAAAAAGTTATACACAATTGGTTGCAAATGAAGAATGTTCCTCCCAACCATAGGCTCTTTTGCACCAATTCTTTCTACAACAAGCCACCCCTGAGCTAGGGCTATGAGTCCACAAGTATGGACAGGCTCCCATGAGTGTCTACAATCCACTTAACAACTCAAATACCCGCCAAAACACAGTGACGTGACTCCTACAACAATTCCAACCTCCCATCTCCCTTCCCCATTAGTCTATAGAACCTAAGGGATGGTATTTCCTTCTATGCACCATATTCCCTCATATAATCTTCATCCCCTCTTGGGCTCCAACACAGACTGGTCAGGAATCTCTCTACCGGGGGCTCCAAAAAATCCAAGTGCAATGGGCCCGTTTGTGTAAAAACCCTCTTTTTTTTTCAAAACTTCATTTCCATCCTTTTGGAAACTGCGCTTGAAGACAATGACTAAAACAAGAAATCATTCAATGTTTAAATATGGAAAAATGGGTTGTAAAGATTCATTTGAATTTTCGAAACCATGACACCTATATAAATACTGAGAGAGGTTTTTGTGAATGGATTTGTTCCCGCGAAAAGGCCCTTTTGGTTTCCTAAAATTCATTTCGATCCTTTTGGAAACGACGTTTGAAGACAGTGACTAAAACATGGGAAGAAAAAAGAGTGTTGCCTCATCCACAAGCTCAACTAATCCACTCTTGGTCATTCAAAATGATAGGTTAAGATATCCAATCAGATCACATATTAAAATGTCAAGTGATTGTAGAATCCTTCTCTTCAGCATGAATAAAACATTGTCGACAGACTTAGGTTGCATGTGAAGAACAACATATGTGGCCCAATGACACTCCCCCCACACAAAACAGTTGTGACAAAAAGCTCGTGTACAATACATGCAGCTCCTTTGAACCCAGTAAACCAAATTCTTGCAAAATGGATTGTTGGTACCCATTCATATGATAATCAAGGTCATCATAAATGGATGAACATCTTAATCAGATTCACATCAAAACCTATCAAGGTGATATCAAATAACACAATGTTGTGATTAGCATATCGTGTCGATCAAATTCCATCAAATATCTGAAGGCATTGTACATTTCCTCACGAATAGCTTTGACAATCTTGGCGATGGAAATGGTCTTTCTTATAAGCATGCTTTGCATCTTATCATTATCTTTGGCATTTGGCACTTTAATTTTGAATGTTGGGCACTAATTAACCAAGAGGACACGGATTTCACAGACCCTCCTCACTAATACATTGATTTTCTTATCTACCTGTTGTCACTTCCCCGATGCTCATCCTGTCATTACATTGGAAATTTTTGTCATGGGAAATATCCCACATGAAAACCTCCATGATAAATTTTATATTTTATATTGACATTTGTTTTATAACACCTTCAACGTGTTGAGAACTTTAGGCCTTGTCTCTTGATTGGTGTGGGAGTGCTACTTGGTGCATATGCTTAGAACTCTTGTAACTTGTCTCCAACTTTGGCATTTGGTGCTCATGGTGATTTGGATAAAAGACCAAATTTTTTGGCAAGATGAATAAAAATAAAATCGTTAAAAATGATTTATTTTTAAAATAAAACATTTGTTTTGCCAAAATTTTATTTTGGGTATTACAAAAAGGAATGGCTTTTGAAGATCATGCTCTAGACTTCCACCCATAGAATTTTTGAATTTTGAAAGGCAAGGGAAGATCAAGAACCTTTAACAACAACAAAGGTGAGACTTTTCAAAGATATGGTAAGGATGACTTCGATATTTTGAACAAAGGAACATAGGAAGGAACACATATATCTAGACAACTAGAATGGAGGCTCAAAAAAGATAAAAAAAAATATGCAAAGGATAGTGAGCTAACAAGACTAACGCTTTGGGAATGATGATTTTTTGGTATTGCAAGAACAACGTCATCCTTTTTTTTTGTTTGTTAGTTTTTTTTGTGACATGTGGGACTAACCTGTGGCTAAGAAACCGCGACTCAGGGGCATCTAAGCCGTCAAAATCACCCAGGGATCGTACTCGTCTTGAGTCACACCAACCCTTAACATGGATGGAGTTTTTTTCCCTGCAAGTTTCGAACCAATGACTTTAACATCACAGAGTGCCTTAACACCACACTCTGTCACCGACTGTCCTACACCTCGGGGAAAAGAATGTCATTCTTGCAATCATGTAGGTTCAAGTATTAACATCGACCCCTTATGGGGATGATGCCCTCTTTGCGAGGCATCAAGAAGTTTCATATCCTGTGCCTTTATTCTGTCTATGTTTCAATTGCTCAACATGCTCATTTGAAACCAGACCACAACAATGCCTTTGCATCCATTGGGATATGGAGTCTTATTGTTGATCTACTAGGTAAAAAAATAAACTGAAAATTAAATGCGCGAATGATAAGATTATTCAACACACCACCGACTCTATATCGCTTAAAACCAACTCAATCATGTGTAATTCCATTTCCAATTAAACCAAGAAACCATTTGATTGAGAACCATAAATCCATGCATGTCATTGTTTAAAATAATCCAAAGAGGATATAATATATGTGACAAAAAGTTAGCAGACATATTATTCTTACGGATGAAAATGATGATCATGCTAAAACTTGCAACATTTAGGATCTTGGAAAAATAAGAATCCATCCAACTTGTTATTGGATCTTGAAACTCATGAAAAGACTCCAACTGGTTGAGAAGACAAAGCTTATGTTGTATGAGATCTTCTTTATTGGGGATGCCAATATCTTTTTCCTAAAAAACTGAGGATTGTTGTAGGCTGATTTCATTGCCTTCAAATAAAGATTCCACTGGATTAAGCACATTCTCATTCTTATTAGAAAGAGGAAAACTTTCAACAAAAAATATGTCAAGAGTTTTGTTATCCGCTCCAACTTCAATCACTTGAGAAAGCATATCATTTTGAAAACCATAAAAGATTCTTGAAGATTGTGAGGAAAAACTTCTTGTACAACAATTTCTTCCCTACAAGCACCCTGATCTATAGAGTTGGCAACTTCTTTGTATAACAAATCAAAATCCATGAAACATTCTTCATAAAGAAGATCAACAAAATACCTTTGTTTGCAATAATAAATAAATGCAGCATGAAAATCCTTCAACGAAAAAATACTAGCATCAGGGAGGGTTTTACACCATTCGCGAGCATGTTCTTCCAACGCAAATGATATGCTTTCTCAAGTGACTTCAATCACTTGAGAAAGCATATTATTTTGAAAACCATTAAAAAACTCTTGAAGATTGTGAGAAACAACTTCTTGTACAATAATTTCTTCCCTACAAGCACCCTGATCCATAGAGTTGGTAGCTTCTTTGTATAACAAATCAAAATCCATGCAACATTCTTCATAAAGAAGATCAAAAAAATACCTTTGTTTTCAATAATAAATAAACACAGCATGAAATTCCTTCAATGAAAGAATACTAGCAACAGGGAGGGTTTTACACCATTCACGAGCATGTTCATCCAACACGAATATGAACATTTTTATAAGAACGTCCTCATGACCAATATTTATCCTATGCATGCACTGATGAAAATCCATCAGGATCTCATTAGGATGATCATACTTGTTTCCCCTAAACCTCTGAAGGAAATGATCCCATACCTCTCTATCAGTTATTTTTGAAACCTAGGTATATTAAATCAATCAAAAAATGCATACCTTGTAGCTAGTATAGTCTCCATGGATTTTGAAACTCTGGATTAGTGGAGTCACCAGTGGATTTCCCCTTCATGGAGTTGCCAGGCGAAATATTACAGTCATTATGTGTCTGGATTTTTGTTCACCATCAAAAACTAGATTTGATCATTGTCGTTCTCCCAGGGAAAGATTGCTTCATTACTTCGTTCTACGACAACGACTCTAGAATATGTTGGCCCTAAAAGTTACCTCTAGACTATAATATATCCAAGCCTAGCACATCTTAATTGTTCTGGTGTTTTTCTTAATTTTGAGTTGGTGGATAAGGAAAACTGAAAGAGAAAGAGTGAGGCAGACAATGGATTAGCACATGTAAAGATCAGTGATCAAAACCATTGGGCATGGAGTCTTCGAAATGTTTGATTGATCAAATGTAACCAAAACCACTACCAGAAAAAAGGTTGATAATAGTATGGATAGATAGAGGAATGAAGAAAAACAAATATGAAAAAAGCATGCTTCACTATCAACTTAGACTTGCATAATCCATAAGAAGAATCTTCATAAACAGAAAATATTTATGAGAATGAAAAGTGATGTCTAAAATAAACTTTGCAGGTACATATTAAGCACACTAAAGCATAATGTACAGGAATTATGTAGGGCATGAGTTTTATTCAGACGGGAGCAAAAATGATAAGAAATCACGAAAGAAAACACAAACTGATAAAAAGGTCTTCATATGGCTCTAATGTTGAAATATAGAAAGAAAAAAATTCCCTCGGGCTTACAATGCATTCACAGGCCTCTGCCCCAAAATCCTCTATCCAACCCCCAGAATCCAGAACCCCCCCCACCTCTTTACCTCTCCTTCTGTCGAGTTTATATACAAAGAGTACATAATTATCAAGATCCAAAAGAAACGGATCTGAAAACCTCGTCCTCCATCTTTAGTTTTTTTTTTCAAATAATCATGGAGGAGATAAGATCTGATATCCAAGTCGAATTGATGAGGTGACTCATCGACTGTTGTCTATGAGTTATCTTTAGAAAAATAAATTTGGTGAATTCTTGAAACATAGGGTCCAAAGATCCCTTCGTATCTCCAAAACCATGATAGATTTGTAAAACCTAGGAGAGGTTTTTGTGAATAATATCATTACCAATAAAACGGTCTCTTTTTTTTCAAAAATTCATCTTCTATTTTTCAAAAACTGCGCCCAAACATAGTGACTAAAACAAGAAAACATTCAATGTTTAAATCTGGAAAAATGGGTTGTAAAGTTTCATTCGAATTTTCCAAAAAATGACACCTGTATAAAACCTGAGAGAGGGTTTTGCGAATGGGCCCATTCGCGCCAAAAACCTCTTTTTTTCCAAAAAATAATTTTCATCGTTTCGAAAATTGCACTTAAAGACAATGACTAAAACAAGAAATCATTCAATGTTTAAATATGGAAAAATGGGTTGTCAAGATTCATTCGAATATTCCAAAACAAGACACATGTATAAAAAATGAGAGAGGTTTTTGTGAATGGGCCCATTCCCACGAAAAACCCCTTTTGGTTTGCAAAAATTCATTTCCAATCTTTTGGAAACTACGCTTGAAGATAGTGACTAAAACAGGGGAAGAAGAAAGAGTGTTTCCTCATCCACAAGATCAACTAATCCACTCTTGGTCATTTAAAATTTTAGGATAAGATATCCAATTGGATCACATATTACAATGTCAAACGATTGTAGAAGCCTTCTCTCCAGCTCGAATGACACATTGTCGATAGACTTAGGTTGCATGTGAAGAACAACATGTGTGGCCTAATGACACTCCCCCCACACAAAGCAGTTGTGACACAAAGCTCATGTACAATACACGCAACTCCTTTGAACCCAAGAAACCAGTTTCTTGCAGAATGGACTATTGGTACCCAGTCATATGATAATCAAGGTCATCATAAATGGATGAACATCTTACTTAGATCACATCGAAACCTCTCAAGGTGATATCAAATAACACAAGCGATTAACATATCGTGTTGATCAAATGCCATCAAATCTATGAAGAAATTGTGCATTTCCTCACGAATAGATTTGACAATCTTGGTGATGGAAATGGTATTTCTTATAATAATTCTTTGCATCTGATCATCGTCTTTGGCATTTGGCACTTTAATTTTGAATGTTGGGCACTAATTAACCAAGAGAACATGAATTTCACAGACCCTTGTCACTAATACATTGATTTTCGTATCTACCTATTGTCACTTCCCCGATGCTCCTCTTGTCATTACACTAGACAATTGTGTTATGGGAAATATCCCACATGAAAATTGCCATGAGAAAGTTTATATTTTATATTGACATATTTTTTTATAATACCTTCGACGCGTTGAGCACTTGATGCACTGTCTCTTGATTAGCGTGGGAACGCTACTTGGTGTATATTCTCAGACCTCTTGTAACTTGGCTCGAACTTTGGCATCTGGTGTTCATGGTGATTAAGATAAAAGACCAAAATTTTTGGCAAGATGAATAAAAATAAAATCATTAAAAATGATTTATTTTTAAAATAAAACATTTATTTTTCCAAAATTTTATTTTGGGTATTACAACAAGGAATGGCTTTTGAATATCAGGCTCTAGACTTTGACCCATAGAATATTTGAATTTCGAAAGGCAAGGGTAGATCAAGAACCTTTAACAACAACAAAGAAGAGACTTGTCAAAGATATGGTAAGGATGAATTCGATATTTGGAACAAAGGAACATAGGGAGGAACACATATATCCAAACAACTAGAATGGAGGCTAGAAAAAGAAAAAAAAAATATGAAAAGGATAGTGAGCTCACAAGACTGACCTTCATTTTTATCCTTTTTGTTAGCACTGAGAGTCACCTTCAGATTGCAAGAGGATAAGCCCAATACCCATCAGAATTTTTGGTGGATGTTGGTTTTATGAGTGGAAGTCAAATGGACAAAACTTAGTACAAGAATGATTTTAATCACAGAAACTGGACAAGCAATGCACATGGAAGTGAGGTCCTCATTAACTCTAGTCAGTGATTTGAGTTTAAGTGTGAGTAGAAGGAAGACTTAATGAGAGAGGTGAACAAGACTTCTATGGGCATTCGGCTTTCAAGCATCTTGGTGAAGAAAAAATCAGGCTCAAAAGCACTCTTGAACTCAAGTTTCAAACACTGAAATATGTCACAGCAGCATAATAATCAAACCTACATTATCATACAACTACAACAACTAGACTAGATCCTCCATACCCAAGCCTTTCAACATAAGGGGAAATAAGGTAACAAGGAAGATGACTAAAACTAGTCACAACACTACTGTAATCAAACCTTCATTACAATAGAACCACAACCCTCGACTAGATCCTCCATGCCCAAGTGTTTCAGCACAGTTTAAACAAAGAGATGAAAGAAGCTGACATCTATTAATCCGAAAGTCTCAAATTTGATACATAACCAGCGACTAGTTATGGCATAAAAATTACACACTAGGGAGCTCGGCTCAACCAGTTGATGACCTTAAAAAAATCTTGAACTGATCTATTTATACTCAGATCAGTCCACAACTAGTAGGGGTGTGATCTGGAAACCCATTCAAATCCTTTCGTCTGCACCTTATTCCATCAGACTGTGTGTGTATCCTCCTGTCAGACGCAAATTCATCTCAGCATGGGCCTGTAGAAAAACTCATCCACCATGGTACCTCAGGATGACGGCTTTGTGTCCACGACCAAACCCTCCACGCCTTCTATTTATGGAGTGAGTTGAGGTTTCAACCACCACTCCTTTTTCATTGACTAATCCTTCATCGGGATCGAGATGAGGCTTAATGCCTAGGGGGTTTCCACGTGCTTCTTTCATATTCGATGCTATATGATCACGTGATTGCGGGGTTGTCAAAGGCGGTTTGGATTCACACTTCTTTTGAGCTCACAATCCACCACCTTCAACCACATATCTCTTTCGCTATACCACGGTTTCAATTGCGGAACCACTCAATAATTTTATCGTTCGAGAATGTTGCATCCCCACAATGAAACGTGGTCGTTGATCTGATTGTGATCTACGATCTGGGCGCACCTGCTAAATTTAGTGCCATCGCTAAAATTTATTTGCCTGCCAACTTTAGGGTCATTCTAACCGTGCTTGGATATGGTGCTACTTTGGCGCTGAACAAGAAGACTTCCCAGAGGATGATCTGATGTGGTGGTCTGACGTCACTATGATGACGTGTCATGAAAAGAGAGGTGACACGTGTCACTTGGAAATAATCGGATGATATTCCCAAAGGTGCCTGGACTGAGTGCCATGTGTCATCTCCATATGGATGCCAGGTGTCATGACTAAAGAGAGCGCCACATATCTGAACTAATGACTGCCATGTACTTTGACACTTTAGAGCTTGGTGGAGGTATGCATGTAGAGCTCGAGCTCTGAAGTGAACGAGGACCATTGATCTGGGGAGGACACATGGCAGGGATTTGTTAAGTTTGAGAAAACACTCTAGATGAAAACGGGAGCGAAGAGGTTGAAACTCCCGAAGCGTGGAGTCTCGAAGAAAACTACCACCGTTAGATTTGGATGGACATGTGACATTGATCTGTGGACATCAAGAGAAAACACTCCGGATGAAAGTGAGAGAGGAGGATCTAAAACTCCCGAAGTCCAGATTCCAAAAGTAAATATTGACTGTCCGATGGAGCAGGACGCATGGCGCTTGATATACAACTACAGGGCTTCTTCCTAGCCACTAATCCTCGCGCAATTTTGACATGCTGAATACACGCGAGCCATTGGTCTGATCATGATCTACGATCTGGAAAAGCCCCACTTTTGTTGCCAGGTGCCGCTCTTGGATGGACCTTGCTTCCTACTGCGAAGATCAACGGCTCACATTTACTTTGGGAGTTCGGGCTTCGGGACTTTTCAGTGCATAGATCTTACAATCCTCTGAAGTGTCAAATTTTTGAAGTGTGAGATCTGGCGACGCGTGTCCTCTTGATTTCGAGGGCTGAGATTTATTTTGGGAGTTCGAGCTTCAGCTCTTCGGGGATTTTCAATGCATAGCTCTTACAATCCTCCTAAGTAAATCTTTAGAAGTGAGGGATGTGCCTTCACGTGTCCTCAACCTTCAATGGCTCCGATTTACTTTGGTACTTTTTCTCCTCTGTCTAGTCATTAATCCTTGCACTACTTTGAAATCTCAAACGCCTGAGAGCTGTTGATCTAAACTATTCATGGGATATCCATTGTTGAAAATCGAACTTGTCTGCTTGCTTGTGTTTTAAGCTCAAAATGGAATGTTCTGAATACTGCACTTTGTACTCAGGGTTGTTAACTGTACAAACAAAGGACTTGGACGACCCGATGTGATCTCAATCAATAGAAAATAAGATGACCGATAATTTGGACCAAAGATCACGATATGTGTTCATCCTTTAAAGAAAATATAAAACCCCTAAGCCGAGAATCAGTTAAGCAAGAGACTAAGGAAAGCCAAATAATTTATTGGAAAGGGAAATTGATTTTATCAACCAGAAGGAAAAAAAAGTCCTAGGAATGGTGTGCAGAAAAGAGGGAGATGGAGCAGGGGTGCACACTTGGGTATTCCCAACAAACACATACGACTCCTGACAACTTTATGTGATAACACTTTGAAAGAACATCCTTGTCAACCCCGATGGCCTCCAATCACGGAAGAAAAGAGAGACGAGGGAGAAATAGATCATCTTCATCTTTTGCTCGAGGAATCCCTTATGCGACAAAGGGACAAAATGATGGAGAATATTTTATGAATCCTTCGATGGCTACTGAAAACAACAACCACATATTCTTCAAATGGACACTTTGGAAGTGTCGTCACCTTCTAGGTACAAGTTAATTTTGATTTTCCAGTGTTCAAAGGTCAGATATATGTAGATGCTTTCAAAAAGTGGTTAAATCTACTAGAAGGTTATTTCTTTGTCCACAAATTTCCCAATAGGGAAAATATCACCTCTGCACTCGTGAAGGTTGTCCCCCATGTCTAAAATTGGTGGGAGACTTATTGTGAGAAAAATTCCATAGAGGAGTCTGGAATGTTTGAGGCCAAATCCTCTTGGGAGTTTTTTGTGGATATCTTTAACGAAAAATATTACCCTGTTGGAAACTATGATGACTAGTACATGAGATGGAAAAAACTGCATCAAGAGAGGGGACAAACATTGTCAAATTTCACAAATACCTTTTTGATGCAAACCCCACCCTCTCACAGGGTCTACGTGACCTCCCGGTCTAGGATCGTTCTAGTCGGGAGCTGAAATTAACTCGCAAGCTCCCTTTGAGACCAAAATTTCAATACACAGGTCCTTAAAACTTTTCCCTGAATGAAAATTATCTTCTTTGGGAGTCCCCCTGCACTGGAAAAGCCTCCCCGGAGAACGAGGGCCAAAACCATGGGCTAATCTCTCAATCCTCGAAAGTTTCGGGACTTCGAGACTTTTTATCTTTCTTATCTCTCTATACAAAACCCACGAACTTATGAACACTAGGCACAAAGATCAACGATCTTCAACGAGCATCGAGATCGATGGCTCAAATCACGATGTTTCGGTCTTTGGCGATTTTTTATCGCACCAACACACACACAACACTTGCAAAGTGTCGATCGCCGAAAAGGAAATTACTCCCAAGTATCAAATCAACATTCCTCAAGTATAGATGGATAGACGGCTTGGATTTATTCTCTTTGGGCTTCATAGATTATTTTTTACTACATCCAACACACACACAAACCCTCGTATCTCCCGATGTCAAAAGTTTGAAAGGTTTCTCCTTCTTCCATGTGTCCCCTTCTTGATCGACGACCAGGATGATTTCGAGACTCCGGGGATTTTGTTCCTGTCTACACAACGATTCAATTTCACCGAAGTGCCATGTCCCCGAACTATGGGATATGTTTCCACACATCCTTCTCCAATGGACGGTTGGTATTGACTCTGACCTTCAGACCTCCATGAGTCCTCAAAACACTGCACTATGTTTCCTCAGAAGTGTCGAACCTCCAGACTTCCAGATCTTCTGCCACGTGTCCTTCTGATCAACGTTCCAGATCAAATTTGAACTTCGGGACTC
Source organism: Picea engelmannii (assembly GCA_009831015.1). Taxonomy (NCBI): domain Eukaryota; kingdom Viridiplantae; phylum Streptophyta; class Pinopsida; order Pinales; family Pinaceae; genus Picea; species Picea engelmannii. The sequence continues at coordinate 528,162 of ML789441.1, forward strand.
CGGAGAGATCGAACTCCTCTTCACTCTATTATCACGGAGTTTCTATCCTCCGGATCTTTTGATCTGACGATACATGTCCTTGCTGATGGAATACTCTGATGAACTTAGGGGCTTCGGGACTTCAGGGGTCCTCCACTCTTGAATCACCACTCCTAACTTCCTCCCGAGTACTATTCCACCGGATTACACGAACTGCTGACATGTGTCCTCAGGAATCGGATGACAACGATTAAATCCATCCTTCGGGACTTCGGGGGTCCTGACTTCTCCACACTCCAAAACTCCCGAATGTGCAAAGTCCGAAGGACTTCACCGATTAACCCTCGCACAACTCCTCTTGATCCAACGACTGTTAGATCTCCTACAAACTCTTGAATGTATCTCAACTATTGATTTCCCCTCTTCGATAACCCCTCCTCTGGACTTCACACACGACTTATGTTGAACTCGCGAAGTCTCAACAAATTACAAGTTTAAACCCCACACTTCTTCTCCAGATCTAAGGGTGATGAAAGATCATGGATCCTCCTGAACATATCTCAACCGTTCAACTCTTAAACAAATGAATCTTCTCCTCCTTAAGGAATACAACACTATCCTACTTGATCTTTAAGTCCTTGAGTTATTTCAGACCTCTGGCTCATTCCTTGCAGCCTTTAACTTCTGAGAAGTTTTGGACTTAGAGATTTTTGAAACAAATCTCTGTTATGCACCCCTTGTTCTCGTCTCCTTTGAGACTTTTTCAACACTTAAACAAAGTGTTTTCTCGACGCACTCCTTGCATCGGTCTTCTCCAATATTTTATCTCCACTAAACAATTGTGCACTCCTTTCACTTCAATTGCAAATTCACACTACCTCTTCTGAGCTTCTGACTCTATCTTGACTTGGACTACACACTCCTTGTGGGCACTATGCACTCCTTGCACCAAGAATCTCAGAAGAGAAACAAGTGAAACTTACAGAAACATCAAAGGTTTGCACACTTAACCATGAAAAACATATCCATGCGTAAAATACACATAAACAGATAAAACATAGAGAGAATAAAAAAACATCACATGTACTAAAATAATTCATATGAACAAAACACCATACATTTGGAATCAAACCTCTCTGCTTGTATTTATTCACTAAAATATGTACATGAGTTCATGCAACTCTCTGCAATTCGCCATAAGCTTCAACAACTCTCTCAAATAATGCTCAACAACAATAAAAATAACATTCAACAACCCCATTTCAGCATACAATACATATATTTATACATGGAGAGGCTTCTCGAGCCTTCCCTCCAAACTATCTTAGTGTTATCCTATCATAGTTAATACATTCATCTACTAAGGACAATTACATAGAATGACAATTACATTCATATATGAGTCGATACCCGGTATCTATACAACCTTATCTGATAATTAAAACGATTACAACTTCGGTGATATTCTGTGATGGCTCTTGCCTCAAAGTATTTAAAAGCTTTAAATTACAATCCTTTCAAAATAGAATGACGTGCCCTCCTTGGAATTCAAAAACAGTTGGAAATCTGCGCGCTGGGTGCTAAGTTGTCCTCCACCTGGCCTCTTTAACTGTTGATGGTGATGCTCCTACATCATACTCCTCTGGCCAAAAGATTCATGGACTCTTGTCCATGAGCTCCTGCACTATTTTTCCATGCTTCTAAATGTCATATTCATTCACCCAACTAGCTTCCTCTGTTGGGTGACCCTTCCATTTCAGCAGGTACTTAAAATAAGTCTTCCTCCTGGTCTTCTTACCAATCCTTTGATCTACGATTTTCTCAGTTTTGGCTTTCTTGCTATTGGCATATGCTTCTCCCAGTGAATATCCTTTTGATCATTGGTTCCTCCTATATCATCCATCCTATAAGGGTACATGTATGGAATATTAAATATGGGTGATATTCCCACATTCTCTGGAAGCTCAATCTCATAAAAATTTGCATCAAATTTTCTGAGGATTTTACATGGTCCTATTTTATCCATCTTCAATTTGTTATATGTTCCCCTTGGGAACCTTTCCTTCCTCAGGTGTGTTAAAACTAAATCTCCAACTTCGAAATGAACCTCTCTCTTTTTCTGATCAAATTGGCTTTTATATTTCTGACTGTTATCCTGTAGCTGTATCTTTATATAATCATGAAGCTTATGCATCTCTGCATTAAAGTCTTCTGCTCCCGCACTTCGGAACTCATGACATTTCAAGTCCCTCAACTTCGAAATTCCTCTCGGATGCATTCCATACACTATTTAAAATGGACTTTTTCCAGTGATTTTGTTCGAAGAGTCATTATAAGCAAACTCTGCCTATGGAATAATTTGATCCCACTGACTATGATGTTCAGTGACCAAACTTGTCAAAATATTTCCCAAACTCTGATTTACCACCTCAGTCTATCCATGTGTCTGAGGGTGATATGATGAACTGAAGGACAAATTTGTCCCCATACTTTTCCATAGAGTTCTCCAAAAGTGTCCCATGAACTTGGTATCTCTGTCTGAGACTATGCTTCTTGGCAAGCCATGCGATCTCACAATTTCCTTGAAAAATAAATTTGCTACATGTGTAGCATCAATGGTTTTCTAACATGGCACAAAGTGTTACATCTTTGAAAACATATCAACCACAAAAAATATGGAATCACTCCCCCTCTGGGTCCTTTGCAATCTGAACACAAAATCCATGCTTATGGCATCCCATGGCCTATCTGGAATAGACAATGGCTGATACAGACCAGTGTTCTCCTGCTTTCCTTTTGCATACTGGAAAAATCTACATCTGGCCACAAATTTCTTCACATCGAATCTCATACCTGGAAAATGGTACGAAGAACTCAGTTGTTCATAAGTCTTATCATGACCAAAATGTCCAAACAATCCTCCACTTTGTTTTTTTTCAATGGGTTGTCTCTCATTGAGTATTCTGGAATACAGAGTTGGCTTCCTTTGAACAACAGTCCATATTGAATTAGATACTCTATCCACTGACTTATGTCCCTTAGAAAAGGGTTCTCACATGCTTCATAAGCCTCTTTAAAATTTGGATCTTCATGATACATTTACTTAAGGTGTTCAAACCCTAAGGTACCCACTTGAAATTCTTGCAAAATTAGACATCTCCTGCTCAAAGAATCAACAACTTTGTTAGTGCTACCACTAATGTGATTAATAAAAAAAGTAAAATTATGCATGTCTTTGGTTCAATTTCTCCTGTCTGGTTATGAATTGTAAATCCTGATTATCATTGTACAAGACAAACTCCTTTGGAATAAGATAGTTCCTCCACTTTTCCAGAGTTTGTATTACAACATAAAACTCTTTATCATACGCTGAATATTTTCTCTTAGTATCATTTAGCTTCTCGCTGAAATAATAAACATGCTTATTGTCTTGGCTTAATAATGCACCAATATCTACTCCACTCACATCACATCTTACTTGAAATATCTTTTTAAAATCTGGTAGAACCAGAATAGGTTGTTCTGTTATCTTCTCCTTCAACATTCTGAAGCTTTTTTTAGCTTCCCCTGTCCAATTAAAAGACTTATGCTTTTTCTTTATAGTGTCCATTATGGGTGCACAAATGCCACTGAAATTCCTGATGAATTTTGTGTAAAAGATCGCTAATCCATGAAGCTTCTCACCTCAAATATGCTTCTCAGAGAAGGCCATTCTTTGATTACCCTCACCTTCTCCGGATCCATCTTCAATTTATTTGAAGATATCACAAAACCCAAGTATATGAGTTCTATCTTCATGAAATAACATTTCTTCAGATTTATCAACAACTTCTTCTCCCACAACCTCCTCATCACTAATTTTAAGTTCCTTAAGTTCTCTTCTTCAGTTTTACTGAATACTAGGATATCATCCAAATACATAATTACAAAATTAACTATGAGGTCTTTGAGTACTTCATTCATCAATATCATGAATGTGCTTGGGGAATTTGTTAAGCCAAATGGCATAAAAAGCCATTCATACAACCCTTCATTTGTCTTGAATGTTGTCTTCCATTCATCTCCCTCTCTCATTCTTATCCGATGATAGACACTCTTCAAGTCTATCTTGGAAAAATAATTTGATCCACTTAAGCAATCCATCAAATCATCCATTCTAGGTAAAGGGAATCTATACTTGATGGCAATATTGTTGATGGCTCTAGAATATGTGCACATTCTCCAGCCTCCATATTTATTTGGACTCAACACAATTGGTACTGCGTATGGACTCAAACTTTCTTTGACCAAGCCCTTATTCAACAATTCTTGGACTTGATTCTTGACTTCTTCATTTTCTTGAGGTGTCAACCTATATGGTGCTTTGTTTGGAAAATTTGCACCTAGAATAAGGTCAATGTGATGATTGATACTCCTAATGGGTGGTAGAGAAAGAGGTAATTCATCCACCACGATGTCAAAAAAATTATCCAACGGTTCCTAAATCTCTACAAGAAGATCATCTACATAAGTAATTGTATGGATGACCCTGGGCTTTCTTACCACAATAAATTTCATCTCTTGTTCCTTCTTGAATTTTTTCAAGAGTTCCTTCCCACTCATGAGAAGTATTCTTGGGCTAGTTTCTTCCTTCACTTTCTTATCCTCCATTGGAGACAACATATGTGTACAACCCTTCTTCTCAAGGGTGTAAGTATTTTTTCTCCCATCGTGTATGACATTTCTGTCAAATTTGCACAGTCTTCCCAACATAACATGACAAACGTCCATGGGTATTACATCACACAAAATCTCATCTTTATAACCTCATATCTTGAATTCAACATTGCACTGTCGACTTACCCTGACTTGGTGTCCCTTCTGCAACCACGATACCTTATACAGGTTCGGATATGTAGTTGTCTCCAACTCCAACTTTTACACCATTTATGTGGATACCAAATTATCAGTGCTCCCACTATCTATGATTACTTTTCATACCTTGTCTTTGGTCTTGCAAGTAGTCTTGAACACATTGTTTCTTTGAACTGGCTCTTTTGCTTCTTTCTCTAGTTTTAAGAGAACTTTCCTCATCATGAGGGACTTCCCATCTTCCACTGCTTCTGCCTCAACATTCCTTCTTTGAGCTTCAGAAATGCGAGCTTCTCCACCTCCTTTATTTTTCCTCTCATGAAATTGCCAAGACATATTCCCTCTCTTTCCACAGGCATAACATTTAACTTCTCCTCTTTTGCCTCTTCCTCTTCCTAAAGAAAAAGAGTTTCTGCCACCATATTGTCCACCTCTGGAACTTCCTTCTCTTTCTATATGATTGTGATACTTTCCAGCTTCAGGTTTGGGTTTCTAGAACTTTTCTCGGACAGTTCCTTTTCCTCTGCTTGGACTTTTTCCTTTGTTTCGCTGTCTTTGTTTTTTGGCCAACTTCTCCTCTTATTTCAGTGCTTCCTGATAAGTGTCTTCCATCGTTCTCATTTTCATCATATTGACTTCCTCTTGGATTTCATATATCAGGCCATTAATATACCTTGCAACTTTTTCCTCATCGCTCTCTCAATGTCCTCTGATGTTCAATTATAAAACTCCTCAGTGTATTCTTTCACCGCCAAGCCCTTCTATCTCAAGTTTCGCAACATGTTGAACATATTGATATGATAGTCCTTGGGTATGAACTTATCTTTCAATTTAGCTACCATCATATCCCAATTTTTTATTTTTATTTTACCTTTGTGCCTTCTGTCGGCTTGCAATTCATCCCACCATAGCATTGCATGTCCCTTTAGTCTGGTAACAACACGCTTCACCTTCTTTTCATCCTCGATCTCTTCATAATAAAAGTACTTGTCTAAGGCCCTTATCCAATCCAACAGCTCCTCAACATCCAAGTTGCCTTTATTCATCGAGACTTCCATTTTTGCTCTGGCTCCCATTTTTACATCCTCTTTCAATAAGCATTCCTCTACAGTGTCTCCTTATGCAACTCCTTCAACTTCCATCTCTTCACTCTCAGTTTCATTGATGTCACCAACATTAGTTTCTATTCTCTATGTTGTCTCCATGGCATCCAATCTTACACGAAGTTGCCTCATTTCCCGTTCCATGGTTATATTTTCTATAGGTCTCTCTGCACGTCTTCTGGGTGGCATGATTCTAAAATTTCTTTCACACATAGCTTAATTCAGGTTCTCATACCACTTGATGCAAACCCCACCCTCTGACAGGGTCCGCACGACCTCTCGGTCTAGGATCGTTCTAGTCAGGAGTTGAAATTAGCTCACAGGCTCCCTCCGAGCCCAAAATTTCAATACACAGGTCCTTAAACCTTCTCCTTGAATGCAAATTTGCTTCTTCAGGAGTCCCTGGGCACTAGAAAATCCTCCTCGAAGACCGAGGGCCAAACTCGTGGGTCAATATTTCAATCCCTGAAATTTTTAGGACTTCGAGACTTTTTGTCCTTCTTATGTCTCAATGAAAAACCCACGAACTGTTAAACACTAGGAGGAAAGGTCAATGATCTTCAACGAGCATCGAGATAAATGGATCAAACCACAATGTTTTGGTATTTGGAAATTTTTGATCGCACCAACACACACACAAAACTTGAAAAGTGTCGATCGTCGAAAAGGCAATCACGCCCAAGTATCAAATCGATGGTCCTCAAGCACAGATGGATGGACGAATCAGATTTATTCTCTTCAAGCGTCAATGATTTTTTTTTACTGCAGCCAACACACACATAGCCCTTCGTATCTCCCGGCGCTAAAACACTGAAAGGTTTCTCCTTCATTCACTTGTCCCCTTCCTAATTGACGACCATGATTCTTTCGAGACTCCAGGGATTTTGTTCCTGTCTACACGACGATTCAATTTTGCCGAAGTGCCACGTCCCCAAACTATGGGATTTGTTACCACTCATCCTTCTCCAACGGATGGATGGGATTGACTTCGACCTTCGGGCCTCTACGAGTCCTCACAACATTGCACTCATTTTTCTCTGGAGTGTTGGACCTTCGGATCTGCTGCCGCGTATCCTTCTAATCAACGGTCCAGATCAAATCCAGACTTTGGGACTCTGAAGAGATCGAACTCCTCTTCACTCTATTCTCCTGGAGTGTCTATCCTCTAGATCTTTTGATATGACGACGTGTGTCCTTGCCGATGGATGACTATGATGAACTCTGTGGCTTCGGGACTTCGGGGGTCCTCCACTCTTGAATCACCACTCCTAACTTCCTCCAGAGTACTAGTCCATTGTAGTACACGATCTGTTGACACATGTCCTCAGGAATCTAATGACCACGAT
>ML789441.1:535519-545703 GCA_009831015.1 Picea engelmannii
TACAAATGGATCTCAACCGTTGATTTACCCTCTTTGATAACACCTCCTCTGGGCTTCACACACGAGTTTTGTTGAACTCATGAAGTCTCAACAACTTACAAGGTTAAACCCCACGCTATTTCTCTAGATCTAAGGGTGATGAAAGACCCTGGATCCTCCCAAACATATCTCAATTGTTCGACTCTTAAACAGATGAATCTTCTCATCCTTAAGGATTCCAACGCTATCCTTCATGATATTTAAGTCCTTGAGGTATTTCATACCTCTAGCACATTCCTTGTAGCCTTTAACTTCTGAGAAGTTTAGGACTTAGATATTTTTGAAAAAAATCTCCCTTATGCACCCCTTGTGCTCGCCTCCTCTAAGACTTCTTCAACACTTAAACAAAGTGTTTTCCCGACACACTCCTTGCATGGGTCTTCTCCAATCTTTGCTCTCCACTGAGAAAATTTGCACTACTTACACTTCAACTGCAAATACATGCTACCTCTTCTGATCTTTTGAGTCTATCTCAACTTGGCCTACGCACGCCTTGCGGGCACTATGCACTCCTTGCACTAGGAATCGCAGAAGAGAAACAAGTGAAACTTACAGAAACATCAAAGGTTTCCATGCGTAAAAGACACATAAATAGATAAAACAAAGAGATTATAAAGAAACATCACATGTACTAAAATAATTCAGATGAACACAACACCATACATTTGGAATTAAACCTCTCTTCTTGTATTCATTCAATAAAATATGTACATGAGTTCATGAAACTCTCTGCAATTCACCATAAGCTTCAACAACTCTCTCAAATAATGCTCAACAACAATAACAATAACATTCAACAACCCCATTTGGGCATACAAGACATATATTTATACATGGAGAGGCTTCTTGAGCCTTCCCTCCAGACTACCTTAGAGATATCCTATCATAGTTAATACATTCATCTACTAACGACTATTACATTGAATGGAAATTACATTAAGATATGAGTCAATACTTAGTATTTGTACAACCTTATCTGATAATTAAAATGATTACAACTTTGGTGGCCTTATGTGATGGCTCTTGCCTCAAAATATTTAAAATCTTTAAATTACAATCCTTTCAAAACAGAATGACGTGCCCTCCTTGGAATTCAAAAACAATTTGAAATATGTGCGTTGAGTGCTGATTTGTCCTCCACCTGGCCTATTTAACTGTTGATGGCGATGCTCATGCATCACTTGCGCACCAATATGGGTATCAAATAGTTAGAGCAACATATGGTTCTAAAATACCGTGGGGGTCTACATAAGTACATCCAAACAAACATTTAGTCACCGAGAGCCACTTATCAATATGCTCTCAAAATCAAGCATAAATTTAAGAAATAGAACAAGAGAGAGTTCGGGTCTGCAAATCCCCGACAACCAAAGTATGGTAAAGGTGGCCCTAACTCACAGAACAATCAACCTCAAGACAACCAATACAAGCCGTAGGAAAAGAAGGGTGATGGGACTATGGAGAAGGACACTCTAAAGTGATGAAAATTCCACAAAATCCCTTGGAACAACATCGATGAATGTCGCTCAAAATAATAATTAGTGGTTGAGCTCAAAGAAGAAGAGACGAACTCTAACTCAAACTTGATTCAGAAAACAATAAAAGGAAATAGATCATTAATGTAGAACCCACTTATACCATCGCAACCACAACAATCCAACCAAAAGAAACAGAGGATCTTGAGGAGGGGGAGTGCCTCTTCCATTCACAGATGTGGGTGAAGGGGATCCCACTGCATTTCATTGTTGATAGCAGAAGCCAAAAGAACCTCATATCAACATAGGTCAACAAGCAATTGTATTTGCTGACAACACCACACCCGTATCCATACAAAATTGGATGGCTTCACTAGGCATGAGATCTCCATGCCAACCAACAATGCCACATGTCCTATGATATCAAGCCCTTCAATGATGAGGTGTTATGTGATGTTGCCCCACTGGAAGTCAGTGATTTTATTTTAGGCTAGCCATATATGTGGGAGCATCATGTTGTTTATGAGTCTCGACCCCATAGTGTCATTTTTACTCTGGGGGGGTCAGCTCTACATTGTACTAGAGGTAGTTCCAACTACTATCTTGGAAAAACAATGATGCAAAGTAGTCTCTCATAGAAAAAAGTTTAGCCTCTTCACAATCTAGTCAGAAGGTAAACATAAGGACAATGCGACCACTGCAACCTCGACCCAATACCTTTCTATCCAGCATAAGTAGGTCGAAAAGATTATAGAAGAGAACAAATATATTTATACTTCACTTATGGGGGTGCCTCTGCACTTCCCAGTCAAGCAAAGCTATAACAAAGCCCTTCATAACTCTATTGGCCACAACCCTTTTTAGGTGTGCTTGGGGTTCCAACCATTAGCCCCCATTGATATATCTTTGCAGGCTACATATTCACCAACATATGCCTCCCACACTCAAACCATGGAAGATCATGCAACTAGATTGGTTGAATATATCCAACCCCTCCAACAAAAGGTTCATGACATCCTTCAACACGTCAATGCCATGTACAAATAGGACAACTTCTTCTGCAAGGAAAGTAGCTCACCAAGGTTCAGATTCAACAACATCTTCCCCATCTCCCATGCGAACTTGACGCAATGGGGACAATTACTTCCTAATGGGGAAGGATTTATCCAACTGGACATCGGTGGCCTTCCACCTATTCCACTGGCTCAAAATACGGTTTTCCACCTTGACAATTTTTCTACGGTTTTTCAGGTCCTAAAATTCCAGGGTTGTTTTGAGGTCTTAATGATGTTTTTTGGACATTCAGGGGGGAAAGGGTTGCCAACAACATACCCTATCCCAAGCCAAAAGTTGCAATCCTCAAATATATCTCCCAACGAGCTATTGTGTGCCCCAAACAGAGATTGTATGCAAACGTTACACCATCAAGAAGTTGACATATCAACTACCCCCATCAGGGCCCACAAACCTTTTGGCATTTCATCTCCCGAGGTTAGGGTTTCAGATATTTAGGGTTTTCTTATTTATTATTAATGTTAAAAATGCCTTTGGAGCCCCATTGTAATCATCTTCTTGCGAATGCGTGTAGCCATCACATCGCTTCTCAGAGATAAACTACCACCATTCTAGCGAGTTCAATTTGCTCTGCATTTTATAGTTCCTATACATTTCAATCATTAATAGAAATTGTGTATTATTGTATCTATGTGTTCTTGCAATATATCTATTTATTTCCTTGTTATATCTGTTCCTTCATTTCGTTCTCAGCAAAATATGGATCATGGATATTTGGTACACTTTTCCTACTCAACGAAGAATATAGAGGCGTGTTGTCGGGAGCAAGCCACATGAATGATGATGCCTACTGGAGGTGTCATGGAAAGACTCAAGTAGGGATGATCCGGATTATTTTTGGCACGAAATGAGATCGGAGATATAATAAAGAAATGCGCAGAGATATCGCAGATATTCAATAATATAACAGAGATGTATCATAGATGCGACCATAAACACAGATATAAAGTAATACACGATTTCTATTAATGAAAGAAATGTACACGATCTCCATTATAGACGTACAACAATCGACATTGCTGGTTGACACGAAGATCTCGTCCTTGGTGAATCCACCCAATGTTGTATGGTTGCGGGTGTGGTGTTGTTGACAATCCCAACAGTTTGACGACCTCTGCTGAGATGAGTGTCTTCTGGCTTCTGCTATCAACAATAAAATGCAACAAGGTCCCCTTCACCCACATCTGTGAATGAAAAAGGCACTCCCCCTCTTCGGGATTTGTTGGTTCTTCTGGTTGAATTGATGCAGTTGCGACAATAGCAGTGGGATCTGCGTCAATGATCGGCCCTTTACCAGTGTTTTTAGAATCAGAGTCTGAATCAGGGTTCATCTCCTTGTCTTTGATCTCGGCCACCAATGATTGTTTTGAGCAACATTCCTCGGTGTTGTGCCAGGGGCTTTTGTGGCAATCACACCATTTTCCGGTGTCCTTCTTTGTCTTCCCGTGACCCTTCTTTTCCTATGTCTTAGACTGGTTTTCAGGAGACTGTTTGTTACGGTTGTCTTTGTCATAATTTGGTTGTTGCAGATTTGCAGACCCGAATTCCCATTTGTTCTGGTGCTTAAATTTCTACTCAATTTTAACAGCATATCGATAAGCAACACCGAGTGATGAGATGTCCAGAAAATCTATTTCAGTTTGGATGTATTCGTGCAGAGCCCCACGGTATTTCAGAACCAAATGTCGCTCAGAGTCTTTGATACCTAGCTTGGTGTGCAAGGTATGGAAGGTATTGGTGAACTCCGAAACTGCTTGGCCCCTCTCTTGCCGCAGTGTGGTCCATCTCATGTACTGATCCTCATAGTTGCCAACAGGGTAATACTGTTCTTTTACCGCATCTATGAAAAAATCCCAGGTGGGATCGACCCCATATATTCCAGACTCCTCTGTGGAAATTTTCTCCCAGTAAGTTTCCACCAATGTTTGACATGAGGGAGAGCTTTGAGGAGTGCAAAGGTGATCTTTTCTTTGTCAGAAAAATTGTGAAAAGAGAAATAACCTTCTAGCAGAGTTAACCATTTTTCTAGGGCTTATGCATCTATCTGTCCTTCAAATACAGGAATATCAAAATTAACTTGTACCTTGAAAGGTGAGGTGCCTCCAAAGTAGCCGCTTGATGAAGATGCGCCTGATGCTATCAGCAGACATTGAAGCATATAGGAAAAATTCTCCATCATTTCGTCCCTCTGTTGCGTGAGAGCTTGCTCAAGCAACAGATTGATAGGATCGTCTGCTTCGTCGTTTTTCTTTTCTTTTGCCATTGAGGGTTTCTTGGGTGTGCAAGAGCGATTGTCTTCAAGAGAGACAAGCTCGAGACCCAACTTGCTATACTCGGACCTCGTCGGGGACATGCACTGAAAAAACGATCAAGAGCAGCCTGCTTTGATACAACTGATCTGGATTATTTTCGGCACGAAATGAGATCGGAGATATAATAAAGAAATGCGCAGAGATATCGCAGATATTCAATAATATAATAGAGATGTATCATAGATGCAACCATAAACACAAATATACAATAATACACGATTTCTATTAATGAAAGAAATGCACAGAGACTGTAAAAATACAGAGTGAAAGACTCGCTAGAATGGTGGCTGCTTATCTCTGAGAAGAGATGTGACGGCTACTCGCATTCGCAAGAAGATGGTTACAATGAAGCTCTGAAGGTATTTTTACAATAAATGGGAATGCCAAAAGTCCTAGACATCCAAAAACCTAACCCTAGGAGATGAAGCGACAAACGTCATGTGGGCCCCGTATGGGCAAGTTAGTACATCAACTTCCCAGGGTCGTAACTTTTGCATACAATCTCCGTTTTAGGCGTATGAGAGCTCGTTGAAAAGGTATCGTCAAGGAGATTATTTTGGGGGGATCAATCATTCCTTAGACTATCATTGAGAACCTCGTTCTCGAAAAACCTTCATTTAGGCCTTCAAAATGGCCCCAGAAGTTAAAACTTGCTAAAAATAGTAAATTGCCAAAATTGCCAGAAAGCTGTTTTGAGCTAGTTGGAAAAGGTGGGTGGCCATCGATATCCACCTGGATCAATCCTCCCTCCTTAGGAAGAAATGGTCTCCATTGCGTTGAGTTCCTGAGGGAGAAGCGTTTGTTGAATCTACATCTTGGTGAGCTGCTTGTCTTGTTGGAGACGTCGCGCTGCTTAGTTTGTGGAAGTCTATCACGAACCTATTGAGGTTGAGGCTGTTCAACAAGTCGAGATACATGAGAGGACGGTGTGCAGAATGAATCTTTGCACTTTGCTGCAACCTTGTCGACCTGCTTTTGTTGGATAGAAGGTGCTTGGGGCAAGGCTGTAGTGGTTGCAGTGTCCTTTTGTTCTCATTTTGAACAGATTGTGAAGAAGCTGAATTTTGCTGTATGAGATACTACCTTGCGACACTTTTTAGGTGGAACAGTAGTCGGAACTACCTCTGGTATTCTGTAGAGATGACCACCCAAAGTAACAATGACACTACGGGGTCGAGATTCATAAACAACATGGCGTCTCCACATATATGGTTGGCCCAAGAGCACATCACAAACATCCAGTGGGCCAACATCACATAATACCTCATCCTTGAAGGGCTGGATGCCGTACGACAATCGACATTGTTGGTTGACACAGAGATCTCGTCCTTGGTGAAGCCACCCAATGTTGTATGGTTGTGGGTGTGGTGTTGTCGAAGATCCCAACTGTTTGACGACCTCTGCTGAGATGAGGTTCTTCTGGCTTCCGCTATCAACAATAAAATGCAGCGAGGTCCCCTTCACCCACATTTGTGAATGAAAAAGGTGCTCCCCCTCTTAGGGATCTATTGGTTTTTCTGGTTGAATTGATGCGGTTGCGACAATAGCAGTGGGATCTGCGTCAATGATCGGCCCTTTACTAGTGTTTTCAGAATCGGATTCTGAATGAGGGTTCGTCTCCTTGTCTTTGATCTCAGCCACCAATGACTATTTTGAGCGACATTCCTTGGTGTTGTGCCAGGGGCTTTTGTGGAAATCACACCATTTTCTGGTGTCCTTCTTTGTCTTCCCGTGACCCTTCTTTTCCTGTGTCTTAGACTGGTTTTCGGGAGACTGTTTGTTAGGGTTTTCTTTGTCATACTTTGGTTGTTGTAGATTTGTAGACCCAAATTCCCATTTGTTTTGGTGCTTAAATTTTTGTTCAACTTTAACAGCATATCGATAAGCAGCACCGAGTGATGAGATGTCCAGAAAATCCATTTCAATTTGGATGTATCTGTGCAGAGCCCCACAGTATTTCAGAACCAAATGTCGCTCGGAGTCTTTGATACCCAGCTTGGTGTGCAAGGTATGGAAGGTATTGGTGAACTCCGAAACTGCTTGGCCCCTCTCTTGTCGCAGTATGGTCCATCTCATGTACTGGTCCTCATAGTTGCCAACAGGGTAATACTATTCTTTTACTGCATCCACGAAAAAATCCCAGGTGGGATCGACCCCATATATTCTAGACTCCTCTGTGGAACTTTGCTCCCAGTAAGTTTCCCACCAATGTTTGACACGAGGGAGAGCTTTGAGGAGTGCAAAGGTGATATTTTCTTTGTCAGAAAAATTGTGAACAGAGAAATAACCTTCTAGCAGAGTTAACCATTTTTCTAGGGCTTCTGCATCTATCTGTCCTTCAAATACAAGAATATCAAAATTAACTTTTACCTTGAAAGGCGAGGTGCCTCCAAAGTGGTCGCTTGATGAAGATGCGCCTGATGCTATCGGCAGACATTGAAGGATGTGGGAAAAATTCTCCATCATTTCGTCCCTCTGTCACGTGAGAGCTTGCTCAAGCAACAAATTGATAGGATCGTCTGCTCCGTCGTTTTTCTTTTCTTCCACCATTGAGGGTTTCTTGGGTGTGCAAGAGAGATTGTCTTCAAGAGAGACAAGCTCGAGACCCAACTTGCTATACTCGGACCTTGTCAGGGACATGCATTCAAAAAACGATCAAGAGCAGCCTTCTCTGATACCAACGATCCAGATTATTTTCGGCATGAAATGAGATCGGAGATATAATAAAAAAATGCACAGAGATATCGTAGATATTCAATAATATAATAGAGATGTATCATATATGCAACCATAAAAATAGATATACAGTAATACACGATTTCTATTAATGAAAGAAATGCACAGAGACTGTAAAAATACAGAGTGAAAGACTCGCTAGAATGGTGGTAGCTTATCTCTAAGAAGAGATGTGACGGCTACTCGCATTCGCAAGAAAATGGTTACAATGAGGCTTTGAAGGCCTTTTTACAATAAACAGGAATGCCAAAATTCCTAGACATCCAAAAACCTAACCCTAGGAGATGAAGCAGCAAAAGTCATGTGGGCCTCGTTTGGGTAAGTTAGTACATCAACTTCCCGGGGTCGTAACTTTTGCATACAATCTCCATTTTAGGCATATGATAGCTCGTTGGAAAGGTATCATCAAGGAGATTCATTTGGAGGGCTCAATCATTCCTTCGGCTATCATTGAGAACCTTGATCTAGAAAAACCTTCATTTAGGCCCTCAAAATGGCCCCGGAAGTTAAAACCTGCTAAAAATAGTAAATTGCCAAAATTGCTAGAAAGCTGTTTTGAGCCAGTTGGAAAAGTTGGGTGGCCACCGATATCCACCTGGATCAAGGGAAGTTGTGAAACTATGAATAGGTTGTGGAGGCAACTTGCCAGGTTGTGATAAGGGACTAGACCTTGTCCATAATGAAGAAATTCGGCTAAGTGAGGAAAAGATGTTGAGGCTACATTGGGAGACTCAACAATACCAAGAAGAGTTGGACATGATGACAATGAGGCAAACATAAAAGGGTTTGTTGGATGTGGAGACGTGCATTCTCTAGAGACAAACACGACAGTTGGACCGATCACCAAACCATTTTAGAACTTGAGAGGATCCAATGAACACGACGCACAAATGACATAGTCAAAGTATCAAAGCCATCATGGGTCAAGATAATCCAACACTTGGGAACACTTTGAGGATATTTCTGAGGAGAGGGCCCTCTGAAAACAATTGCAATGATAATAGTTATTGAGTGGTGACGAGATCTAGAGATGGGACATAGGCACCATGGAGATCGATAGATGTTTTCAAGAATGCACACAACTTGGAGTGAGGGAGGATGTAAGGTCTCCCATGACACCCATCGAGTGCGTGCACTCCTTGGTCAGACTTGGGAATGATTTGGGAAAGAGAATACATGGGGCATGTAATCAATTGGGTGAACAAAGACATGCGGGGGTGAGTAGGAGCACCTTGGCAACATGATGCTAACGTGAAACACCAATGGGGGAAGGCACCTTACTTTCCTTAAGAAGGTTGATGAAAACTTAGGTTGCATTTGAGAAAGGATAGGGTGACTTGGGTGCACACCCAAGGAGTGGACCCGCATGCCCATGGAAACATGGGTAGGTTGAAGAGGTTGGATGACTCCATTGACACACCCACATAGAATCTCGTCAATCGACATAAGGAAACACGCAAGGAAAGGGGTTCACATCCGAGGATGGAGTGCGTCGGTCCAAGAGATGCGATGATTAATTGGTGCACAAGTTCATTTGGGCACATCGGGTCCCTGAAGGGGTGGGATGAGTCGTTTGGGAATGATGGTTCATGAAGGGATTCCACAGATCCAAAGGACATGATGATTCATGATGGTGACCTTTGGAGTCCCTATAAGAACATAAGGGCGCACAACCAAGGAAGGAAATAATATTTGGGCAAGAACAAGAGGGAAAGTTTGAAGTAAATTTTTTAGTCAAGGAAAAACTGAGGTAGAGTTGTGAAAATGGAGAACAAGTAGCTAAGGGTTGGATGCACTAGGATATTTTGGGGAAGTTTGAAATGCAAGTTTGTGTGAGGCATGTGTGAGGTAGAACCAAAGTCAATGTTAACTTGGTGAAGTCTATGGGAAAGAAGGGACAATAGGTCTCCAGTTGGCTGCATGTTTGGTGCACACTACAAAAGGTTGCGAAGGCGGTTACGATAGAGAGTCTTGGTGTGAAGAACCTATGTATGAGTGATTTGGTGAGGTGAGGTGAGTCGTATGACTCTACCCAAGTTGTAAACCAAGATGATAGTTCTCATATTGTATCTTTTTTGTAATAACAATAATTAGTCAGGTGTTAGGCACGGTTTGTGATGCCCACACTATTTTTATGTATGTCTCTTGTTTCTCATGTTCTTGCAAATAATTAGAGTGTGACTCCCCCGTAGCTTAGAACATAGTATGGGTATGCTCTAGGTGAAGATGTGTAGTCTAGATGAAGTATTCTTGGTGTTGCCAAGAAGCCAAGTAAGAACCATCATGGTGTCACACGCCCTCAAGAGATGAACAATCACAAGATCTAAATAAGTATCCTATGGGATCATGATAGACATGAACACAATTGAAGGTGTTTTCCACTGACTCTTTCTTCTCCAAGATGGTAAGAAAATAATTGTTAGCTTAATGTCCATCAACCATCTAACAAATGTCAAGGCCAAGGGAATACCTTTGATGAGACAATCGACATTTCAACAATGAAGGAGGTAACCAAGGGCCTCTACAACCAACACATAAAGGGTCGGGC
>ML789441.1:551203-568974 GCA_009831015.1 Picea engelmannii
ACAGAATCTCCATCTTCCATCCTAAGATGATACAGCTTCTTTCGAAGAAATAACTTGTTTACCAGGGACTTTGATTGATACAAATTCCCTAACTTATCCCATAGTTCCTTGGCTATAGATTCTCCCGAGACATTCAACAACACAGAATCTGCCAGGCAGATTTGAATCGTACTCTTTGCTCTTCTATCCAACTTGTCCCAATCTTCCTTCGACATACCAGTAACTGGTGTACTAGTAGTTTGTGTACTGGTAGGTTGTGTACCAATAGCCTGTGTGCTTGTAGATGGTGTACTAGTAGGTTGTGTACCAGGATCCACAACGATCCATTGTTCTTTGTCTACAAGAAGGTCCTCCATCTTGAGCTTCCATAGCTCAAATTTTTTACCGTTGAACTTCTCTATCTCGATTCTAGATGAGCTCTCCATTCCTCTTACTTTACTCGAATCTCCACTGCAAAAGCTCCCACTAAACCCAGTTTTATCATAGACCCAAGATAAACTTGATCTATCAAGACCGAGCCAAACCCTCAGCAACAAAGGCGTCCCTCTGAAGCCAAAAACGTGCTCTGATACGACATGTAAGTTTTAAACCTGTGAAGTAAAGCAATGCATATAGATTCTTAAGCAATACATAAATTAATCAATGGCTCATACACATAGTACACAAAGATTTTTACCGAAAACCCTCAACCGGGAAAACCTTTCTTATTTTCATTATATCGAATTTCACCATTCACCATACAATATATATAATGTTTTTAGGTATTTCGTAGATGCCAAAACCCTAATCCCTTAATCTGGGATTGATTTACAAATCAGCTAAAAATAGCAAAAACCGCCCAAAAAAAAAAATTCGGGGCGCTACCCTGAACCCCGTCAGCCCCAGATTACCGCTCGGTGCCGAACGCTGCACGTAACCAAGGGGGGGCATACCTGCCCCCCCCGGGACCCCCCTAGGAAAGCACCCGACGCACACGACATAGCTCTAGGTGAAGGGATCGTCAGACGCAATTGTCGTATTTGACGCACCCACACACACACACACATGCAAAGAATATGACACATACCCAACAGTTTGGATAGGAGAGATGATCGAGGGAAGATCATCATGAGGTAAGAGTAAACAACAGACTAGCACAGTCGACTTTTCTCTTATGGCCAATATTCAAGAGATCTATGAGCCTCAGGTATTCAAGGAAGCAAAAGGAAGACCTGAATGGGAAAAGGCCATGGAGGCCGAACATGAAAGTTTGATGAAAAATCAGACTTGGGATTTCACAACTCTTCCATCATTGAAGAAACCCATTGGTTGCAAATGGGTGTACAAAGTCAAGTACA
Source organism: Picea engelmannii (assembly GCA_009831015.1). Taxonomy (NCBI): domain Eukaryota; kingdom Viridiplantae; phylum Streptophyta; class Pinopsida; order Pinales; family Pinaceae; genus Picea; species Picea engelmannii. The sequence continues at coordinate 552,541 of ML789441.1, forward strand.
AGGAAGATGGTACACTTGAGAAGTACAAATCATGGTTAGTTGCGAAAGGATTCTCTCAGTGAGAAGGCATTGACTATGAGGAGACTTTTTCTCCTACAGTGAAGATGAACAGTATTCGTCTTGTTCTAGCCATGACAACACAACAAGGTTGGAAGGTCCACCAGATGGACGTGAAAAGTGCCTTCCTCAATGGAGATTTGAAGGAAGTGGTATACATGTGCCAACCATAGGGGTTTCAGGTTGCAGAGAAGGAGCATCTAGTTTGCAGACTAAAGAAGGCTCTATATGGTTTGAAACAGGCACCGAGGGCATGGTACATCAAGATTGACAGGTATTTGGTTTAGCAAGGGTTCCAGTGGAGTCCTTCAGATTCCAACTTATATGTCAAAAGAGTTGGTAATGAGATCATTCTTCTAGTTGTTTATGTGGATGATATCATTATTACAGGTAGTGAGGAAGATGCAATTACATGGATCAAATCCAACATGAGCAGAGCATTTGACATGACAGATCTAGGCCTCCTACACTATTGTCTGGGTGTAGAAGTTTGGAAAATAGGGAGTAGCATTTTTGTCTCACAAGAAAAGTATGCCAGGAGTTTGTTGGATAAGTTCAGGATGGAGGATTGAAAAATCTCCTCTACACCTATGGAGAAAGGTCCGAAACTTTCAGCCAAGACTGACTCAAAGGCAGTTAGTGAGTCACTATACAGACAGCTAGTGGGCAACTTGATATATCTTACATCCACTAGACCTAATCTGAGTTTCGTTGTGAGCTTCATTTCCAGATTTATGACAGTGTCGAAAGTAGAGCACTGGACAATAGTGAAGCGAGTGCTGAGATATGTGAAAGGGACACTTGACTTTGGTATTCTGTACAATAGGAGCAAAGACTCGAGGTTGTGTGGGTATACAGATTTAGATTGGGCAGGTTCTATTGATGATAGAAAATCCACTTCTGGATATGTCTTCAGCCTTGGCACGGGTGCAGTCACATGGACCAGCAAGAAACAACATGCAATCACCCTTTCATCGACAGAAGCAGAATATTGAGGAGCATTGAAAGGTGCATGCGAGGCAGTTTGGCTCAGGAGGATGTTATCAGATATGCAGATGCAGTAGAGAGAGCCTACACCCTTGTTCTATGACAATCAAAGGGTAATGAAACTTGCCAAGAATCCAGTCTTCCATGAGCGTACCAAACATGTTGATACACACTGTCACTTCATCAAACAGCTTGTAGAAGATGGAACTATTGAGCTGCAGTATTGTCCTACAGAGGATCAAACTGTAGACATTTTCACCAAGTTTTTGGGTCCCGAAAAGCATGTAAAATTTCGAAAGAAACTAGGTTTAATGAGTAGATCGACCATTAAGGGAGGGTGTTAAATTAAATATTAGTTTATAATGGTCAATTAGAAATTAGACTTAGGCATTAATAAAGTCAAAGTGACTTTAGGTTAATTTATTTGCTTTTAGGTCAGATATTTGCTTTTAGGTTATATTTTCACTTTATCCCACATTCATAAAGTGGTTTGACTCTACTTGATTGTAACTTATATAAGAAAGCTACTTGCTCTCTTATTTCATTGATTGAATAAAGATGGATAACCTTATTCAAGTTATCTTGGTTTCTATGTGTGCTTGATTTCTATTACATGAACAGACTGTGAAGAGGATGAATTTTGCAGTATGAGAGATTACCTTGCAGTGTTGTTTTGGTGGAGCAATAGTTGGAATTACCTTTGGTATCCTGTATAGATGACCTCCCAATGTAACAATGACACTACAAGGTCTAGACTCATAGACAACATGATGTTTCCACATATATGGTTGGCCCAAAACCACATCACAAACATCAAGAGGGGAAATATCACACACTACCTCATCCTTGAAGGGATGGATGTCATAGGACATGCGACATTGCTGGCTAATGCAAAGATCTCGTCCCTGGTGAAGCCACCTAATGTTGTATGGCTGCAGGTGTGGTGTTGTCGACAACCCCAACTATTTGATGACCTTATCTAAGATGAGGTTCTTCTGGATTTTGTTATCAATAATGAAATGCAATGGGGTCCCCTTCACCCACATATGTGAATGGAAGAGGTGCTCCCCCTCTTCAGGATCTACTGGTTCTTCTAGATGAATTGTTGTGTTCTTGATAGTTGTAGTGGGGTCTGCGTCGATGATCTATCTATTTTCAATATTTTCTGGATCGGATTCTGAATTAGGGTTTGGCTTCGTGTCTTTGACCTTGGCCACCAATGATTGTTTCGATCGAAATTCATCGGTGTTGTGCCAGGGGATTTTGTGGAAGTCACACCACTTCCCAGTGTCATTATTTGTCTTTACTTTACCCCTTTTGTCCTGTGTCTTGGAATGGTTGTCTATAGGTTGTTGGTTAGGGTCGTCTTTACCGTGCTTTAGTTGTTGCAGATTTGCAGACCCGAATTCCCATTTGTTTTGGTGCCTAAATTTTTTCTCGATTTTGATAGCATATCGATAGGAAGCTCCCAATGATGAGATGTTTAGGAAATCCATTTCGGTTTGGATGTTATGTAGATCCCCACAGTATTTTAGAACCAGATGCCACTCAAAGTCTTTTACACCCAGCTTGGTGCACAAGGTATGGAAAGTATTTGTGAACTCCAACACTGTTTGGCTCTTCTCTTGCCGCAGTGTGGTCCATCTCATGTATTGGTCTTCATAGTTATCAACATGATAGTACTACTCTTTGACCGCATCCAAAAAAAATCCCCAAGTGGGCTCGACCTCATATATTCCAGATTCCTTTGTGGAACTTTTCTCCCAGTAAGTTTCCCACCAATGTTTGACATGGGGGAGAGCCTTGAGAAGTGCAAAGGTGATATTTTCCTTGTCGAAATTTTTTTGAACAAAGAAATAACCATCTAATAGATTTAACCATTTTTCTAGGGGATCCGCATCTATCTGACCTTCAAATATGGGAATATCAAAATTAACTTGTACGTTGAAGGGAGAGGTTCCTCCAAAATGGTCACTTGATCAAGATGCGCATGTTTCCATCAACAGGCGTTGAAGGATGTGTGCAAAATTATCCATCATTTCGTCCCTCTGTCGCGCAAGAGCTTTCTCAAGCAACAGGTTGATAAAATCTTTTTCTCCATCGTTTTTCTTTTCTACCGCCATAGAGGGTTTCTTGGGCATGCGAGAGTGATTGTCCTCAAGAGAGACAAATTCGAGACCCAACTAGCTATACTCGGACCTCATTGAGGACATGCGCTAAAAAATGATCAAGAGCATCCTCCTCTGATACCACTGATCCGTATTATTTTCAGAACGAAATGAAAACATAGATATTACAATGAAATACTCATGAAATTTTCCAGAAATAGAGAAATACAACAATACTTGATTTCAATTAATGAAAGAATTGTAAAGAGACTGCAAAAATACAGAGTGCAAGACTCGCTAGAATGGTGGCAGCTTTATCTCTGAGAAGAGATGTGACGACTACGCTCATTCACAAGAAGAACATTTCAATGAGGCTCTAAAGGCATTTTTATGATAAACATAAATGTCAAAACCCTAGACATCCAAAAACCTAACCCTAGGAGACGAAATGCCAAAAGTCATGTGGGCCCCGTTTGGGTAAGTTAGTACATTAACTTCCCGGGGTCGTAACTTTTGCATACGATCTTCGTTTCAAGTGCGTGATAGCCCGTTGGAAATATCTTTTCGAGAACTATGCATTATGCCATCAAAATCTAACTCTGTCTACAGTTTGACTGTGGCGAGCCAAAAAAACATTGTTTAGGGCCCCAAAACGGTCCTGGAAGTACAACAAGATGTGTTGACATGAAAACATACAAAATAAGCCATTTGGATTAGGTGGGAGGCCACCAGTATCCACCTAGAAGATGTGTAGGGATTCAGACAACCCTGAAAGTGTAGAACCCACAATTACAAAGAAGTATAGAAGAATGTGTTGCATTATAAAATTAAAAGAGGAGCTCATTGGAATAGGTGGGTGGCAACCAATATCCACCTAGATCACAGCCCCACATGGGTTCCCCAATCCCTACACTTCCCTCCCACCTACGTTGTGTTCGGTTTTGCACCACAAGCTAGTGCCTAGCCTCCAATGACATGTTTACACACCCACCACTACAGACCAGTGATTGACCTGTGGGGTGGCACATAAGACAATGTGAGTGGGAGGGATGTGTAAGGAGTGGGGGAGATGTGGAGATACCCACCGTTACAAGTTGGGTGTTGGCCTGTGGGGTGGCACGAAGGACAATCTGGGTGGTAGAGATGTGTAGGGAGTGGGGGAGCTGTGGGGGGATGGAAGGGAGGAAGGGTGTGGGTAGAGTGGGGCGTTGGTGGGTGGGTGGATGGATGGATGGATGGGTGAGGGGGCATGGGAATGATTTTTTTCTTTATTATTATTACTTTTTTAATTTTTGTTTTTTTCCAAAAAAAAATCAAATTTTTTTTTTTTAATTTAATTTTTATAAAATTTAATTAATTTTTTAAAACAAATTTTTTTCTATAGTTTTAAAATTATTTTTTTTTACAAAATTTGCTTAATTTTTTTTTCCAATTTGATATTTTTTGCATTTTTTCCATATATATATATTACAACCATAAATTGTCATAGCTTTGCCAAAAAGGAAACTAGAGCTCTGAGATTTGTCCTTATCAGAGTTTTAATCCCATAGGTAGTCCAAACATCAACTAATTCTCAAAAGAGGACTAAAAACTAGATAGTCAGAAATATTATGCCTCGTTGATAACATAAAAACCATAAAAAGATCTTTCTTACTAGGGTTGGGGTGGCTTAGAAGGCCCTGTGACATCTAGAGGTCCATGCTTCTTCTCCTCATCCACATTCTTGTGTTCGTCAATGGTCATCGGATCTATACTTGTGCCTTGAGAGGTTGAGGTGCCTATGACATTGATCAGTTCATCATTATTGTTTGGGTCCCAATCCTGTACCTTGAAGTTGACACCAAAGGCCACTCGACACAAGATTGTGAACTAGGATTCAAGCCTTCTGATTCTGTCCAAGGTATCCATTTTCTTGTCCTCTTTCTCATCCATTGACAAAACCACCAACATTTTAGCAAGCCAATAAAACTCCATCACCCTAAAGAATTTGGTGTCCATAGATCTAGTAAAACCTTTTTTCTTCGACCCAATCTTGGAATTTTTTTTGTATCATCTATGTTGGGGTTTCCCTGCTTTTGAGTTTCACCGTGCCAACTATATTGTCCATTCATTTTTTTGTTTTCAGTGGAATGTGTTTGTCATAAATTTTCTTAGCTTGTTGGGCGACTCTCTTAGCCTCTATGTCATATGTTCTTTGTGAGGCCCTCCTTTGGACTGTAGGTTTATGTGACCTTCTACACTTAGCTCCTTTTTTACATAAATCTGAAACATCCCAATCTTTTTTGTCAGCCATTGCAAGAAACATGTTCAAGGAGGAGGGACTATTAGGAGCACCAACAACCCTATTGCCCCGCCACCTAAGCAACCAATACCTAGAAATCCAAAAGGGAAGACCCAGCACCAGGGGGTCAAAAGGGCCCACAAGCTTCCGGTCGCACTTAGAAATAACAAGATGAGGACACATCTATACTAGATATCAACAAAAACATTAAAATAAATGGCCAGAGTAGTTGCCACTACCAGACAATGACTTCCCTTAAGAAAACAATCCCAACAACTTAACACTAGATTCTCCACCCCCAAGACTAAATGCTTCGAGTATAAATAGTCTAAGATAGATCCCAAGGCCCACTTCCCAAACCAGAGAATATCTAAGCCTAAAAACAGAGCCACATGAATTGTAAGTAGCTCAAGGGCCTCAGAGTCATGGTTGAGTTGTCTCTTTCTGAGAAAGATTTGTGGAGAGTGCCTTTCCAGCCAACCCCACATGCCTCTACACCACCTCCATGTGGTATGAAAAATATGTGGTATGATAAATGCCATGTGTCAATTCCATGTTGACCATGGAAATAATTATACATCTCTCACACTCACTTGTAGAAAATGTCTCTCAACACATTCAACCATTGTCATAAGAGGTTTTTTATAACTCTAATAAAGTAACTGATAAACCAGTATCATAATTTTTTTTTTATAACTCTAATAAAATAGTTGATAATGACATATTCATTCATGTTCTATATAGAATAGACTTGGGGATAAGGTGAATGTCCCTTTGCATTGTCACCCTTAGATTTATCCTTCATTGGGATGGAAAGGCAGTGCCATAATGACTAATGAATTCTCACTCAATCCCCACTCTTTGTGACAACTTCTTCGAGATTTCAACCTTTACCTAAACGTTTTTAGGAATTAGTGTTTGAAAAATCCTTAATTAATGGGGAATAATAAACATCCTACTGCAAAGCATTTAATGTTCTACACACTAAAGTGTGGGTTGTTGGATTCAAAGTGTTGTGTAGAAAAGAGCTTATTGTTCACTTTATTTGATATAGAGATATAGAGAAAATTGATGGAAAACTAAAATAATTATTCGGGTAAAGTAGGCGGGATACGACCATTTTGTTGTATGTTTAGTCTACATAATCAAAATCCCGGTCACTCTTGATAATTGTGGTTTGATTTTGTAATCATCGTCGTGGAAGTTTCGTACCTTTCGTCGGTGACAAGTCAATCATCAACCCCATATTTTAATATGTAAAGCCCAAAGTTTAATGCTTATACGATCATAATCTCTAAGCCCCGCTCCACAATCTTGCCTTCTTAGGATATACTTAATTATATATATGAATATATCACTATGGAGTGTATATTGTCGACTTTTTGTAGGTTTAAAAAATATATTTGGCAATAAATGCTTAATGATTATGGATAGGCTAAGAAGGGCCATCTTAATGATTATGCTTTAATTATTATGGATATTTAAATGAGTATGCTTTAATTATTATGGATATTTAAAGATCGCAATCATCACCCCCATGTTATATTTTAGTATGTAAAGCCCAAAGTTTGTATGCATATTTGGTGTGTGGAATTTTATAATCTATAAACACAATCATGCCTTCTTATTCACAAACTCCTATCAATAAAGTTTTCTGTCCATATGAGAAAACCCATACATTTTTTCATGTTCTTTAAACATAGTGTAGGCAAAGTACACTAAAAAATTGAATGCAGATTTCACGAAGTAGCTCACAAGTTGATTGATGGAACAATCTATTTCAAATTTTAAAATATATCTCTTCGCCTTAACATTCATGCACCACGAATAAATTATATCGTTTTGTATGCAAGTGATGATGGTGTAACGACATAAAATATCTCAGATTTACATGCTTGTTCCCCTTCACTAGACAGAGAGAACATTGTATGCAACCATTTCAATGTAATGCACCATGGTTTTGACCAAAAAAGAGCAAAATTTGAATTATTAACATGTACCTTTCCTTTAAAAAAACGTTATATGCAACAATTTCAAATAATGAAATATCATTTGGACCAAAACTTTAATCATTAATATAAATATATATATGAGAAGTGCATATGGTTCATATTTTACTTTCCCTTTAACTATGTGTGAGCATAGACAATACCTTCTTTACCATATACAAATGTTTTAATGATTATGGATATTCAAAGGTCATTTTTTTGGGTTCATTCATATATTTAATTATATATGTTCGTGAATATATCACCTTGACGTGTCTTTTGCTTATTCTTTTAGATTTAAAAAATATATTTAATTATGGACTATATATTTTTTTCTTTATTTTATTTTATTTTATTTTATTTCAATTTTTTAATAATATATATTTAATTTTTTTTAATGATATATATAACATTAGATATTTTTTTTAATTATATATATATATATATATATATATATATATATATATATATATAGTGTGGGTCTAATAGTTAAGAACATGTATTTCTTCTTAAAAAATTACAAGTTCAACTCCAAAAGAAATAGGGTATGTATACCTCCATAAACTTTACCAATCAAATAATTGAATAAAAATATAAATATAAATAAATAAACAACTTTACTATATTATAATTTTATCACTATATTAAAAATCACACATTATAATTTAATTTTATCACCATATTAAAAATCACATATTATAATTTTATCTTCTTTGTTAAGTAATGCATTACAACATAATAACTTTAAACGTGCTCCAAGCCGCTTACAACTTTCTAAGATTATAATTTTTAATATACATTATAAAGAAGGGTTTCGAACAACGTAGTCTCCACCGAAATCGTATAACATGACGACGTATGTCACTATTTAAGAACAACAATGTAATTATACTCCAAAAGTAAAAACGAAAAACTATGTAAAAACTATGAGAGAGATTTCAAACTATGTAAAAATTACATAATTAAAAAAAAGGAACTACAAAGCATCGTATTCTTTCAATTAACGAAAAATAGAGGAGCCAGTGTTAGCTAATGAAATCCCATCATATCACAAAATGAAATCTCACTATGAAAAATTTGCTAGAGATATTGCACAGATGGCAATCATCTTGGAGAGAGAGTTCACAAGGCATGACATGGATGTTTTCTACAAAAATTCATGCCTTTTCTCTCACATACAAACTTTATGATAACTTTGGTAGGTCAAGGATGAAGCAATATAGAAGCTACTTTAATCCCACCTCTACCACAAACTAATAACAATATGCATCAAATATTTACAGCTATGAAGGTTCTCAAGGGCCTTTGGGTTATAAGATAAAGTAGGGGTTATAAGATAAAGTAGAGAGTATAGTGGGACTAATTGTCATAAGATAAAGTAGAGAGTATGGTGTGACTAATTTACATAATGATACAAGTGTTTGGATCTTGTTTACTAAACATGGTGGTAAAGTGATTCCTTGGCTACTATAGTTGGGTACTTTTGTACAAGTCCATTGTTTAAAGTCCTTTCAATATTTCCTATATAACAAAAACAAAGTTTATTACAATTATCAAAAACTTTAGTTTATAACATTTACCTCAAAAACTTTAGTTTATAACATTTACCTCAAATGTAAAACTTAACATTGTTTAAACAAAAAGTAAAGAAGAAAAATATTAAAAAAAAAATGGTAACAAGAAAATTAAAAAACAAAAATGGGTAAAACTTTGTAAACATGAACATTGAAATTTTGCATTAAAAAATGAGAAAATCATATTTTTAAATATAACTTACTATTAAGATTGGGTGATATAACATGAATGCATCTTATGACTTTCTACATGAGTGCTAACAATTAAATGCTCTTTTAAAGAGTTTCAGTTTAACATTTTTATTTAAATGATGATTGGAATTCACCATTTCTCTCAATATTTGTACAAGTAGTTCGGTGTTATATTTATTAATGGGTTCTCCGAGGAAGATGATGGTTGAAAAAGTGGCAATGGGGTGCTCAGGAACGTGCTCACGCAAGAATACACATGTGTTATTAAGAACATGCACATGTTCCTAGTTTTCTAGCTTCAACATTCTCCAAACCACCATGGAAACTGCCAAGACAACCTTATTAGGAATGTAAGTTCGTTCCTAAGAACATGCATACAATTAGGAATGCGCATGCATTCCTAAGAATGCACACGTTCTTAGGAATGCATGTGTGTTCCTAAGAACATGCAAATTCCTATGGGGAAAAATATTTGTATTACCAACAGTCGGTCTATTTCACCAATAGATCATGCCACATGTTTTAGGATACATTGAGCAAATTTGGGAGAGAAAATTGATGAGAGCTACACAAATCATTGCCAAACTTTGTTAGTGTGGACTTCAATTGATTCTAGGTAAGTATTTTTATGGATTTTTTTTTTTTTTTTTAAATTCATAATATGTTTAAATGATAAAATATAAAAATATAAAAAATATTTTTCCCTTATTAAATTGCATCACACTTAGTTAATATGGACCCTAAAGAGAACCCAAACCCAACATCACGACAGAAAGAAACACCAAATCCTAACCCACAACTGGCAAACATAAACATGGAAATTGATGCAGGGTTGAGATCTCTTAGAACCCTTATACAAGACTTATGAAACACCAGAGAGCCCTCATGGTTTTCACTAGCCACTTCCGTAGACACCATTGTATCTTCAATTGCAAATTCCTAAGGCCAAATAACTCACATTTATGATTACGGGGCCATAATGTATGAATATTATAGAATGGGTCTAGATAAAAAACAAGTTAGAGACCTTAACATTTCAAAACAGGATTTGATGACATTCTTTATTAACCCCATAATTAGATTACAACCAACAGTCATAAATAATGCACTTGTATGGACTATTGCACCTTCCAACCATTTTTAAACAATTGGATGGATAACTGGTTTATGGTCTTTGAAAAACCTCCTTGCAATAATAAGGAGGTGTCTCTATATTTCTTGATCAAATTACGAGAATAATTTATTTTACATTACCATGTCAACTACTTTGACATTGGTGAATTCCAGGGGGTGGGTTGTGGGTCCATGCAAGATAAAGAAGATGTTAGGCATGACCCAGCTCTAGTTCTCGTCCTCCTAGGAGGAGACCTAACCCCCCTACCCGACATCCTCCCATAGAGGAAATAATTGACCATACCTAGACAATGATCTCCACCTTGACATATTCCCTGGTGCAACACAACAAATTTGTAGCATTATCTCACCAAGAGAAACCTTCAGGTGATGTTGGGGGAGGGGTTGGGCCTTCAGGCACTCCATAAGAGTCTGGCTAGGAAAGGTCACATGGACCTAGTTCATGTGACCCTCATAGATGAACGAGCTATGGGAAGACTTGTTATGGGTTAATGGAGGCCACTAGACATGATAGTTTCATGGAGGAGGTTGGTATCTTGATCATATCTATGTTCTTCATTGATTCTATATATAGTTTATTGTGTGTGTTTTTTTCTATATCCAATTATATGATTTTTGCAGTTGCTACGCCCGAATAGTAGACCCTCAATGTTGGAAGATGAATTAGTGTCAGTTTTTCCCATTGATGCAACAATAGAAACAACCTACTCGTTCAATGTACCTCACACTCAACTACGGTGGAATGAGTGATTCATGAATTAAAATGATCCTTCCTCACAAAATTTGTCATATGTTTTTAGTCCTTGTTCTAGATGCTTTTAGCTTGAATGTGCATGTGTTGCATAGTGAATGCTAACTTGATCTTGCTTAAACAAGTATGCACTTCCACTTTGTTGCAATAGTTATAATGTTGGGTATAATTTTGGCCTTGATTTAGTGTTGTGAGAGTGCCATGTGAGAGGGTCATGTGAGAGTTGATTTATCTATTGCATGTTCTTTTAAGTGCACCAGTAGTGAATGCCCAATTTCACCAATATAGAATTTTCCATAGGAACATGGGATTTTATAGACCGAGTCTACCAAGATTATAATGGTGTCCACGAGAGTGAAGGCTATCATGATATTCCTACTTCTTAGTATTTTTCCAATTTGATTTATGGTACCTTTGATGTATGGAAATGTGAGTTTTGGGATATCCACCCTCCTATGTAGGTTTCCTATGTTCATTTGTTTGTGTATTCCCTTTCCAATCTACCAATTATTGTATTCATTCATTCAAAAGACCATATTAAGGTTATTTAGTTCATAGTTCAAATGTTTTGCATCCGACATGATAGTGGCCCTTGTGGAAAGGGTGTAAATGATGCTTACTTTTTGAGTTGGATGGTCATGACAATCTACATGAAGGTATCTCTCTATGTGTGATGTCTTCTTATAGAGTTGTTACATGATTCTATTGTTGATCTTCTTGTTGAGTGTTACATCCAAAAATTAAAGTTGGTTGTCACTTTCTATCTTAATGGTGAATTTGAAGTGTTATGAGAAACTATTAATGTTCTTGAAGAAGCCTTTAAGATCCTCTCTAGCATGTCTCCCTTTGGTGAAGATATCATCCATGTATCATTTCCATACTCTTAGGATGAGTGGAAATGAGTTTAAATCCCTTACTTCAAATTGTTCCATGTAGATGTTTGCAACTATTGGTGATAGTAAGGAGCCTATTTCTATGCCATGAATTTTCTCATATTTATTTCCTTTGTAAATAAAATATGTTGACTTAAGCCATATATTCACCAATTTAGCATTTTCAATGTCTATGATGTCTTCCATGACATTAATGGCATGGTCCGCTAGGACCTTGATGTAGAGAGACACTGTGTCAAAGATTACTATAATTTCATCTTCTTCTAAATTCTGGCTTTTGATACATTTTATAAAGGATGACGAGTCATTTAAAAAAGTGTTTGTATTGGCAGCGGGAAGGATGCGTAACTTATCAAGAAAATTTTCTAGATATTAAGTCAAAGATCCTATCATGTTGATAGTCAGTATTAAGGTGACACCATATTTATGAATCTTCAGGGAGCCATATATCCAAGGCATTATAACATTCTTTGGAGTGACCTTCTTCTCAATTGAGTCATCGAAAAATGAACACTTGATTACTGTGGACACTACAAACATTATTTTGTTCCCAGGGTATTTATTGATTACTCTATAGTTTCCGCATGTGAGGTGCTCCATCAATTTCTTATGGTAATCTACTTCATCCATTACGATAGTATCATTCCCCTTGTTATCCTTGAGTACCTTAATGTATTTTTTATTTCTCAAATCCCATAGATATTTTGTCTCACGCTTAGGCAAGTTGTTTTTTGGTGGTAAAGGATCTTAGCACTACTGTAATACCCCTAGGAAAAACCCAATTATAAATGTAAATACAAATATACTTAAGATGGTGAGTTGTTTGACATCATTTTTGTATGCACCTTCCATGGTATAGTGCACACATGTATTGCACAATAAAATGATGAAGTGTGGACATTCCAGGTACTGCACAGAGCAAATTTAAGTGCATGTGATTTTGAGGCCAAGGAGCCTTTGTGTATATGTTGTGTTTTATAGGTTGGTGAGCCAGTTATTATAAGCTAGGAGTCTTATGTTTTGAATTAGGCCAGAGAGCCTAGATGTTAAAGGCCAATGCGCTTATTTTTGTATATGTCTTATCATTAATATCAAATACATCGTTGCCCACAAACCGACCATGATAAAAGAGTATGGGAGAGTAAACTCCACTAGTTAGGGAAAGGGGAGGGGGTAAAAGTTAAGGAAAAGGGGCTAAGCTAGGGAGCTTAAGGCAAAAAGGAATATTATATTAATATTTCTTAAGTATAAAGTATGAATAACTATTTTATCCTAAGTTCTAAGGATGTGGACAAGTGGGCCAAAGTAGCTCCCAACATGACAAGTGTCAAATTGGGAACATGCATACATATAGTTTGGACTTAGTTCATCTTGTCATCAATCAATCATCCATTCAATCATTCCAGGAGCATTCACTCACTCAGTTAGTTGTCCTCTGTACCTTCCTGTCACTGTATCTGAACCTGTATCCGTACCCATACCTATTTGTGTACCTAGTTAGCTTGGGAGTTGGACTGAAGAAGCGGGTTGTCAGGCCCGTGGGATACTGAAGAGGCGGGTTGTTAGGCCCGTGGGATACTGAAGAGGCAGGTTTTTAGGCCCGTGAGAAATCTCTAAAGGTGAGAGAATTATTGGGAATTTATTTCCGAAGGTGCTAAACTTTAGCTACAAGGCTCTGAGACTTCTTGTCCGGCCTGTTGCTGAAGCCCAGAAAGGAAGTGGGACAGCTGAAGGACTGTTGAGAAGAGAAGGGGCACACTTCTTGGGGTGGGACATGCATGTGGGGAATGAGGGACTATAGGCTATTAGTTTGAGTTGGCACCTGTGACAGAGTCTTTCCTGTTGTCTATGATCCATTAGCCTGGTTAGGAATCCCTTTACCCGGGTGGAGTTTAGTCCCAACTCGGGGGTGACTCACTGTTGAGAGTGATGAGAAGTGTGGTCTAAGGTTGGGAGGTTTGTGGAAGGTCTGCACGTAGTTGGTGATATTCTTACCAAGATAAGTGTCAATTGTGTGATAAATTACATGTTGCATTATTATTTACGTGTTTATTTTTATGGGTTTATCCTATGTGTGGTTTATAACTGTATTTATATTTATGGTATTGCATGTTAGAATATAGAAGATGGTGTGCTCGTTTTACCATTGACGATACCTTCGTCACCCAACCATAGGCCAAAGCCTCCCTCCGAGCACCTTAACCTTGACTGAGAATTACTCCGGAAGCAAACCCTAGGCTAGATAGCCAAACAAAGAGTAGCGCATCAATTCCCAAGGATAACGCATCACAAAAAGCTGATCAGATGTTCCAAACCCTAGCCAAGATATATTCAAGCCAAAACTGAGATCTTGCTGTTGTTGCAGCTGCACCAGCTCTTCCTCCAAACCTGTGCACAAGACTGCAACTGTAGTGTGCACCAAACTACATAACTGCAATTCTGAGATGCTACAAATGAGAACCGGCGCCCTGTATTTATAGTAATCTTGCCAGTTTTGCTAGGGCCGAATTCTCCTTCCGGGTATGTGTCTGTTCAGTATATTATTATTAATTCTGGCCGACTTCTTCTCTTGGAGGCTAATAGCCTAATATAAATTATCTTCTTGAGCCAAAAAGGCTTCTAGGCTTATTAGCCAACTCATTAGGGTTTCTCTTGCTTCCCAGAGTCTTCTATTCTCGTTAGGTTCACACGTGGGGGTAAATACCTCCCGCAGCTACCATAATATTAACACTCCCTCCTAGCTAGAGAGGTATTTACAGGTAATGGACTTGAGCACAAAAATACCATTTACCCGGTAGCATCAATATATTCATCTAGACTATTTCATGACTAGATCATGAACATCACCATCATCATCAGCTGCATCATCTCTCGAAACCATACTTCATCTGAGTAATTAGATATGATGCTGGATAAGTCACTCTCACCATGGAGTGATATAAGAGGAGTAAAAGGTTCTGAACTGTTTTCCGTCTGGAAAATCTCTGTTCATCATTCATATGAATGATCATCATCTCCAATAATCTGTTGATAGTCTTCAAGGCAATTAGAACAAGAATAGAACACAACTGTGTCTATTCATAGTAGTACACAACTACAATCCAGTGGTTAACTACCACATCAAGTAACACACAAGTGCTTGATCAACAATGTATAGTTGCGAACAGTGAAACATATTCACCACAGTAGTCCTCATCTACTGTCATATAGTCTTCATAACAAACATCTGAGAGCATCATGCATAGAAACACTGTTAGAATAGAAACTGTATCATCTGGGCCAATCTTTCACTCACGTCTGTGAGATCTAAAAGAATGTCTACCACCACAATAGTCTTCATCTGCATAGAAACAATGTTATGATAAAAAATGAATCATCTGGGCCAATCTTTCACTCACGTCTGTGAGATTTGAAAGAGTGTCTGCCCTCAGTATAGAATATCAACAATAATCATCTGGGCCAATCTTTCACTCACGTCTGTGAGATCTTAAAGAATGTTTGCCCTCAATATAGAATATCAACAATGGGCTATCTACCCCATTCTTCTCAACCAAGGAGGAAGGATTATTTCTGATTTCTGAACCTGGACCATTTCTCACCCTGGTCCTTTCTTCCGACACTAAACAAAGTGTACCCTAGAGAGAATGAGTCTGCCCTCGAGAAATATTTGGACCATTCCTTACCTTGGGCCATTCCTCCGACAATAAACAAAGTGTAACTTGGAGGGAATGAGTCTGCCCTAAGGAATGACTGTCCTAGACTATTCCCCACCCTGGGCGCCATTCTTCCGACACTAAACAAAGTGTAACCTGGAGAGAATGAGTCTGCCCTCGAGGAATAACTGTCTGAACCATTCCCCCCCCTGGGCCATTCCTCCGAAACTAAACAAAGTGTAACCTGGAGAGAATGAGTCTGCCCTCGAGGAATGTCTGTCTTGCATCAACCTCCAAAACGAACGATTCTTCGAAACTGCTCACAACTGTGAACTTCGAAAGAATGACTGCCCAACGAGGTGGACCATTCTACTTGACCACTACTCAGAGTGACTGCCAAGAAGAATGATTGTACTAGACCACTCCCCATAATGGGAAGTTGTTGTCTATGATACATCAGCAATCAGTCTGCCTCCCATGTTAACTACAATGGGAAGTCACTGTCTATCAGAAATATCAATCCACTTTCCGAACAAGAAAGCATCTGTCCAATCTGGACTATTTTTCAATTACAAAGATAAATAATATTTTCAATGCTCCCTCCTAACTAGAGAGTTATTTCAATTACAAAAATAAATGTTTGCGTACCTTCTTCTATCTTGGAGAGTCTTCCCTAAGAGAGTTATTTCCACGAGCTCTAGCTTGAGTATGCAAGTTCTTTCATCTTGAATAGAGGCTTTACCAAAATGTATGCTTATCTGCTCATCTGTGGAGATATGTATTTGAGAAATCATTTTCTCCCTTCTGGACTTTATC
>ML789441.1:570887-581286 GCA_009831015.1 Picea engelmannii
AAACTCTGGCTTCACGATCTTTCCTTTCACAATGTCCAACACTTTATTCTTAGCAAGGATGAGGTCAATCCTTGTCTTCCATGCTCTGAAGTTAGAGGCTCCATCTAGCTTGTTCTCAGACTTCATAGAGTTTGTCATGGCTTTCTTGACTTGGTCAAACCCTAGATTTGACTAGAAATCCAAACTTCATGTCTTGGCCTTCTGAGAGTACCAGGAGATGTGCTGGGCTAGGGCGCACCGATCTATCCAGAGATTAGGTCAATCTTGTCACTTAAGGTGCCTTGACAAGAGGTTTAGGGTTTCTGCAACTGCTTCTGCTAGTAACCTTAGCTGCAGTGCTTCCGGAAACTGCTCCTATTAGTAACCCTAGTAGTAGTTCCTCAACAAGCTCAATATCTAGCAGTTATGCTTCCTTCCAGTGTTTTAGGCTGCCTGAAGGGGTGTGGGCCCATAACCTGTTAGAATATAGAATATGGTGTGCTTGTTTTACCATTGACGATACCTTCGTCAGCCAACCATAGGCCGAAGCCTCCCTCTGAGCACCTTAACCTTGACTGAGAATTACTCCATAAGCAAACCCTAGGCTAGATAGCCAAACAAAGAGTAGCGCATCAATTCCCAAGGATAGCGCATCACAAAAAGCTGATCAGATGTTCCAAACCCTAGCCAAGAGATATTCAATCCAAAACTGAGATCTTGCTACTGCTGCAGCTGCACCAATTCTTCCTCCAAACCTGCGCACAAGAGTGCAACTGCAGTGCGCACCAAACTACAGAACTACAATTCTGAGATGCTGCAAATGAGAACTGGTGCCCTGTATTTATAGTAATCCTGCCAGTTTTGCTGGGGCCGACTTCTCCTTCTGGGTATGTGTTTGTTCAGTATATTATTATTAATTCTGGCCGACTTCTTCTCTTGGAGGCTAATAGCCTAATATAAATTATCTTCTTGAGCCGAAAAGGCTTCTAGGGTTATTAGCCAACTCATTAGGGTTTCTCTTGCTTCCCGGAGTCTTCTATTCTCGTCAGGTTCACACGTGGGGGTAAATACCTCCCGCAACTACCATAATATTAACATTGCATGTATGTGATGCATGTATATGTTTATTGTTATTTCAATATGAATTTGTGCATTTACAGAATGTATTTGTATGTTTAAGTTTTATATATAAGTTCCACAAGAGTTCTATGTGTATATGTTTTAATTGCATGCAGTTCGAAAAATTTATGTGGCATAACTCAGTTAGATGTTGGGTATGTTACAGTATGTTGAGCAGAGAAAGAAAGCGTTTTCTGGAGTATCATGGCCTGACATGGGTGGTCGGGGATGTTACAATATGGTATCAGAGCTTCAGGTTTTCAACATTGAGCCTGGATGGGCCGAGGAAGTTGAGTTGAAGCGAAATTTCACAGAGGATTGATTTTGAAGTGGCCAAAAATTCAAGTTACAGAGCATCCATGGTAAAAAGTAACAACAATTGCGTGGAATTAGGAAAAAGCCCCAATTTATGTTGTTAAATTCATGGGAAAATTGAGAAATTCATCCAAGTGGTGCGATATTATTGATTTAATATATGTTCTAGCAAATTCAGACCTGGAATTGGTCGAATTTGAAGTTACAGTGAAGCCATAACAGATGGAGCGAGATTAGTTGATTAAAATTATCAATTCGTGAATTGAGTTTGGGAAAAATTTGTTCCAGAAATGTCAAACCACAACGATTTGTTGTTTCAAAGGTTGAACTAGTGTTATCAGGGTGAAATTGAAAAAAAATTCATAGTTGCAGAATGTTTATGGTAAAAAATGGGGGAAAAGTTAGGAAAAAGCCCCAATTTCTGCAGCGGAATTCACGAGGAATTGATGCACATAAAAATGAAGGTGCACAAGTGGGCGCACTAAAAATGCATGATGCATAGTGAAAATCTTGTGATATGTAAAATTTGGCACTACGCGAAAAATTTTGGTGTGCAAGTGCACGCGCTAAAATTTGGCACTGCACAGAAAAATGTTGGTGTGCATGTGTGCACGCTAAAATTTGGTGCTACACAGAAAAATATTAGTGTGCAGGCTCACGCGCTAAAATTTAGCGTTGCGCAAAAAAATATTGGCATGCAGGTGTGCGCGCTAAGTTTAGCATTGCACGGTGCAGATTGAGTGACACATGTGTAATACTGGCACACAGTGTGCATGCGCATAATAAGGTGTGCGTGGTGTGCACACGCATAATAATGATGTGCGTGGTGTGCGTAGTATTGGTAGAGCGTAGAGGAATTTTTTTGGTGCATGTGCAATGTGGGTTTATGCTGTCGCGCGACAATTTAATTAATGGTGTGCGCGGAGTACTGGTGTGCAGTGGGGGCATACTAAACTTTGGCATGGTGCAACGCATAGAGTAAAATGCACGTGAAATATTAGCACGTGGCACAAAAAAAAAATTGCGCGCAACATGTATTAGTGCAAGAACCAAAATTTTGCGCGCTGGATATTGGCGTATGACACAAAAGTAGTGTGCGCCAGTTATGGGCACGACAAAGAAGTGATGCATAGTGGATAGGTGCGCAGAGAATGAATTACCTTGTGGTGTTGTTGTGCATGCTAAATATGGGTGTACATGTTGAAATTGGTGTGAGTGAAGTCGTTTGGATGGTAAACAACAACAGAAAATCAACGATTTTTTGCGACGTTTTATACTTTTTGAACGTCATCTTTTTGCAGCGCGTTTTTGAGGCCCTTAACAACGGTTTTTGTTACTAAAAAACCACGAGAACAAAGTATACCAAGGTACACTTGTCTCTGCATCTCAAATAAAAGAGCTCGGAGAGAGATTTCTAATGGTGTAATCGTTCATCAAATAGAGCTTTTTTGAGAAATTTACAACAAAAACAGTGGAGGGTAAATTTTAAGACCCAACTAAGTTCAAAGAGCCATAACTTTCTTCTCTGGAATCATATTGAGGTGCAGGAGCAGTCAATGGAAATCTATTGAACCATAGAAGACAGTACTAGAGATGAATTAAATTTTTGGGCATGTTAAAAATGTTTAAGATGAAAAAGAAGGTACATGTAGCATTCCAAACTAAAAACACGAATTGGCCTAGAACTTCAGCAGGCTGTAACTAGCATCCAAGAACCCATAAAGAGGTGAAACTTGGAAAAACTATCCAAAATATGTATATGAAGAAACCCAATTGAGATCCTATGAAAAATACAATGGAGTAGGTGTGAAAATGCATAATTACAACGCAAAGTTGTGCCAAGTTGAAGTGTGAACATAAAAATTAATCGACAATTCTCAAATAGCCATAACTTTCTGCTCAAGACTCAGAATTGAGCATGGGAGCAGGCGTTGGAAAGGTGTTGGAAAGTAGAATATAAATATTCACCCATAAAATTGATATGTGCATTCATTTTTTTCAGGAAATCAAAAGAAATAATTCTGATATATTATTGAACCAGAATGGTTCATATTTTTCATGAAATTGTTGAGTTAGTGACCCTGACAAAGTTTTCTTGGATGCACATTTTGTAGAGTTAAAAACAACTAGATCAGATCAGTATAAACATAGATTCAATAGGAATGGAAGATGCACAGGGGAATTACATCCAGGAAGATGAGATCAGAGGGATGGACGTCCATTTGGGCATTGAAGGAACAAACTCCCATGGACATGGAGAAGGAAGGGATGAAAACATGAATATGGTTGAGACCTTTAAAAAAATGCAGAGGGATGTCCAAAGCCATAAAGATAATAATGAAAGGATTATGAGAGCCAAGGAGCAACAAGAGGATTTCAACACGAAGTTAATGTAGATATTGAAAAAAATAGAAAAGAAATTGGATAAGGAGAGTGGCTCAAGAAAATCAGGAAGTCATAGGTCTCCTGATGAGAAAAGAAGAACCAAAAGTGTTAGCAGACACCACCATCACTCCCCGAGACATTCTAATAAGAGAGAACACAACAAATCAAGTCCATCCCCTGTCAGGAAGCATAAGAGGTCTGGGGTGGTTGAGCTACGAGGAGAAATGAACAAAATCAAACCTCCTACATTTGATGGTGAGCACAAGGATGAAGATGCAGAGACATGGCTGTTGGGCATGAGAAAGTATTTTCAATTGCATAATTATTCATCTCATGCAGAAGGAAGAATTTCCATCTATCAACTCAAGGGAAAGGCATCCATGTGGTGGGATCAGCTTGTGTAGGTGCAACACATTAAAGAGAAAAGTGTTACTTGGAGGGAATTCAAGAAGTATTTTGAGAAGAAATACTTGACTAAGAGATACTATGACAAGAAAATGAAAGAGTTCTTTGAAATCAAGCTTGGGAGTATGACCATAAATGAATATGAAAGAAAGTTTTTAGAACTGCTGAAGTATCTTTCTTTCATCAAGGATGAGACAGTTAATATTCATAGGTATTTGAGTGGATTTTCATCATTCATCAGTGATAAAATACAATATGATTATCCCAAAACATTGGAGGAGACCATAAGGCGAGATAAATGCCTATATGATCAGCAAAAATCAAGGCCAAATTTCCAAAAATCTTGGGAATACAAAGAGAAATTCAAGATGGATCAGAGGAAGAAGGGAACCTAAGGAAAGTGCAGGGAATTCCTAGGGCAGTAACCATCAGAGAAATTTCAGCATTGCAGCTGGAAAAATGTTACAGAAAAGGGTGTCAAATATTTGCAGCTCATATGGAAGAGAAACTTAAAGATAAGGTGCCAAATTTGGAAGATCATGCATTCTTGGAATATTTTGAAGATGTTTTCAAGGAGGTACCAATATTACCCTCTAAAAGAGACATTGATTTCTCCATAGATTTGATGCTTGGAGTAGCTCTAGTATCCAAGACTCCATACAGGATGAGTACACCAAATTGAAGGAGTTGCAAATGCAACTTGAAGAGCTTCTGGAGAAGGGGTATATATGCCCAAGTGTGTCACCTTGGGGTGCCCCAGTTTTATTTGTGAAGAAAAAGGATGGGACATTGAGACTTTGCATTGAATTTAGGAAGTTGAATGAGGTAACTGTGAAGAATAAGTATCCTTTGCCAAGGATTGATGATCTCTTTGATCAATTGAAGGATACAAATATATTTTCAAAGACAGATCTCAGGTCAGGATACCATAAGGTAAGGATTAAATAGGAATATATCAACAAGAATGATTTCAGAACAAGGTATCGTCATTATGAGTTCACAGTGGTGCCATTTGGGTTGTCAAATGCACCAGTTGTTTTCATGTGCTTAATGAATGGTGTTTTCTGAGAATATTTAGACAAGTTTGTCATTGTCTTTTTAGATGACATCCTTGTATATTCCAAGTTAGGAGAAGAGAATGAGCATCATTTGAGCATGGTGTTGCAAGTATTAAGGGAGCATCAGTGGTATGCCAAATTGAGCAAGTGCTCATTTTATCAGAAGAAAATTCATTATTTGGGACATATCATTTCAGAGGATGGGATAACAGTGGATCCTGAGAAGATAGAAGCCATTAGAGAATGGTCAGCGCCAAAGAATGTGACAGAGGTCATATCATTCATGGGCCTTACAGACTACTATAGGAGATTTATTGAAGGATTCTCAAAGATTTCACACCCAATCACTTCCTTACAAAAGAAGGGTGTGAAGTTTCAATGGACATTGGATTGTGAGAAGAGTTTCCAACACTTGAAGAAATTATTAACAAGTGCTCCAATACTGAGGATTGCAGACCCAAATGAAGACTTCATTGTATGCACAAATGCATGTGAAGAAGGACTTGGTGGAGTCCTTAGTCAAAATGGATTTGTTATATGTTTTGAATCAAGGAAGTTGAAGGAACATGAAAGACACTATGCCACTCATGATTTGGAGTTGGCATTCATAGTGCATGCCTTGAGGAAATGGAGACACTACCTCATGGGGAAAAGGTTTGAGCTGAGGACAGACCATAATGGTTTGAAATATTTATTTGATCAACCAATTCTAAATTCTAGGCAAAGCATATGGTTAGAATTTCTCAGTGAATATGACTTTGATATAAAGCATATCAAGGGGAAAGAGAACAAAGTGGTTGATGCACTCAACAGAAGAGTGCATGAATTGCATGCTACAACCATTAGCATGTACCAATCAGATTTGAAAGACAAAATTTTGGAGGCTGCAAAATTAGATTTGCAATACAAGGAATTAGTGGCAAAATTACAACAAGGTAATTTGCAGCAGAAAATTGAAGAATACAAGCTAGATAATGATGACATTCTCATGTACAGGGGCAGAATTTATGTACCAAATTCCCAGGATTCAGGAATTGAAAAATATGATATTGAGAGAAATGCATAATGTACCTTATGTTGGGCACCCAGGTTATCATAAAACTATTGCAGCTGTCAAGAGCCAATATTACTGGCCAGGAATGAAGAAAGAAGTTTATGGTTTTATTGCCAAATGTTTTGAATGTCAAAAGGTAAAGGATGAAAATAGACACCCAGTTGGTTTTCTACAACCATTACCCATTCTTGAGTGGAAATGAGAAATTGTAATAATGGATTTCATCACCAAACTGCCTAGAACAAGCAAGCAACATGATTATACCATGGTAGTGGTGGATAAGCTTACTAAATCTACCCATTTTATTCCAGTTAAGCTCACTCACAAGGCAACTAACATTTCTGATGTTTATATGAGATAAATTGTTCGATTACATGGCACACCCAAGACAATTGTGTCTGACAGAGATCCAAAATTTACCTTAAGTTTTTGGAAGGGGTTATTTAATGGATTTGGAACGAATTTGAATTTTAGTACAACTTATCATCCAAAATCAGATGGACAAACATAGAGGGTGAATCAAGTTATTGAGGATATGTTGAGGATGTATGTGATGGATAAGCCAAAAAAATTGGGAGACTACCTACACTTAGCAGATTTTTCTTATAACAATGGGTACCAAACATCTCTAAAGATGAGCCCATTTGAGTCACTTTATGGTAGAAAGTGCAACACACTGGTAAGTTGGGATAACCCAGCAGATAGAGCAGTGGTTGGGCCAGATTTACTCAGTGAAATGGAGGAAAAAATGTTAAAAATAAAAAAAATTTGAAAGGTTGCCCAAGAAAGGCAGAAAAGCTATGTTGATAAGGGCAGAACTCACAGGGAATTTAAAGTTGGGGACCATGTATTCTTGAAAGTGAAAGCCAACAGAAGTTCCCTCAAGTTGGGAAATTGTTCAAAGTTGGCAGCTCGCTATTGTGGTCCATTTGAAATCCTATAAAGGATTGGTCCAGTAGCTTATATGATTGCATTTCCTGCATCTATGTCTATTCATAATGTATTACATGTATCATTGCTCAAGAAATATATATCTGATGCTAATCATGTTATTGATTAGAGTGTGATTCAGGTGGAGCAAGAAGGTGCTTTCCAAGTGCATCTGTTACGCATTCTGGACTGGAAAATCAAACATCTCCGAAATCAAGCGATAGGTCTTGTAAAGGTCCAATGGACCTGGTACGGTCCTGAGGACACTACTTGGGAGCATGAGGATGCAATGCGGTCAGAATACCTGCATATTTTTGAGGATTTTTGAAAATTGTGTTGTATACATGTACATAATGCACTGAGCACAATGCATAAATAAGGGGAGGTGATTGTAATACCCCTAGGCCAAGCCCAATTGTAAATGTAAATACAAATGTACTTGAGCTGGTGAGTTGTTTGACATCATTTTTGTATGCACCTTCCATGGTTTAGTGCACACATGTACTGCGCAGTAAAAGGATGAAGCGTGCACATTCTAGGTACTGCGCGCATCAAACTTAAGTGCATGTGATTTTGAGGCCATGAAACCTTGGTGTATATGTTGTGTTTTATAGGCTGGTGAGCCAGTTATTATAAGCTAGAAGGCTTATGTTTTGAATTAGGAAAGAGAGCCTAGATGTTAAAGGCCAATGCGCCTATTTTTGTATATGTCTTATCATTAATATAAAATACATTATTGCGCACAAACCTACCACAATAAAAGAGTATGGGGGACTAAACTCCACTAGTTAGGGAAACTGGGGGGCTAAAAGTTAAGGAAAAGGGGCTAAGCTAGGAAGATTAAGCCAAAAAGGAATATTATATTAATATTTCTTAAGTATAAAGTATGGATAATTATTTTATCCTAAGTTCTAAGGACGGAGACAAATGGGACAAAGTAGCTCCCAACATGACAAGTGTCAAGTTGGGAACATGCATACATATAGTTTGAACTTAGTTCATCTTTCCATCATACAGTCATCCATTCAATCATTCCAAAAGAATTCACTCACTCAGTCAATTGTCCTTCGTACCTTCCTATCACTGTACCTGAACCTGTATCTGTACCCATACTTATTTGTGTACCTGGTTAGCTTGGAAGCTGGACTGAAGAAGCGGGTTGTCAGGCCCATGGGATACTAAAGAGGCGGGTTTCCAGGCCCGTGAGAAATCTCTCAAGGTGATAGAATTGTTGGGAATTGATTTCCGAAGGTGATAAATTGTATCTACAGGGATCTAAGACTTCCTTTTCAGCCTGTTGCTGAAGCCCGGAAAGGAAGTGGGGCAGCCAAAGGACTGTTGAGCAGAGAAGGAGCACACTTCCTGGGGTGGGACATGCATGTGGGGAATGAGGGATTGTAGGTTGTTAGTTTGAGTTGGCACCTGTGACGAAGTCTTTCCTGTTGTCTATGATCCATTATCCTGGTTAGGAATCCATTTACCCAGGTGGAGTTTAGTCCCATCTCGGGGGTGACCCACTGCTGAGAGTGATGAGGAGTGTGGTCTAAGGTTGGGAGGTTTGTGGAAGGTCTGCACAAAGTTGGTGATATTCTTACCAAGATAAGTGTCAATTGTGTGAAAAATTACATGCTGAATTATTATTTATGTGTTTACTTTTATGGGTTTATCCTATGTGTGGTTTATAACTGCCTTTATATTTATGGTATTGCATGTATGTGTTGCATGTATATATTTATTGTTATTTCAATATGAATCCATGCATTTATAGAATGTATTTGTATGTTTAAGTTTTATATATAAGTTCCGCACAAGTTCTATGTGTATATGTTTTAATTGCATGCAATTCAAAAAATTTATGTGGCATAGCTCAGTTAGATGCTAGGTATGTTACAGTATGTTGAGAAGAGAAAGAAAGCGTTTTCTGGAGTAGCATGGCTCAACATGGGTGGTCGAGGATGTTACAACTACCATGCATTAATCCTGCCTAATCATTTTAACATTTTCTATTTTTTGGATATGAGGGAAGATTCTCCTACAATATATCACTATTAGGTATATATTGTCCACTTTTTGGTTTCTCCTTATAGACAATACAATCTTTACCAAGCATTAGTGCATTAGCAGTATATGCTTTAATGATGATGGATACTTAAATAAGGGCAATCCTTAAGAACAATGAAAACTCCTTAATGCTATTATTCATAAATGTTAAACGATATACAAACAATTTGGAACTAATTCATATTCATGGTTTCAATATGCGTGTGCATCATACCACTTATTTCTTATAATAATTGCGCTCTCAACACTATTTTGTTGTCGTCACAAATATACAAAATATATATGTATTAATAATTATGGGTTCCATTTCATTGGATAATTCAACAAGGCTACAAAGTAGTATATACCTAGTGCTATGTAGGAATTGAGAATGGATAAATGGAAAAGGTTTAATGACAATGCGTGAATGGAAATCTGTCGCAAGGTGAGACGAGCCAAAAAAACATTGTCAAGGCAGTTTCCTAGATTATGTTTGGTACGTTCTGGATCAACATTGTCACATTTGGATTAGCTTCTACTAGAAAGGGACTACAACCTTTGAAAGTTGTTTCTTGCGTGTACCATAGTTACAAAGGAGTTTCCATCTCACTCAATACTCATTTCCATTTCTGCTCATGCTTCTCGTTTTGTTAGTAGATATTTTCGTTCTTATTAAGAATAAGCCAATTCAAATTAACATTGGGTTTTATTTTCCTTACCTCAGGGATGCGACCTTCACTTCTATAGTTTAGAATGAAAAACTATGAGAATGAAATAGAAGTCCAATATTCAACATCTATTATATTAACTGGTCCCGAGCTCCTCTTTGGTCAAATCCATCCCACAGAGAGAGATTATTTCCACATGTTACATGTATATTTAATAACCCTAAATAAATATGGGTACACTTGGTTATTATCCCGAAAAGGGAAGGTTTGTTTTTCTCATTAAAGCTTCAATATATATGTGCTAGCTAATCCTAGTACTACCTAATGTTGTGGTTCAGTGATACCAAAACGCATAATTATTAAAATCACATTAATTTCAAGAAATCCATCACTCGCTCAACAATAAGAGGTCAACTTCAATAACCAATAAAATGTTAGATGACTAT
>ML789441.1:581336-606643 GCA_009831015.1 Picea engelmannii
CACTCAACTAATAGATGGTCAAATGACCTATCGATCACCATATACTTGTGCGACAGGTATACTAATGTCATGGCCTAAAGGAACTAGGGTCTTTATTGTTGGGATTGGCATGCAAACTAGATAATGAACATAGAAGAAAATAATAGCACAACAAATAACAAACACGAATAGAGAAGGTACATCGTACAACATAGATGAGTAGCAGGAAATGATATTCTTTATTTCTCAACCAACAATGGAGGAATGAATAAAAATATCAAGAAGATCCTCACGGGATTCTACATTTAAACATGAAATATCTTAAGCGTTTTCAAGGTAATGGAAATCCAAACGCTTGAGAGTCCTTTGAATTGTAATTGCAAGGGTACGTGTTGTCACCACCCAAAAATATCCACCTTGACTACAATTTTCATGATACCTTGCTGAATGAATCGTTCGTTACCTTTCCTACAAGCCAAGATAAGCCAAACACCACTGCAGATTCTCTAACAATACTGGTTGCATGAACATGTATACGCATTTTTATCTAGTATGGACCACTCCACCTCCTATGAATCAATCATAACCATAGGATAAATCACTACAACCATTGTAGGTGATACTCGTGCTTTTGATATATTGAAGCACCCATTTTCATGCTCTTTACCTAGTTTTTCCATGTGTTCATTGAAAACACCAACTGCATGTGAAATATTTGAACATTCCATCAAAAACATCATCCATACTACTACATTTGCATAAGGTACATGAGACATATAATCCTTTTATTCCTTACTATCAAGACATAAGATTGAACAAATATTACAATGGAAAGTTAAAGGGATATTTACTAGTTTCACAATGTTCAAATTGAACCTCATCACTATATTCTCCATAGACTTGTGACAAGAACAACTTACCATTTTTTCCCATCTCTGTATACTTCTATGCCCGAGATTTTTTTTCTACTCCTAGATCCTTCATCTATTGTAACAACCACGCTTGGGCTTGTAACAAGCATGACATAAACATATAACACCAAGATAATGAATATGGAATTGAAACGTTTGAAATAAACAAAATGATCATACTCACTTCTAATAAAATTTGGGCTCACCATGAAGGAATCAACCATATTGTACCATTACCTGTGTACCTTAGGCCATACAATGATTCCCTAAGTTTGCAAACAAATATCCCTTTGTGATACTAAACAACTTCTGAGTGTCCCATGTACATATCTCATCTAATGATGATTTTGTGGGCAGTAGGATCCCACAATCTACATCCCTTATCTACATCACTATAACCAACAAAGATATACTTTCTTGACTAAATCTGACAAAGCCATCCAAGTGAGCCTTCACCTCTCATCTCGGGACTAATTTCAATGGAGTATGCAATCCATGGGCTCTAAAACATGAGCTACCAAATACATGTTCACGAAACCATGACTCATGACCTAAGTCCCCCCCCCCCCCCNCATGACCAAAACCGACCAAACTTCCTTCAAATTCAAAGTATCCAGGAATACTGCATGCTCCCCCTTATCACCTAGGTGTATGTCTATACTTTACCAGTAAAATTTCAAACCCAAGGTATGTAGGCCTAACTAGGTATTACAATCATATTCGCATTTACATATAATAAAAAAAATGTGAACTTTACCTGAAAATTTGCATTCCAAAACTGAGTGAGCCCATCAACACTCTGCTTCTATGCTTGAATTTCCACCATCACCACCATATCTAACTATGCTTCCTTCAGAAACTCATCATAACAGTCCATGATTATCTCATTGATGCATTTCCTTAAACACTTCGCATGCATTCTCAAAGTGCTCATCAAGCAGGGTTTTATCCCAAACAAAAACCTCAGACTTAACACACATTTCAATAAGAACAAGCTCAAAAAAGGCATTTTATTCAAATCCCATTGTAATTACCTCATCGTGGACTTGGACTCAGTGTTCCTACTGACTAGTGTTTTTGTTGCTGCCTCTACCTTGAATCCAATTCCACCTGTTGCAGCCAATGTAGAATCACTCAATACATGGCATGTTCAATCACCAACAACACCATCACCAACTTCTCCTCCTCCTGTGACTTTCCCCACATTCAACTGAATAGGAGATAAATATTGGTTAAAAAATTGTTGTGTGACCTCGTTTACGTTGTGATCGACAAGGATCTTGTAGATCTTGGCATCTCATATGAAACTCTTAATCTTATTCCAGTTAAATGAATTATCAACGTCGTTATGAAAATAATGGGAATAGTCCCCAAGCCAATATTCTTTGAATCCCCGGTTTGACAACACCTCCCTTGCACCCGTGTTGGTCACAATGAAGGCAAAGACTGTTAAGTAGAAGAGTAGGATTATGAGTAAAAACAAGAAGAATAGATACACCCTCAACAACAATTTGACCCTGCAACAAGCTCCAAAGAATCCCTCAAAGGACACCAATAGTAGGAACATACCAATTACTATCATAATCCACTCTGGGAACTTGGTGCAAACTAAGTTTCCCTTTGTGGCCAACCATATTCCCCGTCCTAGGATGAAAATAGAGACTAAGAATGTAATTCCATTAATGATCCCAATGATTCCAATGCTAAAATGAGACATCTCTCCTCTCCTATTTCCTCATATATTATACAAGGATTTCTTCTCTACAACAAGCTCCTTCTCCACTACGTGTGTGGAAAAAATCACGTCGAAAATGCCAAACTTTGCTACCTATTTCTTAATGCACGAATTGGAAAGTCCTTTTCCTTTGCTGCCTCCCTTACTATGGCTCGACTTGTCTCCTCTACACATGAGATCTATCAGATCTACAAGCATATATTTCCAATGGGCTATCATGCGCCTAAAACGGAGATTGTATGCAAAAGTTATGGACCTGGGAAGTTAATGTGCTAACTTACCCAAACGGGGCCCACATGAATTTTTGTGTTTCATCTCCTAGGGTTAGGTTTTTGGATGTCTTGGGTTTTGGAATTCATGTTTATCATAAAAGGGCCTTCAGAGCCTCATTGTAATCATCTTCTTGCGAATGAGCATAGCCGTCACATCTCTTCTCAAAGATAAATCTCCCACCATTCTAACGAGTCTTTCACTATGTATTTTTACAGTCTCTTTACAATTATTTCATTAATAGAAATCAAGTATTGTTTTATTTCTCTATTTCTGGAAATTTTCACGAGTAGTTCATTGTAATTTCTCTGCCTTCATTTTGTTCCGAAAATAATCTAGATCACAGGTTGTACAGACTTAGAGGGAGCTAGTGATACAACACTATCCAAGTCAACGTAGAACATTGTTGTCAGCCATTTGAACCATGGATCTCGAGGAGTCGAACCTCATTACATTTAATCTAGATTATTTTAAGGAGAGGCTCTCCCACCACTTAGCATTCCAAATTAAAGTTGTGGTTGGTGGAAAGAACATCCATCATACTATTTTGGATGAGGGAGCCTCCACCTGTGTCATGTCTTTACCTTGCTGGAAAGCCCTCGGTTCTCCTACACTTTCCCAATCTCCGACCACCCTGAAAGCGTTTGATGGACATGGTTTCCAACCTCACAGACTCTTGCAATCTTTCTCTCTAACATTAAATGGTAAGACCGTTTCAGTCGATATCGAAGTAGTCGATGCGCCCCTGGATTATAATTTGTTACTTGGTCATAGTTGGTTCTATACGATGAGTGTCGTCGCATCTTCGGTGTTTTGTATCTTATAGTTTCCCCATCAAGGAAAATATATCATTGTTGGCCAACTTGAGTATACAACTCCAAATCTCAACAATGGAATAGAAAATAATGTCCCTTTTCTAGGACATAATGGTTTTGAGAGTGTAGGTGTAGGTATTCTCAAGGATTCCTCACTCATGGGGGTTTTTCCTTCACCTGCTTCTCCTACCTCACAGGTTTCCATGTTAAACATGATTTCAACTTAGGTGTGACAATCCTTAGAATTATTCGATCCTTTGGTAGTACTTAGTCTTGATGAGCATACTTCATTGTCTCTGTCAAGCTCATTAAAAAATGAAACAACCCACCTCCATTAGAATCAAGTCTCACTCTGGATCAAGTACTTGAACCTTCTTTTCCTCCACCTAGTGAAGATATTCCCATTAGTAACCAGACACCTAAATGAGGAAAGAAGAAGAGTCATCGGAGGAAATGTCTCTTGGGGGGTAGGTCTCTAGCCTTTGGATATCATGCTGGAGATAAACCACTGGCTTCTATCATGCAATCTAGGGGGAGACTATCTCTAGAAACACACATTGCTAGGAGTGATCCTCACTTGAGGGTCGTTCCTATGGTAATGTAGTAGCTCTTTCTGGAAGGAGCTTAGTCTGTGTTCTTTCTCGTGCTTGTTAAAACATGAGAATAGGTTATCGAGTACAATTTATCTATTTTTCGAACTCGTAAAAGCTATACGAAAAAGGAAATCTTTGGAGTTTCCTTTAAGATCTTTTCAAAATCCCTAAACATGAAAATATTTATGAGTGATCTTTCTTCCTTTCACACTCATTAAAAGGTTTGAAAGGGTGTCTTTTGAGTGGTACTTTATCTTTTTTTCGGCCTCGCAAGACTAATTACGAAAAAAGGAACACTCTAATCAAGCATTATTAGAAGAGTTCTCCCCTGTATTGTTTTACACTTTTTTTGGGCTTGGGAGACTAAATTTACGAAAAAGTCATTCATGGAGTCATGTTTAAGTTCATTTCAGACTATCTAAATGTGAAAACCCACCAATTTTACATTCTTTGGGATTGTAAAGCTATGCATCGTAGGACATGTGTGAGTTCAATCTCCAAGACCCATATGGGAACAAACCTTTACTTCTTCCATTTCGTTAAATCAAGGAAGAGGATCTTAGTGAAGGTGAGTTGTATTGAGTATGTGTTACCCTCCTCGAGCTCGTTAAACAAAAAAGAGGTACTCATCTATCTATATGGGGAAAAAATTGAAGGAAGTGGGTCGAACTTCTTGAGATATTTTAAGGCATCTCTTGTGGTCGCCCTTGAAAAAGACACTTGTTTTCACCTCACCATACACTTGGATAATCCATTTACCTCTGCAATGAACCAATCTTATGAGTCTTTTTACTCCTTTGGCCCATCCAAAGAATGCCCCAACACTTGTCGCATTATGTTTTGGTCCATTCTAAGTCTATGCTTCCAAGACTTATGTCGTGCCTCAGTGTTCAAGGGAATTTTTCACCTCAAATTCAACCATCTACAATATTACCAGTTCCTGTACCCGTGTCAGTCATTTTTTTTTATCTACTATTCTTATCACTTTCCTATGACAAGTTTCGTGTCGGTTGATGGGGGATACATCAATTCCCTCATTCGACGAGTTTTTTCCTATCGAATTCAAAACATTATTCGATAAATAGACTTAGGAACACATAAATACCTTGGGACCTGCATGCCTCAATGACAGGCCTCCTCGCATTCAAAACTGGGTATACATCAATGAACCCTGACCAATTGATTCCACGAATGTTCTACTTTAACTCATTATCCACATTCACTGGATTGTACTTAAAGTACCTTGAGAGTCATCGACATCAATGGTGATTTATCTTGTGCTTGTTAACGGTATACCTCAATGACCGGTAATCAAGCAATTTATGCCATGTTCGACATCAAATCATCTATTTGCATGGACAAAATCGTATTGTTATAGGATTGAGACGAAGACCCTGGGTTGAGTAATCATCTTCATATACAGTTTACCCAGGTTGTGATGGAGATCATTTAACTGATATATATGTTGTAACATAGATCCACTTTGTATTGGTCAATTCCTATATTATTATCACATCGTAGCTCCACTATGTATTCTTTTGTGGATACGATCAAGTTAGGTCATAGAGGGATGGATCCACATTGTATCTTTGGTGATCATCTCCTTAGTCAATATCATCATGGATCCGCAGTGTATTTGTTGGCGGTCGTGCTTTGAGTCACTTGTATTTTGAGCATAGGTATGCCTGCCTCAAGAATGAAAAATACATATATTGATATTGTTTGATGGTTGTTTGTAGCTTCTACCAGGTCCTCCAAATCCACACCCTTGTATTGAATAATTTGTAAAGTGCTTTGGCCATCAGTTTCTCTTCTAACTTCACACTTTAGGGGGCATCTGTTACATGTCAAAATTGCACACTTACGCATCTCACCCTAAGTGTCTCAAATGTTATAGTGTTGTATGCACCTTGGTAAGTGTTGTCAAGTGACATATGCACCTTACTAAGTGTCATGATCACTTTTACATGTGTTTATATGTGTTTTAACCCATTGAAACCATCAAAGAACATTTTTCATGATCCCTAAGTCATATTGGAGGAAGAAACCCATCATTTCAAGGTCAAAAACATGCTTTTTCTTTGGAAAATTGACCATTTTTGGGGAATTTTTTAAGGGTAGTGCCCCCATTCCCATGTATAGGAAGCACTAGTTCTCCCCCCACCATGTTAAGGGAGCTCTAATTTTTGAAACTATCACTCTGTCGCTAACTATAGGGAAGCGCTACTTTTGGTTAGAGGAAAATTTGGAGAATCTCACCACTTTCTAAGAGCCAACTCTTGGAGATGAGGTTGGTTTGGATAGAATTCTATCCTATGGAACTATCCTAGGATCATATCCTAACCTAAAGAAGCCATATCCTCAACTATCCCCAAATCTACTCATGGTGGTTGATCCTCCCAAGCCTATAAAAGGAGGCCATTCCAATGTGGAAAGGGGGAATCTTTCCGGTATCAAACCTCTGATCCTGGTAGATTTGTGCAAGGGATGGATGAGGAGAGATTGGAGGAGTGTTGCAGCATCATGCATGTTTGTAAGTATTCTTTTTGGGTTCTCATTTTAATATACTTGGCCTATTTCCTTCAAGCTTGTGCATTCTTTCATGTGCTTGTCTATTGTTCCTTCGATCTTTGTAGATGAATTTGCTTTACCTAATCCACTACAGTAAGAGATCTTTGTTTCTCTTTGTTTCCTATTGTAGGTTGTAGGTATCAAGTTGCACTAGGGATTTTGGAGATCAAGCTCAGATTGGAAGCAGCGAGGAAAAACTTCGAAACAAGGTGCATCACACCCTCTCTCCCTCTCATTTTTTGATTGGTTAAAATGAATGCAAAGGGATGTTAGTGTCCACCTGTAGTGTTTTTGTCTTGGTATAGGGGTTTATAATCCAAGGGAGGTTTCACTCTTCCATAGGGTTATCACTCTGTAAATTCCCAGAGGTTGTTGTGAGGTAAGAAGAAATTTATCAGAGGTAACCCTAACCAACCGCTTCGAAATTGGGAGCTAGCCCTACCAGTTTCAGAGAGGGATCTCTCTGTGAGTGTTAGATTTGTTTGGATTTTCAATATTTTAAGCTAGTTAGAAAGAATATCACCGAGTTGTTTGTAATGTTTTTAAATGAAATGGTTGAACATCACTTACACTTCCATTGGGCTATGGGGTCTGTTTTAAAAAGATAGAGGTTAAAGACAACTTTTATGAGATTCATTTTACAGTGCGAGATAGTGCTAATGCTGGATTCTTTAGAAATAAAATGGTGTATATTGCTGAGAAAGGTGAGATATCAGTTAAAACAAAAAATCATTTAAGAATTTCTTTGTTATAACATCAGAAGAAAAAGACATTTAAATCTATAAAAGATTAAGAACATAGTACACAATGGCAAATTCTGCAACTTTAACTTCTTTTAAATATTAGATTTAGAAAGACAATATGATAACTGAGAAGGAATTTTTTTTACGTAGACAGAGGAAACTTCACCAACAATTAACACGTAGGAATCCTGTGAAACTTCTCTTTGTATTACTGGAATAACCTCTTGATAAAAATTACAATGATTAGAGCTTGCTTGGGCGTAAAGATCAACAACCCTCAATACTTCTAAGTTGGAAATATTTATAATAAAATTTACAATGACCCTGTCATTAATGATTAGGATGTGATAGAGTCTGAGTCTAACTAACTAGATAACAAGATGCAGAAATGTAGTAACTGATGATGATGTGTCGAATCTCTCATGTTGATTTCAGGGAAGACCATTGGTGAGTCATTCATATGACTTTAATTGTGCTAGACATTGAGCTGGACGAGGCTTTACCTTTACTCAATCAATTTGCACAGCTCATCCCATCTTTGTGTGCTTGGGATGGTAACTTTCAATAGCCAAAGGTAGACTTCATCCACCTCGGTGTATTTAGAAAAAGTCGTCTTGATGAGGAAGACATACTTGATTTCGTGTTGTATGCTGAGGTCATGCTGCAGAGTCTCCAGGAACGCTTTGCCCATGATGTTTCCCTGTATCCTTGAAAACTTGGAACTGTCTTTGGCCATGGTGGCGATATTTTGCCTGTAATCGGACAAAGTCATTAATTTATCATTTAGGACACGTAGATCAGGAAGACCCTTTTTTTGTAAGGCTTCCATCTTGCTAAAAAATATCTAAACCCCAATGTCCATGTTCTGATCTTTCTCCTCCAACTGCAACATTAATCCTCTCTTGGTCAACACTCTTTTGACTTCAAGGATATTTTATGTCATGTCTTCAACTTTTAGGTCTTCAAGCTCTTCCTTGGTTTTTGAATTCAAAAACTTGATGATCTCGTTGGCTGTCAAGGGCATCTCACCCAACTCTGTTCTTATCCTGTCAATGGCCTGCCTACTCTTCAACACCATATCATGTTGTTCAAACATGATTTGCACCATGGGCCAAATCTCGTTTATGGAATTAGAGATGTCTGTCCAGATATTTTCCTTAGCCTCAGCTAATGTCTTTCCTGCCACTGTTTGTTTCTGGAGTTGTTGTATTTCCTGCTTAAGCTTCTCTGTTGCCTGTCTCTCAACATTGTATCTTGTTTGGAAAGAAGACTTGAGTTCCTATAGATTTTCAATCTCCATTTTCATCCTATTGATCTTTGTTCCCTGCAAAGTCATTTCCTCCATGGACTTTGCTAGCTCCACAGTTTTTTCCAGTGCTGTCAATGGAGCTGCTGATGGAATTTCTGCTGTAGTGGTTGTTGGCACGGCTATTGTATTGACTTCTGTGATGGGAACTACACTCAATGGAATGGATTCCATCGGGGTCGATTGTTCCTTCTCTTTTAATAACTTTTCCAACTCTACCTCCATTTCCCTAAGCTGTGCATTCTGCTGCATGATAAGTTTCAACAATTCTTCTTTCTCGTTTTCTGCCTTGG
Source organism: Picea engelmannii (assembly GCA_009831015.1). Taxonomy (NCBI): domain Eukaryota; kingdom Viridiplantae; phylum Streptophyta; class Pinopsida; order Pinales; family Pinaceae; genus Picea; species Picea engelmannii. The sequence goes on from ML789441.1 coordinate 590,553, forward strand.
CTATTTCTTTAGCTTGTGAACCCTCTGTTGGTGGTAATTTCAGTTGTTTTCTCAAATATGCAATGTCAACATTCTTTTTCTTCAACATTTCCTCTACTACTTTTACATTTGAGGGATCATACCTAATCTTGAGCACCAACTCCTCTAAGGATTTTACTATGTTGTCATTTGCAAAAGAGGATATCTTTTCCAACTTCAATTGGGTCTGAACATTGCTTAAAGATACCTGTAACTTAGCTACGGTAGAGGAAGCATGTGCTAATGTGGAGAAGACCATTTCTCTATTCTGTATGTGCAAATCCATCTGGTCAGCTGGATGGACTTGTTTGGTGTCAAAAACAATAGTTGACCTCTTGTAGTCAGTGATCTCTTTGGGTTGAGGTACCTATGCTTGCAGAAATGCTAGATGCATTCTTCCTTTCTCTGTGTCAAAGGATGACAATAGTCTGTGTTGTGATGTGGAGGTTTGCTTCCAGAACTAAGAGTAGGTGTTGTTGGTCAGCATCTGGTTCTTCTTTTTAATCATTTCATATTTAAAAAAAATGCTTAGAGGTACAGATCCTTGTGGAGTTTGGGTGGTCACAACTATCTCTGTCTGCTTCTTTGAAGAAGAAGTTGATACCACCTGCTGTCTTCTTTCAATCGCTGTGGCAGAGTAGGGCTCTTCCTCACCAGACATGTGAGTGGTATGAGTGGTTTTGTGTAATGATCCCAAGCCAAAATTTTCGCTTGGAATCACTAACTACCACTAATTTGTTGATATGCAGGTGTTTATTGAGTTATTAAGTGGACTCATACACGATTCATCCAACACATGAATATCACAATACATTCAATATATAGAAGCATAAGCAAAGATCTGACCTTTTATTATGAGCAATATGGAATCAATACAATAGATAGCCGATCTGGCACAGTCCTCAGATGGTCGTACAAACAATAGATATGAGCTGCTACAAAATGCTCTACCGATACAAAATAATCTCCAAAGGCTGGATGAGAGATCAATACAAACAGATCTGAATGCCAAACCTTCCAACTGAAGAATGCCATGCTCCAAGAGAAGGCTGGAACCCTCCACAATTCGGCCCTGATGGAAGAATCTCCAAATGAGTTCAAACCTGGACAGATGATAGATTGGGGAAGTAGGATCTCCCTCCCAAAGTCTCAAGCCCAACGTCCAATGCCAACCTCTCCAAATGATGGATCTTCTAAGGGAGTTGCGCCCTCCTGAATAGCTGAAACCCTAGGCAACTCATCCTTGAAGAAAGAGACCTCCAAATGATGTGAAACTCTCCAAGAATGTAGATTGGGCTATAAGAACCTTGTGGGAGAAGTTTCAGATCCATATCTTAAGTAGATCTCTCTAGATCTGAGAAATACAGAATAATGGGATGTCCTCCTAACCTCCAAATCGTCCCAGATTGTAGCTAAAGATTGAGTGATGATAACTCTTTGAAGAAGCCCTCAAGATGATGATGGAGCACTTGCAAGTAAAACCCAAGTGATAGAATGACCAACGCTCCTCTTGATTGGCTAGATCGAACCCTTCTCAATGGTATGGTGCGCCCTTGCTGGAAACTCCAAAACAATACGGTCTTGCTATCTTCTGAAGCGCTAGAAGGAGATATGCTGAGAATAGAATGGTGTGGAGGAATCTTTCATCCCCGAGACCAAGCTGTGGAACAAGGTGAGTGGGTATTTCACCATTGAGTTTCTCACAAAGGTTTGTACAACAAAACCCCCAAACTGAATGCTCAAGAGCAATAGAAAACAATATACCAAATCCAGAATGCCTAATGGGTGCACCCCAACATCTTACTTATACTTTTTCCTTCTAATTCTTTGTTGAGTTAGGTTAACTCCTAGAGTTAACCTCTATTCTTCCATTGAGTTACCTTTTACTCCTTTTATCTCTTTTCTTTCTCAATTCAACTTAAAAATATAACCTTAGCCTAGTTGACCTCCCCCCTTAGTGTGAGACTATGACCTAGTGGGGGTGCCCAGGCCACTGAGTTTCCTCATCACCTCTCTAAGAGGTGGGGGACATTACAGTCTCCCCTGCTTGAAATTGCTTATCCTCAAGAAATTCCAAACCTACTTCTCTGACCACGTGCTCCTTTTCCCAGGTGGCATCCTCAATGGGTAAATCCTTCCACCTGATCAGGTACTCCTTGATGCTTCGGTTTCTGAGTCTCTTCTCTCGGACTTCCAATACCTCTTCCGGAATCAGAATAAGTTGTCCCTCTTCGTCCATGGGGGGTAATACCTCAATAGGTTTGATGTGTTGGCTAAGGGCTTTCTTAAGACAAGAGACATGGAAGATGTTGTGTATTTTGCTACCCTGTGGAAGCTCCAGCTCATAAGCTACGACCCCTATCTTCCTGTTGACTCTGTAGGGCCCAAATAAACATGGTTGTAGTTTCTCCGCTCCGCTTCTTTTAATGGAAGCTTTCCTGTATGGTTGCAGCCTCAGATAGACTAAGTTGCCAACCTCAAAAGTACGGTCAACTCAGTGCTTGTCTGCTTGGACCTTTTTCTAGTTTTGTGCCCTCTATAGATGATTCTTCAGTTCCCTAAGAATGTCTTGGCTCTGCTGTATCCAATCCTGTACCATAGGTTCCCTGCTGTCACTGAACCCAATCTCTAAAAACGATAAAGGATCATAGCTATACAAGGCTCGGAATGGTGACATGCCAATGGAAATATGCTGGGTGGTGTTGTAGCAATACTCTCCCAGATGCAATCATCTGGCCCATGCTTTCTGTTTCCCTGCCATATAGTTTATGAGGTAGCCATCCACCCACTTGTTGACTATCTCTATCTGTCCATCTATCTGAGGGTGATAGCTAGTGCTAGAGGTCAAGGCCGTACCAACCAACCTGAATAACTCCTACCAGAAAGTACTCATAAACCTGCTATCTCTATCGCTGATAATGGTCTTGGGTAGGCCGTGCAACCTGAAAATCTCCCGGAAGAATAGTTCGGCCACCTATGCTGCACTGAAGTCGGTAGCTATGGCGAAGAAATGTGCAAACTTTGTTAACCTGTCCACCACTACAAATATGCAGTCCTTCCCTTGCATCTTTGGCAACCCGGTGATGAAATCCATGGATATGTTTTCCCACTTGTGCTCTGGAATGGGCAAGGGTTGCAATAGTCCTGCTGGGTGCGTGTGCTTATTCTTGTTTGCCTGACATGTAGTACACTCTTTGACGTGCTTAATCACATCCTCCTTGAGACCCTTCCAAGAGAGCCTTTCTCTCACCTGCCTGTATGTCTTGCTGATCCCTTGATGTCCTGCCATTGGTGAGTCATGGCATGCCTGCAATACTTTAGCCTTGAAGGCTGATCCAGGAACCAAGAAGATTTAGTCTTTGTAGTAGATGAGGTCATTTATAACTTGAAATCTTCATCTTGTACCTGTCCGTCCAGTAGTTGGCACGCAAACTGATCCTCTACATACTCCATCACTAAATGGTCTTTCCATTCAACTGTTACCCATGTTATGGAAAAGATGGATGGCCTCCTGGATAAGGCATCAGCCACCACATTGTTCTTCCCCTTGACAAACTCAATGTCAAAGTTGTAGGCCTGTATTCTTCTTACCCATTTTTGTTTCCTCTCGTTCAAGTCCTTTTGTTCTAATAGATATTTGAGACTGTTATGATCTGACTTGACCACAAATCGAGCTCCTACCAAGTATTGCCGTAATTTGGCTAGTGCATACATGATAGCCAACATTTCTTTTTCATAAATGTTGTAGAGTAGCTCAGGACCCCTGAACTTCTGACTCTCATAGGCAAGAGGGTGCCTCTTCTGCATCAGTACGACCCCTATTCCTTCCCCGGAGGCATCACACTCCAAGGTAAAAGGAAGACTGAAATCTTGAAGGGCTAAGACTGGGCATGTACTCATCACTTCCTTCATTTTGTCCATCGTTATTTGAGCCTCCTCATCCCACTTGAAGGATCCATTCTTAGTCAAATCGGTCAAAGGTGCACACAACTGAGAAAATCCTTTGAAAAATTTCCTGTAATATGTGCACATACCCAGAAATTCTCTCAATTCGGTGAGTGTCTTTGGAGTAGGCCATTCCATGATGGCTTGTATTTTCTCCCGATGTACCTATACCCCCTTTTCCCCGATGATGTGTCCTAAATAGAGGACCTCTATCATTCCAAACTCACATTTGGACTCCTTATCATACAGTGACTGTTCCTCCATGATTGACAAAATTTGATCCACATGCCTGAGATGCTCCTCCCACGTCTTGCTGTAGATAAGCAAGTCATCAAAAAATACTAACAGGTACTTCCTCAACTGCTTGTTGAACACATGGTTCATACATGATTGGAATGTAGCAGGGGCGTTGGTTAAGCCAAAGGGCATCACCAAAAACTCATAATGGCCGTAGTGACATCCAAAAGCTATTTTTGAGATGTCTTCCTCCCTCATCTTGATCTGATGATAACTAGAGAAAAGATCAATCTTCATGAAGTAGATGGCCCCATGCAGTTCGTCCAACAATTCATCAATCCTGGGTATTGGGTACCTGTTTTTTATGGTCTTTTTGTTCAAAGCCCTGAAGTCAATGCACATCCTCATAGTGCCATCTTTCTTCTTCACCAGCACTACTGAAGAAGCAAAAGGGCTACTGCTGGGCCTGATGTGCCTCATGTCCAGAAGTTCCTTGATGGCCTTCTCTATCTCATCTTTGTACTTCTTGGGGTGTCTATATGGTGTGGTGATAACTAGTTTGGCCCCTTCCTCTAGCTCAATAATGTGCTCAAATCCTCTATCTGGTGGAACCCCCGGAGGGATAGGCCCAAACACCTTGTGGTGTCTGTCAAGGATTTCTTTGATCTCTGGAATGTAGTGAACCCTTCCCCATTCATCCATCTATGCCACAATCCTGCATTCAGTTGCATATACTATCTCATCCCTCTGGAAGATTGCCTCCATCCTCCTTGCCGTGACTACCTTTGCAGCATTCCTTGTCATGCCTTGAAGCACTACCTTTCGTCCACCCTCCTCTATGAAGGACATTTCCATGGTTTTGTAATTGGTGGTGATAGGCCCCAATGTGCTAAGCCACTAAACTCCTAGGATGATGTTGGTGTCCGGAAGGTCCATGACATAGACATCCTGTATCAGCTCGTGCCTACCCAAGGTAAGCTTCATGCCTGAAATATATCTGTCACAGGGCATAGTGCTTCCCCCTGCAACCTCCACTTTGAATCCTTCAAATTCTACTATGGGTATGTGCCTCCTCTTCAATAATGTTGCATCAATGAAGTTGTGGGAAGTTCTTCCATCAATCAAGACCGAAACTCTTTGACCCTGCAAGACCCCCCTCATTCGAAAGGTGTTATACTTGGGTACTCCACTGATAGATGCCAAGGTGGCCATACTATCATGTCCTGTGATCTGTTCCTCCTCTACTGCCTCAGTGGTTTTTGCCTCCATGTTTTGTATCTGGCCAATCTCATCTTCCTCTTCGTTGTCTGAAGTGACCTCAATGTAGTGCACCTGACCACATCCCATGCACTTGTGTGATGGGTTCCATGGTTCCTTGCATGTGAAGCAGAGTTTCTTCCTCCTCAGTTCTCTCCTAGTGTTGTCATCTATTCTACCACGACCCCTGTCAAAACCCTTAGAGTCACGTCCTCCCTGGTTTATTGGAGGCCTTTGATCTCTTCCACCATTGTTGAGAGGTGGTCTGGGTATGAATTTAGGTTTAGCAACTGGACCCAAATCCATCGTCTTCAAAATGGCCTCTTGTAGGCTGGTAGGCTTGAAGGCCTTTACCCAACCCTTCAAGGGTTCCATCAACCCTTCTATGAAAAGCATCATGAGCCTGGTCGGGGACATATCTTGCACCATCACTGCCAACCTCTAAAATTCATCAATGTATGCTTCAGCCGTACCTGTTTTCTTTAGTTGGGTGATCTCTTGGAAATGTAACTCAGGATCTCCTTGATCAAATCTATCAATGAGCCTCTGAGTGAATTCTATATAGGACACAATCGTGGTCGAGTGTGGTGAGTCTGTGATACCACCAGTCATGAGCCTTGCCATCCAAGTGCATAGTGGCAAACTTGATGGCCTCCATCTCCCTCATGGGGTTGAGCTGTAAGTAGGTATCCATCTTTTGTACCCAAGACCGTGTTGTCATCTTGGCCGTACCATCAAAGTATGGAATCTCTATCTTCCCTGCTCTCCATTCAAACTTAAAACTACCCTTGTGGTTCGTCCTAGGTTGATTTCTGAACTCGAGTTGGCAATACTGATCTAGGGGCATCTGTCTTTGGACCCTCATATCCAAACTGTAGTACTCCTTGGTACTCCTTGCCAGTTGTTCCACAAAGTATTCAACCTGTTCCTATTCCCCTTGCTCATCTGTAAATGTGGGCATGTAAGGTCTAGGGTTAGTTCTACTACCTGAGTGTCGGCCAAGTTGTTCATCTGTGAACGTAGGCATGTATCACCTCTGATTGACCCTACTACCCATCTGAACCTAGGCCGTGTCTCCTTCCAGACTTCCTTCGGATCTGGGGGCTTTCTCCGGATTATATCTGATCTCCTCATGGACTCCACCGGATCCACCAACCTCCTTATTCCCATACGTATCAGGGTTCTTCCTTTGATGGGTCACTTGCATCAAAAGTTCATTTATCTTGGATTGATTCTTGTTCATTATCTACAGGTTCTCGTCAACCCTCTTCAAAGTTTTAGAGAGTTAGGCCTATCCCCTTTTGTTGGTTTCATGGTACTCGCCCAAGTGTTGGACCAATGTGCTTTCTGTGTGGTTGACGGATTGCTGGAACTTGTCAAACTCGGCTACTATGAGAGCCAAGATGTTACACATGATTTTGGTCATCTTGGTGATGTATTGACAATGGTGTACTCAGGCTCCCAACAAGAAATTTCTCATGAGAAAAGTGGCATTCATCTCCTTCCAGAAAACATTTTTTCAAAGTGAGTTCACAGGCTGCTTATAGCCTAGGGTACGAGAATGACCCATTCTCCCAGGACACCTTCAGCTAGGGTGCAAACTTCTCGCACTGTGCTCTATACTTAGGGTGCGAACTTGTTTTCAAGATTGGAAAAAATATGAAGTCTCGATGGTTCTAGAAGGTAATCTTCTAGAAAATGGGTTGGCATTCGAATGGTTATCATTTTACTGGTTTCCCTGATTTGGTGGGATCATTCTCATCCATGTAACCATCTCATCCTCTCCTATATATTGAAAGGATTCTCATGGAAAAGGTTAAGCAAGATTAATTGAAGAATTGGTGAATGAATTGTGTGAAGAACCCAACTTGAACAAAAACTTGGAGACTCTAGCAGGTCTATCAAGAGGAATTGGATCTTCTTCATGCAAGGATAGAGAAAGTGTGTGTGTTGGAACCAAGAGTCACCGAAAGGAAGCTTGCGACATCAAGGCGATCAGGTTGTATCTTCTACTTTCGATTAATATGATACAACGACATGTCCTTTTCCCATAAAGTCACTCTTACTTTATTGTGTAATTCCTTGATCATATGCATAAACTGACGATTGAATACATTTTTCTATCTTCACTTTGGTTGGTTTGTGTTGTCTTGGTCTTGACCTCATGAGAGCACGGGAGTGAAGCGGGAGCAACAAAGACCCTAGGAAGCGATACAAAGGTATGCCACTTGTTCCTCCTTACTAGATAATTCAATGGTCATAACTTAGGGAAAGAGTCATGTCCTGTCCTGTTTTGTTTTAGATCCAGGTGGATCTAGGGAGATCTGTTAGTGTCCGCACCTACCGATTAGTCCGATAACAAAATTGGCGACTCCACTGGGGATGCAACCCATTTTTTAGTGGTTTTTGGTGTTTTTCCTTGGCCATTTTGATCTGAATTTATGTAGGAACACAATGAAATACAGAAATACACATAAACGCAGAGATGCAGCGGAAATAAGACTTCATTTCATTAATAACAAATGATTGAAATATGCTTACAGACAAAATGGAAATAAACTAGCTTGGTAGCTTATCTCTGAGAAGAGATGCGGCTGCTACTCACATCCGTGAGAAGATGATTACAATGAGGCTCTAGAGGCCTTTTTACAATAGACGAGAATGCCAAAAGTCATAGACATCCAAAAACCTAACCCTAGGAGATGAAGCGCCAAAAGTCATGTGGGCCCCGTTTGGGTAAGTTAGTACATCAACTTCCCGGGGTCGTAACGTTTGCATATGATCTCCGTTTTAGGCGTGTGATAGCTTGTTGGAAAGGTATTGTCGAGGCGATTCATTTTGGGGGCTCAATCATGCCTTGGACTATCATTGAGAACCTCGATCTCAAAAAACCTTCCTTTAGGCCCTCAAAATGGCCCCAGAAGTTAAAACCTGCTAAAAATAGTAAATTGCCAAAATTGCCAGAAAACTGTTTTGAGCTAGTCGAAAAAGGTGGGTGGCCACCAATATCCACCTGGATCACATTTTCTCTTGACTTACCTTTCTTCATTTCTATCGATCTTTGAGTCTTCAGGACACCCTGATAGACTCTCTGGGTTCAGAAGTCCCTTCAAAATTTTTGTCTTTTTCCAAAATTTTGCCTAGTTTCAGGCCTTCTCGCACTGAACCCCATAGTGGCCTGCGAGAACACCTTGAGTTCACACTCTACCTTTAAGTCCAGTGCGAGGTTCTTGCACCCTGCTCAAAGATAGCCCGTGAGAATGCTCCATTCTTGCACTGTGTATTACTGATAGCCTGCGAACCCTCTTTTAAAATTGTTGGATTTAAGGTTTTTGCATGCTCAGATGCCCAGATTAGTATAGGTGTCTGAAAAGAACTTCTTGGACCACTGGTTGATGTTTTCTTGACTTCAGATTTTGTGCACGATCAGTCTTCAGAAATCAAAAGGCTCTTCTTGTCCATCTTTTTCTCAACTCTCATCTCTTGACTTTTCTTAGCAAAGATATAATATCTGATCCTGGAATCTGAGTACTTGTTTGGTTAGGAGCCGGTGATTGGTTTGAAAGTTGGGATTCTTTGTCTTTCTCATTTTATCATTATTTGGAAGATCATTGTTCTCATGCAATTGAAAAGACTAGTTTGGTCTGCTTGTCGTCTTTGTCTCCATTGAAAGATTGGTTTGGGTTTTGTTTATTGCTTTTTCATTAGTTATTGGTTTTCCTTACTTTCATCACCATGGTGTAGATCCTTTTTGAAAAGTAAAAAACATTTTTCTTTTAAAATCATTTTCATTTTGAAAATATTGAAAATCAATTGTTGAAATAGTTGAAAAAGAACAAATAGAGAATTTCCATTATTGCGTGATTCGTTGAGATTGCATTTTAAAGGAGATTGCATATCGTAGTTCAAGATTGTTCTGGAAAACTTCTCTTCCCCTCCCATACATAGGATTCATCAAATGAAAATTGATATATTTCATTCCTATCTATGCATTGTTGGGTCAGAGTCTCACACAACATCGGTTTCACCTCCGTTTCCTTTGAGTAACAACAACCCTTAAATAATATTGCGCAATTTGAAAATTTAACTAGTAACTCTTTTCTAAGACTCTATTACACCAACAATTAGCCAGGCTAACACTTTGGAATAGGCAGAGAGATACATTTTCCAAAGCACAAAACACACAATAGCATCTTGTGTTAAGGAGTGTCAAATTCCATTTACAATGTTTTGTCCTGGGAAGCCCTTCTCACACAAGGGTCAAACACGAGGTCCCATTGATATTGACAGAGTTACTCACCCTGCTTTGTTGATATCAGTGTAGAGATTGCACGTATTACGGGGGTCACTTGGAGGTATACCCACAATGATGAGAGGAAGCCTCTCGAGTTGATTTCGGGCTAGATACCCTGCCCTTGCATGTGGATCAGACTGTCGACTGTCCCCCCAGGATTTATTGTTGTCAGTGGTAACCTTAGTGGCCTATCTTTTTAGGGTCTTACACAAGGTGATTGTGAAGGGGCAAGTCTTCACGGTACCTGGAATTGACGTTGGCCAAACTCACTCGGGATCCTTGGAGGGTATACCTACTATTATGTGTGGGATCTTGCACCAGGGTGTAAGTCCGTTAAGCAGGTCGTCAACATAACTTTTCCACCCTAGCCCAACCCCTTCTTGTCTCATTGTTGTGACGTTGGATTTCATCACCAACTAGTGACTTCGAAATTAGAAGGTCTTGTTTGCTTGGTATTGTTTCCTAGATTTTGTTTACTAGCGTGTGTTGTTTGTTTACCCAAGTTGACCATAGGACTTTCTTCGTAAGTTTGTAACTCATTCACAATAGATCCTCCACGCCGTTCACGTAGAATGCAGGGCTTACCTCCAGAAAACCTGGAAGGTTCTCAACCCCTGCCTACAAGCTCACCGGAGGGCTCCCCTCAATAGAGTGAAGTCCAAGACATCACCACTCCACAAGTGGAAAGAACTGACTCTCTAGAACGTTTCTGAATTACCAATTCTTGAGAGGACTTTCGACTTCACCCTGATTCTGAGAGACAAATTATGCAAGTGAGTTCTTCTGAAGACTTAGTTGTATTGTCTTCTTGATCACCGACTGGACCCTTTCCAGGACCTTAGGGCCAAGATCATTTTTGGTTTGATGGCATTTTTAGACGGGACCTTTTTGGTGCAGGATCAGGCGTTGAAATCACCGTCTCACCTGTATTCCCTGAAACCTCTGACCCAGACATAGTACCTTTTAATACTGCTTATTATTTTCCTGGTACAGAAGCTCCGCGAGCTGACCACATCTTGACCGTCCCTATAGAAATGGTCCATTACACAAACACTATGAGTATTCACACCGAGATTACAGCGACTAGTCAAGCCCCCATCGGCACACCACTCTCGCCCAGTGTCACCCCAACACTTCCACCCGAATACCGTGCATTGAATGCTTCTATTCCCACTCCTACGTAAACCCCATATGGAACTCCTGGTGGTCCCTCTTCTTCTGGGCACTCTCCTCCCAGCTTCATTCTGACACTTCCTCAACCCCCTTTCGGAGGACCTTTTTCGTCCTCTATCAGCAACACTAATCCTAGTGGCACTATTCCGTTGTTCACACCAAATTACCAGATTCCTGTTGTTGGAAAATTTCACCAAGGAGGTTTGACTCAACCCCCCCTTGTAGAGAAAATTCCTATGGGAACACAACCCCCGATTGGAGGAAAACCCCCACCGACCCCACCCTACAGACAAAACATACCTCCATCCTTGGCCCAGTATTGGAACCATTTGACACAACATAATCCTTAATCGATTGGGGGGCAACAACTTCCAGCTACATCCATTATACCCCCTCGTATAGGCCAACGATATCCAGGTACGTCCAATCCTATTTGGGGCTCGAATGCTCAAACTCACGTCCCTGTTCAAGGATACAATCTCATGAGCTACTTTCCTCCACAACAACCACCGAATCTGCCTGGGTCTTCGCATTATATGCAGACTACTTATGGTCCCACTGGTTTGCCGACAAGACTCCCTCCCCAAAGCCACCAGTACCCGCATGTGAATAGATAGTTACCCTTCTTGTCCACTTTGGATCTCCCAGATCTATCAAGGATTTTAAATGATCCAATCTGTCACTCTCCCCAATGGCCCGCTATACCAGCCAAGATACCATCTGACATCCCTAAATTCGATGGCAAAGCGGGAGAGGACCCAAACAATCACATCATGACTTTTCATCTCTGGTGCTCATCCAACTCCTTGATGGATGACTCTATCCGATTACGTCTTTTTCAAAGAACTCTCATAGGTTATGCTGCGAAGTGGTATATAGAATTACCACGAGGTTTCTTCACCGAATTCAACACCCTAGCTATGGCCTTCCTCACCCACTACCAGTTATCGATCCATTATGAAATGGGGACTAAGATTTTGATTTCTTTCAAACAAACCAAAGCCACTCATATATCCGATCACATTCATGAATGGTGATGAAGACGACGTTTCATCAAACTCGAACTTCTCGATCAGTTGCTGGTAGAGTGGTTCACAAAATCATTTTTGAATGACATCGCTCGTGACATTTCCATGGGTGGAGTTGTCACAGAAGAATAGGCCATCAGTCTTGCTCAATATCTTGACCTCGTTTACTTACAAATGGGTACTTTTTACGACTTACTCCTTGATGCACCTCGTCCTTCCACTTTTGCCACTTCATCTACTCCAGCTGCCTCTCATGCAGCTGACGGTGTGATTGACACTTTCCATGCCCAACCACATTCTGCCACAAGCACCAACCCCAAACCTGCTTCTTCTAATGTTCAAAATGCTCCATCTCCTACCCCACCCACCGAAAAGACTTCTGAGGTAAATGCAGTTCAATATACCCCAGCTGGTAAAAACAAATCTCGAAAGGGAAAGGGTAATAATAAGGAGGACAAAAATACTCCTCAAGCAGAGAGAACCAAAACTCCACCTATTGACGATAGGGATAAGCGTAAACCTCGATACCCTTGTCTTATCTGTGGTGATGATCACTACATGAAGGATTGTCCACGACGGGCCGAGGTCACTAAGTTCCTTCAAGGGGCCCCGAAACCACCCACTCCAGCTGTTTTGTCCCAGCCCTTCCCCTCTCAACAACAGGCCCAATTGGTCATTAATGACCAACCTTCCCCTTCTACTACGTCCTATGTATTAATGTGTACTGACGATTCAAAGAAGAATGACATTGCACTCACCACTCGAGCCAAATATTATTCTCCCTCTAAAGAGAAGGTTGATGATCTACCTCCTTCATTGGTACAACCCTCTCTTACGAATCCACCTACCAACGGTCCTCTTCATCTCGAACAACCGAGCCTTGACACAGTTCTTCGACCCCCTCCAAAGGGTGTCGTTCGGAAATCGACTTTCAATCCTCATGCTCGTGCTGCCCAGAACTACAACATTGTTGAAGATCTGGCCCAAGAACCTTTTGCGATGTCGGCCCTTGAAGTCCTTCAAAGTTGTCCTACACAATGGAAGGGATTGTTGAAAGCTATCAGTGGAATCGACCTGACGGACATGAATTTAATAATTTTTGACTTGGAAGATCACATCCCAAGGTTACCCCCTCAACTCGCATTCCAAATCCAAGTGATTGTCTCCAACAAAAACATTTGTCGAACCGTTATCGACGAGGGTGCCTCGACGTGTGTCATGTCTGTTACCTGCTGGAAAGCCATCAACTCTTCCTCTTTGACTGAATCCCCTAACACTCTCAAAGCCTTCAATGGCTCCGGTTTTAAGCCTTACGATGTTCTTCCTTCATTTCCAATCACGCTAGAAGGCAAAACGGTCCAAGTTGAAGTGGAAGTCTTTGATGCTCCTCTCGATTACAATCTTCTACTTGGTCGTAGCTGGATCGATTCCATGTGCACAGTTGTGTCGACTCTTTTTCATGTTGTACATTTCCCACATCAAGGAAAGGTCATTACTCTCGACCAATTATCCTTCTTTAATTCGGATACGTGTACTGGCAACATACCGTTCATCGCTAAAACCCCACCAAGTTATGAGAACGTCGGTGTAGGTCTTCTCAAAGACTCTTCATTAATGGGTACCTTCTCCATTCCACCGCCCGATGTTCCACACTCATCCATTGCTTCAATCAACATGATCTCCACCTCGATTCACGGAACCCCTACATCTCACAACCCATGGATGGTACCTGACCCTGGCAATCATCTTCGTTACGGTGATGAAATGCCTTTAAGTCCGGTCGAATCTACCTATCAGGCCATTCAATCGACAATGCCTTCTCCCCCCGCTCTTGGTGAGTTATCCTCATATCCTTTCCGTGTCATTTTTCCCACAGACGAGATGATCATATCTGTCATGGAAGACACCCCTTGGGATGATGGACATCACTGTTCCATCCTCTTCCTGGAGAAACATACCATCGAGAACTACCAACGGATATCGACCCCGTCGACCGTTGTTGTCATTTCAACCATTCCTGAGTCCACACACGATGTGTTTTCTGAAGGGAACTTAAGAAATATCTCACCCACTATTCCTCTCGACATATCCATCAAACCTGGAATTGTCGAAAATGTGCATATTGGAGCTTCATGTTCCCTTGACAAAATCGTCACCTACACGTCACTTTTCAAAGAGTTTCATGATGTCTTCGCCTGGAGCTACGAAGAAATGCCGGGTATCAACACAGACATTGTGATACATGAGATCAAGACATACCCAGAAGTTAAACCCGTCCGAAAATTCCTTCGTCCAGTTCACCCACGTAAAGCGGCTGCTATCAAGCTTGAAGTCGAGAAACTTCTCAAAGTCGGCTTTATTTACCCAGTGGCCCTAACTGACTAGTTTTCCAATCTTGTCTCGATCGACAAGAAACAAGGCACAATCTGCATATGCGTTGATTATAGGGATATCAACAAAGCTTGTCCTAAGGACAACTTTCCTACCCCCTTCGTCGATTATGTTTTCGACGATTGCATCGGAAGAGAAATATTCTCTCTGATGGATGGTTTCTTCGGATATAATCAAATCAATATTGTTCCCGAGGATCAACACAATATGGATTTTATTTGTCCTTGGGACACTTTCGCCTATCGGAAACTTCCTTTCGGTCTCAAGAATGCTGGTGCAACTTTTCAACGCGCTATGTCTTATGCCTTCCATGATATCAAGCACATCGTGCAACCATATCTGGATGACTTACCTGCTCATTCCATGCGTCGAGTCGATCATCCAATCCACCTCTGAGCCATTTTCATCCACTGTCGATTTTACCATATATGCTTGAATCCTCACAAGTGCATTTTCTGCGTGGAATCCGACCGAATTCTATGCTTTATTGTTTTGTGTCAAGGGATCGGGGTAGATCCTTTAAAGGTCGAGGTCATCCTTAATCTCCCTCCTCCTTCTGCACTTCGCCAGTTACAATGTTTGCAAGGGAAAGCAAACTTTCTTCATCGTTTCATCCCAAACTACGCCGAGATCACTCGTGGATTTACGTGACTCCTCAAAAAGGGGTTTGAGTTTGTATGGGATACCATCACAAACAAAGCCTTCGAAGCTTTGAAACTATCCCTGACACGTTCTCCGCTTCTCTTCCCCCCCGATTATAGTCGCGATTATTTCCTCTACCTCCCAGCCTCTGATTACACCATTTCTATGGTTCTCGTCCAAGAAGATGATTCTCATGACGAACATGTTATCTATTACTTGATTCGAAGTCTAACGCCTACCGAAACCAAGTATCTACATGTCGAAAAACTGGCCTTGGCAGCCGTCCAAGCAGTTCAACGTTTTCGGCACTATATCCTCTCTCGCAAGACTACAGTGATTTCTAACTGCATCCCTATGCAACACATTCTCACACGTCAATTGCTAGGGGGAAAATACTCCAAGTGGATAGTGATACTCCAGGAGTTTGACTTGGAATTCGAATGAGCCAAGTCTAAGAAATCCTTAGTGTTTTCCGAGTTGATATGTGACTTTCCCTACTCTACAACGGAAAATGTAGCAACGGATTCATTACCTGATGAATCCATTTTCCTAATTAGTTCCGATGATCTTTGGTATGGCGATATCATCATATATCTCCAAACCTAGACTTTTCGGCCCAATTTGTCCAGTACTGACCGGCGTCGAATACACTACCAAGCTCGTCAATATATTATCCTCGGGGATACTCTTTATCGCCGTGGGATTGACTCAGTTTTTCGACACCGCCTCACGTTCGACGAAGTCGAGAAAGCCTTACATGACTGCCATTCTAGAGTCTATGGTGGTCATATGTCTGGGTATGCTACTTCCCAGAAGATCTTACGAGTAGGGTATTTTTGGCCTTCTTTATTTAACGATTGCATAATTGTCATCCAAAAATGCCACACTTGTGTTGTTGGGTATTTTACCCTACGGACTAATAAGCTAGGGTTCTAAGCCTATATGCATATCTTGACCCTTCATATTTAACCTTTTAACCTTCTACCCAAAATCTCACCCCTTTTCTCAGCCAAGCACAGGAAGAATGAACTAACCTTGTTTTCCGAAGGTTGAAGTAGATCCTCCGTTGAGTTGTTGTCTCCTTGCTACTACTGCTCCTTCCACAA
>ML789441.1:659032-671533 GCA_009831015.1 Picea engelmannii
AAGTGCCCATATCAATGGCGCTCGCGAGATCCCATCCTTCTCAGCTTCTCTATTTTTAACCAATGTGGGCCCTCCCCCCTGTTATGTCATCCTCCGGAGCCGCCTCTCCCCTATTGCCATGTGTCATCTATCCTTCTCCACTCTTTAGTCCATGTGGTCCCTTTCCCACCTCATCATCCACTCACTGCTTGCCATGTGTCCCGCTCCTTTCCATGTCAGCCTCCCATCAGGACACGCCCCTTATATCTCATCCCCTGCTCCCACCACTTATTGCCTTCCACCATGTGTCTTCCCCTGCCGCCTCTCTCACACCTCATTGCTTCTTAATTCCCCCTCCCACGGTTTTTGCGCCACCACTCCCCTTCTGCACCCCAACCCTTTGTGCTGGCCTCCGTGCTATTCATTAGGCCGTTCAGTTAATCCAGGTGGCAGCGCGAACGGCCTTCCACGTCCCAAAGGTGCTGAGTTGGCTGGGCTATCCTCAATCCCAATGAGGCAGTTATTAAGGTAGTTGGTGGTGGTTAGACATCACCTTCGCCATAATGGGAAAGTATGATGATGAATTAAAGGAACGTCGATTCACCCACAGAACTGTCAGGAGTTCGATTGCGTTTGCCATAGGTGCATGATCGTTCAGAAACTACAGGTGCAGACTGTCAGAAGCCATGCAGACGCAAAGTTTCAATACAACGCCTTGATTTTGTTGCTGGGTTGTTTCGAGTATATGAAGGCATTTTCGCCATTTTTGTATCTATCGATGGTAGAGAAGATCTCCCTAATGTAATGTTTTAGCAGCTATCCTAGCTTTCATCTTATGCATCTGTATATGAGATTTCTTGTTTTATGACAGACAGTTCTTCTTACTCCGTCTAGTTTTCATCTTATGATAAGAGAGTTCGTGAACGACCGACTCGTGCGAATTATTACAGTTCTGTTATGATAAATGATTTATCATTGCATTATTGTTTTCTCTAGTTTTTTGTATTTAAATGCAAGAAGACCTTGTGTTTGGATGCCTTCTTCTACAGTCTGTTAGGAACCTGCTGTTTATAACAGACCTTCACACTCTTCTTGTACAAGTCTTCCGCCCGTTCACCCTTTACTACAGCTCACTGTCTGAAATTTATGTAAGACCTCACTTGCTCATGCATACCTGGCCTGGTTTCACAGTTGGAACGTTATTTTTATGAGTTTCCCTCCATTCGATAACCCATCTATAAACAACCGTGACATAAAACTGATGGGCGTCGGGCTCTGCTCCTGCTAGCAATCCAGGAGTGACTTCCGTCGCCAACAGATACACTTGAGAATATTGAATATCTATAGGTGTATGAGGTAACCAAGGATATCTAAGACTAAATTCTGAGGGAAGGTGAAGAAAAGAAGGTCGAAATGCAAGGAAGGATAAATTCTTTTGATGGTGCTTTCTAAGGTATGTTATTTATAGGTCATCTCACCATTTTCGCTATAATGTTTTTTCTATAATGATTAAGACCATGAAATTGCTATTCCATTGAGAAAACATATCCAAGTATCTATGGTAAAAAATTAAGCTTGTGGGTCGTTGTATTTTTGGATTTACACTCCATGGAAAATAGGGTTTGTGGCTAGTCCTGAAACTAGTCAAAAATAGGTGTTTCAGGTAAAAATGTCATAACTTCTTCATAACAGATCCAAATTCAGTGAAACCAAATGTGTTGGTTAGGGTACAGTATATAGTATGATTTTTAATAGTTTCATATCAATTCAACAAACATTTCGTGCAAGGCACGCTCTACAAGGTCGCTCTCTATAATAATCCAGAATTCAGCAAGGTATTCCATTTTTGCTATAACTCATTTTCTGAGAGGTTCCAAGTAGTGACACCAGGAGGAATTGCATAAAACACACTAAAAAACATTTTGTATCATTTTCCTATCTTTATACATTACAGTTACAAAGTTATGATTACTTCAAATTAGGGTTGTTGACTAATCCAAAACTAGGCATGTGAGACTAAAGAAAAGTTTGATGAAAATGCTAGTCTCTTGTTGTTAAAGTTAAGGAAGGTTTGCAGGAATGTGATCATATACACCAGGTCTATTACAGAGCTACAAATCAGATTTGTATGATGAAATTATTGAGGGATTTTGGTTGAGGTGCATGTTGAGTACATGGTTGAGATAAGTAGTTGATGAGTTGGCACATACATGAGGTGTATAATTGATGTTGTTGGTACATATTGATGAGTCATAGTTGATGAGTAGTTGACACATTATTGGTACATACTTGGTACATGGTTGGATGCACTTGTTTATGGTATAGTTTGATAACAGGTTGTTTTGTACAGGTTGGTACATGGTTGGATGCACTTGTTTATGGTACAGGTTGATTATAGGTTGTTTGGTACAGGTTGGTGCATGGTTGATGCAATTGTTTATGGTACAGATTGATTACAGTTTGAGGTACAGGTTGGTGCATGGTTCAAATTTATTGGTACAGGTTTACAATGGTATATCTCACAGTGATAGTGTGATAGTGGTTCCATCATTCTACTTCTACATCAGGGCGGTTGGATGGGGCAAGGACATGTGGTTGTAGCCACCTTCCGGTTGTAGCCGAAGAACATAGGAGGTTGTAGCCTCCTTCTAGTTATAGCCAGAGAATTGGGGAGTTGGAGCTTCGTTCATGTTGTAGCCTGAGAAACTAGGGGGTTGGAGCCTCCTTCTAGTTGCAGCTGCAAAACAAAGGAAGTTGGTGCTTCCAATGCATGTAATTCTTCAAGACATATAAGAAAAAAAAAATGTGGTTTTTTCCCGATTTGGGTTTCCACATAAACCAATGGTGTACTCTATATGTGTATGATTATTCATTTGTTCATTGCTTATTTACTCTGCAGTTATTGGATGATAATGCTTCATTGATATAGCACTTGGATTATATGGTTAAAAAGGATTAAATTGCTCTATTACTGATTCACCCCCCCTCTCAGTAATCCAACAATTCCATGGTCTAAACACTTTCCAGCCAAGTTCCACTTGGCCATTCTGCAATCCAACCAATGTGTTCTATTTTCAACAGCCTCTCCCAGGCAGTCATATCTAACTTTACCTTTATGAAACATTCTAGCACCCTGGAATGAAGTAGCTCAAACATTCCATCACTCTACCACAACATTCTTGAATCAAATACTATTACTCCTAGTTCTCCATTATATTACTTTATTAAAATTTCCATGTAAACCCATACCTTTCACACTTAATACCATTCCCCAATGGAATTCCATTTTCATTCAGTGAAACTTTTCAAGTGAGAGATCATTCAATTTCTCTGCATTGGCATCATGTTTCCATTGTGAACTCTGATATCAGAAGTGGATTTCTTTCACACTTAAGCTTTGCAACTATCTACACCTCTCTTCCTTCAAGGCTAGGCAGTCATACTTTTCCTTTTATGCCCATCCATGACATATTTAACCTACTAGCTTCATATCCTATGTGAGGACTCTTGCTTTTGTTGTACCTGTAGTTTATTCAGATTATGTGGTTGTTGACTAATACTTTTTTTCCACTATTCTTGAGTTCTTTGTCCACCTTTCATTACTTTCTCTGTAGATCTTGATTTCGTCATCCAACTCCTGTAAGATTTTGCATGCTTCCATGACCCTAACATTTGATCCTAGACTGTAATTGATTTGATTATACCTCTAATCCTGCCAAAATATGAAATCAATCATCTAGTTAGAATTATACATATCATACAAAATTGTCAATTATATTTACAGGTACCTTTTATGTTTAATTCATGATGAAAATTATACCAATCTTCATATTATAACAATTCCATGTTATTTTCCTCTAAATCCTCCAAATCATCTTTCCAATGAATTTTCTCTTTCTCCAATCGGATATTGGAGATGAAAGTTAGGGCTCCCTGAAAAACCACTTTCAGCCCCCTTAGTTGATACAGAAAATCAAAAACTGCAAAGGTGCTTCCTTCAAACCAAGTTCCACATGACCACAACTTGAAACTGTGGGCTTAATCACCCTTTAGCACCCCACTCTATTTTTTTTCTACGCAGGATTTGGTGCGAACACCATGCCCAAGGGCTTGGTTACCTTCCAGGCCCCTTTTTACCTTATCATGGGACCCTCTCTGGGACCAATTCATCCAAACTTTGGCCTTCGACCATTTTCCCTTGTCAACTTTTGTTTTCCCCTGGAGTTATGATTTGTCAAATCCATCAATCATTCCACTAGAAAAAATGGATGGTCGAGACTTAATCTCTCATCAAATGGACAGTCCCACCCCCATCTAGAGGCTTCAATGATATTGATGATTGCGACTTAATCAGGCATTGAGATAGACGACTCTCAACCAATTAGGAAATTTGGTGCTTTAGGGCTCCAAGATATTTACGTTCCCGAGTCTTCCACTTCCCCGCAGTGGCAATCCACCTAAGTACTTACACTGTTCATCCACGGTTTAATTGGATAATCAAGACTTAATAAATCATTGGGATGGAAGGTCCTTACATACTTCAGAATTTTTGGTGCTCTGGGGCTCTAGGATATTTTCATTCCTGAGTCTACAACTTCCCGAAGTGACAATCCATCAAAGTACTAACCCATATTCCCTTATTTGATCCAATGGTCGAGAAAGGTCCCAAAGGAATCTTAGATCGACGGGTTGCATGCCTTCAAGACTTTGGGCTTTGACACTTTTCACTGATAGAAGCTTGGAAACCCCCAGAGTCACATACTCTCGGAGATGACACGACACGCTAATGTCACCTAGGGTGATGTGGACCTGTGGAACGTGTGCCACATGTCACTAAAAAATGAACATATGGGGATCCAAAAGGTACCAAATCTGGGTGACACATGTCCCCACATAGCGCCCCTGCCACGTGGCATAAGCCACATCATCAACCACACAAACGATCCACAATCACAACTCCATATACGATGGTCTGCATGACCTCGTGGCTTTACACTTCGTGAATTCAACACTTCGAGCTTCGACGCTTCGGGTTTTTTTTTGCAACATACTTAGTAATCGTCGGAGTGGAAAAGTTCCTAAATTTGAGCTTCACTACCCTTCCACCACTTCTATATCTGACGACCCACAACACTCCCAACGTCCTTCCCTCAATCTAATTGTCGACATAAAATTATGGGACTTTGGTGCTCTGAGGCTCTGGGTTGTAGCAGTTCAACAAGGTTTAAAACTCTCGAAATGAAAATTCTTGAAGTGGTCAACGTCGGGTGACCACGATCAACAACGGAGAACCCTCTGTGCCTCCCATCATATAGGACAATTGATGGGACTTCATGACTATAGCCTTCAGTAGTTTAGGCTTTTCCTACCTACCAAGATCCTTGAAGCGACGAAGTTCTGAAGTCTTACATTTCGTTCCTGGCCTCGGTCGATGGATGAAAATCGACCAGCTAGATATGACAGTTGGGACTTAATATTACCAACACTCTTGTTTCACCTTCATCGGACAACCCCTATTCACCTGCACTCCGATTAAATGGTCCAGATCTCCCTTGATCCCATGGTGGTGATCATTCTTGAATTCAAAAAGGACGGTCATGTTCCCACGATCCCTTACAAAGTAGCTCTGACATTCTGTCTTCTGCGTGATCCTACAATGCTATATATCCTGAGCTTTATGATTTCAAGGTCATAAATCAATCTCCAACATGAGACTCTGACCAACAGACCCAACTTATATCGTCCTGGTGTTTCAACCAGAAGCTCTAATACAAATTTGTAACGTACCCAACCGTTCACAGGCCCGACTACGCTACTTAAACATGATGAAACACACCCAACCACTAGTAGACGAGGCACATTGCAGTCCCTAGAATGAGTTATCTAAACTTATCTCTATTTGAAATCAAAATCATGAATACCCTCATACATAAAACAAGATCCATGCTACAACATAAAGAAGTAAACAACATTTCATGGACAACAATTAACCAGCAGACAGACACATTAAACTACACATCTCAAAGATAATTAACTACACAATGGAATAATATTATACAGAAAACACAGAGAGCATTTATCTTTCAAGTAAACATTCACCAACTGGTTGCAGACCATGGACGTTCCTCCCAACCATAGACATTGTTGTTCATTTATTCTCAACAACAGGTCACCCCTGAGCTAGGGTTATGAATCCACAAGGACAGGTCCTAGGCCAAATCTAAAAACACACAACAATTGGCTAACTAGCTCTTAGGTTGGCTAACTAGCTTGCACAACCCAAAGAAATGAACACCTTTCTCTGCCATGTATTCCCTCAGGTTGTCCCACTTCTCTCCAGGGCTCTAGTGCCACTGATCAGGAAATCTCCCTATTAGAAACTCCAAGGATTCTCAGTTGTGGATAGTTCTATCTGAACTATCATCAAGCTCATGCACATGGGCATCCATTCCCTCCTCGAATTATCAATAAATTATATTACATCTATTTAGAAATGGCTCTCCTCTTCCATTCATTCATTTCCTTGCTCAACCCAAGAGCACATGAAATAGCCAGAATGAGTGAGGAAAAAATGGAGGAGAATAAGAACAGAAGAAGAACTAGGGAGAAGAAGACCCAAAACATCCCCCAAGGGATGTTTATATAATTACATGAAGGCAAGATCCACATGGCCTCCCTCCCAAGAAGCGCATGTAACCCCTTTTCTCCATAAAATCAATTATGGGTAAATAAAATAATAATAAAAAGACTTAGGCCCCCGGGGGGGTAGCTCAATTGGCAAGTGCCGTGAAAATGAAGTTCCATGAGGTTTCAAGTTCAACTCCCCCCGACTTACCTTGTGTGTCACGTAAGGGGCATCGTGGGCATACCTGGAGGTTATAGTGGTAGTGGTTGGATAACATGACCACGTGTAACATGAGCACGTGCCCAACTAGTTGTTGATTCCTCCAGACATAAAAAGTAATAATAATAATAATAATAAGACTTATCCCCTCAAGCCCCCTCTCTCGTCGAATCATAGCCCCCTATCTCTTTTGTCCTTGTTCGTCTTGCAGCGAGTGGTGAATTTTATTAATTTATATGAAGTATTACATTTCCTAGGCACTCTGGCCCTTTTCAACTTTACTTGATCACCAACCTAAGTCATAATTACAAAATACATTCTAGTTCATAAGGGTTAAAACCAAGGTGTTAAAGAAAAAAACCAACAACTCACTGACTTATAACCAACCACTGTGTAACAACCTGTCCCAACATAAGTTGACTGGGAGGATTTTTAGTTGGTAAAAAATCTTCCTTTCATCTCATAAAAATAATATAAATTCAAATACATTTCTCTTATCTAATTAAGGATTGTAAATAGCAATAGAATCACTTATAACTACTCTTCACATATGTGTATACTATCACCTTGATGAAGAACATCAAATTCATGAAAACCAATCCTTCAAAACTATACTAGAAATAATCAGAGAAATCACACCCTAGTGTTGATTTTCCTCCCAAGCAATGCAACACCAAGAAGCAGTTACTACCTCCCAAGCAAGGCTTTATATTAATGAGTACACTTGGGTTTCACAACCTAAAGGTTCACTCAACAGGTATGTTCTACCCAAAGAATGACAATAATTTTTCATAATATAAAACTAAATCTATGTAATGTCCCCTTCAAATTGATCATGACAAAGCATGACTCAATAGCCTATACGACTCCTGTAGGCTATAATCAACAAGGGAAAGGGAATCAAGGAGGTTTATTTGGTATCACTAGAATAATAAATCCTAAAATGACATTAAATGAAATTGGAGGGAAAATAAAGTGAGGGCTTGATTTGGTCAAAAAGGGCAAATATTTAGTAGGTCCAGAGGGAGGATAAATAGAGGGGTAACCCTTCTCTTTGGCATTATGATTTGATCTCTCATTTTAGATTTCTATTGGATCCATTGTTTCGTTATGGTTTAGCAATCTCTTCCATTACTGCAGTCTAGTTTCGGTGGTCCAATACCCACCCTAGACGAACAAGAGGGGAGTCCATCTAGGACTACAATTGGAGCTTCACTTGGGATTTTTGCATTCAATTGGAGAGTTTCCAAGGTAGGCATGAGGTTTATGAAAATTTCCAAACAAGGTTGAGCCCAAACATTTGTAGGTTTTAGGAGGGTTCGGTGAAACTATAGTTTAGGGCATTCTCGTGGGTTGAGTATAAGAGTCCTGCGAGATCCCACTAGACATCCAACGACTATCCCGTGAGGACCTCTATGATCGGGATTGCATTGGGTCGTTTGGATTGGGTTTGTAGGGTTACAGGAGGGATGCTTGAAGAGTGGATATTGTTGGAGTAGAGCATCGCAGGAAGCATCATAGATTGACATCATTATAGGTTTCCTTGTATTGTTTCTATTAGTATATTTGTGTAATTTCCTTGGAGCCATTAAACTTATGTGTTCAAGAGTATTCTATAGTTGTTATTACAACCATTAGATATCATTGTATTTTTTTTCCCATCCATAATAAGATTCCATGGTTATCTGCTATATTTTCTTTGTAATGGATGCATGCAATGTGTTACTCAATATTTCTATATGAGAAAATTGTTTCTAAGGGGTCAACAATAGTATTAATACCACGTGTTCGACATATTTACATGAGAATTAAAAAGTTTTGGATATAAAACATAATAAAATCACATAAACTAGTTGAGGACATTACAGTGGTATCAGAGTTCATTATATTTCCATCATGTGATTTCTTGAGGCATTGATTGCAAGGAAGACTAGAGGAAAAGGGAAACAACCCACCCCAGGGTCAGAGTCACAAGAAGTAGAAGTAGAGGGAGCTATGGGGGAGCATCTTGAAGATAGGACCATACTTTTGTTGGAAACCATAGAGAATGGGAAACAATAATTAACACAAGTACTGACACAGTTCTTTTTTGGCAATCAAGAAAACAAAAACCAAGGAGGTGCCAATGGAAACCATTCAAAGGCCATCGATAGAGGTGTTAGGACTCCTAAAGGGAGTAATACCTATGTGTTGACACAAAGTGTCTTCTAGGCAGATAGCAGAAAGGTACCCAGAGCCTTATTGCTGTTATTCCTTGAGGATAAACCTACAGGAGAATCGAAACAATAGGGGGTGAAAGAAATGAACTCCTACTTTAGGGAGTATCAGTTGTTGGAAGAAGGATGATCCGGATTTAGGAGCGGAATGAACTAATTAAAAGACTGAATACAATAAACACGGAGATATGAAGAATAACACAAATATCCAGTGAACAATATCTTCTATTAAATAATGTAATAGGTTGAAACTGTAAAACTGCAGAACTGAAAACACTTGCTCGAATGGCAGTAGCTATCTCTAAGAAGAGATGTGGTTGCTACACACATTTGTCTGAGAAGAATGGATTATAATGAGGCTCCAGAGGCCTTTTTGATATTACTCATGAATGCAAAAACCCTAGACATCCAAAAACCTAACCCTAGAAGGTGAAACTCCAAAAGTCATGTGGGCCCTATGGGTAAGTTGGTATAATTTGGTACATCAACTTCCAAGGGTCGTAAATTTTGCATACAACCTCCGTTTTAGGCGTGTGATAGCCCATTGGAAAGGTATTTTAGAGAAATACACATTTTGCCATCAAAATCTGACTCCGTTTACAGTTTGATTGTGGTGAGGCAAAAAAACAACATTTGGGGCTCCAAAACAGGCCTGGAAGTACAAAAATATGTGCTGACATGAAGACATACAAAATAATCCAGTTGGATTAAGTGAGAGGCCACCCGTATCCACCTGGAGGATGTGTGGGGCTTCGTACAACCCCATAAGTGTAGAACCCACAATTACAAAGCAGTACAGAAGAACGTGTTGAACAAAAAATGGACACGAGGAGCCAGTTGGAATAGGTGGGTGGCCACCAATATCCACCTGGATCAATCCTCCCCCCTTAGGAATCAATGGTATCCATTGCATTGAGTTCCTCCATCAGGTGAGGAAAATTCTATTAGATTTGTCCCCGGGTGAGCCACTTGCCTTGGTGTAGGATTTTCCCTGTCTTGACAATCCGATAAAGTTGGATCCGTTGTTGGCGAGTGCCCTTGACCTATGTGTCCACTATCTAATCGGTGGATGCTTGTTCCATGCAGTCATGGTTGATTTATGTTTGTGTCAATTGTTCTGCAATATCGGAGGTGTCCAATAATGGGGGGAAATATGGCCAAAGGAGGTCCACATTGAATAGTGGATGCAGACGAAGGAAAGGTGGAGTGTTGAGATCAAAAGCATTGTTACCCACAGCCTTAGTGATAGTGTAAGGCCCATAAAGAAGTGGGCAAAGATTTCGATGGGGCCCAGTGAGACGCTCCTTATGAAAATGTAACCATACTTTGTCACCAACCTGAAACTGGTGTGGTACCTTGTGTTGATCATGGCGCTGCTTGTACTTAGGATTGGATTTCTGTAAAATCCCCTGAACCTGTTGACAGATGTATTGAATCCACTCAATGAATCTGGTGGATTTGTCGATTGCAGACTGATCAGGGGAAGATTTTGTCTGTGCGATGGAAAGAGGAAGTGCAACATCAATGGGTCCCAAGGGTTGGAATCCCAGACCCACCTGAAATGGGATATGGCCGGTGGAACTATAGAGAGACCTTTTGTAACTGTGTTGGACATATGGGAGACTCTCGTCCCATGTACATGGATGCTTAGAATTGTACATGCACAGGATGTGCACAGTCATTCGATTGACGACATTTGTTTGGCCATCGGTTTGGGGGTGGAAAGCAGTGGATTTTGTGAGCTTGGTGTCCAATAGAGACCAGAGACTAGACCAAAAGGTGTTGAGGAACCTGTTGTCTTGATCGTAGATGATGGTCTGTGGTATCCCAAAGTGGATCCACACTCATTCAAAGAAGAGCTTAGTAGTATCTACCGCTATGGCATTCTTCTTATAGGCTGTGAGGATGTCCATCTTCGAAAACCAATCAATGACCACAAACACACAGTCATTTCCTTGCTTGGTGGACAACAAGCCAGACATGTAATCCATTGAGATGGATTCCCAAGGCTTCTCAAGAATAGGAACAGGGGTGTATAAGCCTTTCTTCTTGATGGCTGGCTTGGAAATGGTACAGGAATTGCAAGATCTAATATACTTGCTGACGTCCTGTCAAATTTTTGGCCAATAAAAAAGTTTCTGAAGAACGACCACAGTTTTCTCCACGCCAAAATGTCTTGCCACCCTACTGTAGTGGGCTTCCCAAATAAGATTTGAACGCTTTCTTGTAGGAACACGAATATGGCCTAGGTGGCATAAGAGTTCATCCTGAATGTGAAAATTAGTGACAGTTGCGCATGTACCCAAGAGCTGATAAGTGGTGGCAAAGTATAGATCTTGTTGATAAAGTTGGGGCCACTCAGATGCTTCATGTCCATAGGAATGGAGCACTGTGGTGAGTGCAGCAACAAGAGGCCGACTAAGGCAGTCAATGACATGATTGGAGATACATGTCTTATACTTTATGTTGATATGGAACTGATGCAGGTAGGTGGACCACTTCTGATGGAGGTCATTCTACAATTTCCCTTGTGTCTGTATGAACTATAGAGGCTTGTGATCAGTGTGTATGATCGTCTCTTTCCCCAGAATGTAATGTTTCCATTGATGACAGGCTTGTACAATGGAATACATTTCCTTGTCATACGTGGGGTATTTATGGACAGTATCAGAGAATGTCTCACTATGGTATGTCATGAGATGCCCATGCTAAATGAGAACTGTGCCCACAACATAGTTAGATGCATCAGTCTCAATCTCGAATGGTTGCTACAGATCGGGCAAGGAGAGTACCGAAGTTGATCACAAGCGATGCTTCAGATCATAGAATGTTCATTGTTTCTCCTTCCCCCACACAAAATTGGCTCTACCACTGCCCTTGGTCACCTGGCTGAGGGCCCATGCAATATGGGAGAATCCCAACATGAATCGTCGATAGAAGTTGGCTAGTCCCAAAAAGCTCTGAAGATCAGTCAGTGTGGTCGGGGATGGCCAGTCATTGATGAATTCTATATTAGTTGGATCAACATGTACCCCATGCTCATCAACAATGTAGCCCAAGTATTGGACCCTGTTCATGCCAAAAGAGCATTTTTCCAAGTAGGCATAAAGCTTGTACTACCGTTGAGTGCTCAAAACCTGTTGAATATGCTGCATGTGCTCCTCCCACATTCTGTTGAAGATGAGGATGTCATCCAAATATACTACCACAAAGGATTTGGTGAAGGGTCTCAATACATCATCCATCAACCTCATGAAAGTGGATGGTGCATTTGTTAAGCCAAAGGGCATGACTAGCCATTCATCGAGTGTTAAGCCCCAATATTGGCTCATTACCTCTTAATTGGGGCATATTAGATTAGTAATGCTATTTTATTTATGTCGGCTTTAGGCCATTAGTTGTAATTTAGATTAGTAATGTTATTTTAATTATGTCGGCTTTAAGCCATTATACCTCCTAGTC
>ML789441.1:677297-689978 GCA_009831015.1 Picea engelmannii
CATCTTGTACTTGAACATTTAAGTGGGGTAAAAGGAGGTTGCCCCCTCGAAGAGGCTTATTATCTGAAATTATCTCTTTTCAAGGCGTTGAGTACTTTTCTTGAGGTTTTTCTATGCTATATTGATGTTTGGTTCTTAACATCGAGACCTTCTTTAGACTTGAAGGTTGTCTTCCATACATCAGTTGCTTCAATGGGAACCTGGTGGTAGCCATACTTCAAGTCAATCTTGCTGAAGAACTTTTCCCCCTTGATTTGTTCAAGAAGGTCATTAATCCTAGGAATGGGGTAGTGGTTCCTGACTATGATTTTGTTTAAGGCTCTGTAATCAATACAAAGTCGCCAAGTCCCATCCTTCTTCTGCACCAGTACAATCGGGCTTCTGCAAGGGGAGGAGTTGTGTCTGATGTGCCCCTTTTGAAGAAGATCTCAGATCTGATGCCTGATTTTGTCATTCTCCATCAGCGAGTGTCGATAGACCGGTCCATTAGGTAGAGGTGTGTCGGGGGTCAGATCAATTGGATGCTTGACTTGGAAGTGTGTCGATACCCCTGTAGGTGATGAGAAGATGTCTCTGTATTCTTCCACGATCCCGTCCACTTTCTTCTGCTACAAAGAGAGGCGTTATGTAGAGGCCACAAATGTGGCAGAGACCTTCTGCTTACTATGAGCATGGATCACAAAGAAGACGAGCTTCCTGGTATGTGAAATGAACTTACTACATTTCTTAGCAAATATTAAAGAAATAACAGTAGGTGGTGCTACCTCTGGGATCCTATACAATTGTCTACCCAAAGTAATAATAACACTGCAGAGTCTAGACTCATACACAACATGACGTTTCCACAAATATGGTTGTCCTAAAATAACATCACAAACTTCACGGGGATAAATATCACATAATACCTCATCTTTGAAAGGCTTGATGCCATAGGGTAGACGACACTATTGGCTGACATAGAGATCTCTTCCTTGGTGAAGCCAGCCAATGGTGTAGGGTTGCAGGTGCGGTGTCGTTGGCATGTCCACTGTCCAGCTGCTTGACAAACTCTGCTGAAATCAAGTTCTTATGACTACCACTATCGACAATGAAATTAAGTAGATCCCCTTTGATCCACATCTGCGAGTGAAAGAGGCATTCCCCTTCCGCTGGTTATTCTAGTTTTCTTGGCCTAACTTTGGTGGTATCAACAGTGGAACTAGGTTCATTATCGATAATCTGCTTCTCTCCTTCAAGATTTGACTCGGAATCAAAATCGACCTATGACTCAGTTGCCTTCAACTCGTCCACGAGGGACTTCTTGGAGCGGCATTCATCGATGTTGTGCCAAGGAATTTTATGATACTCACACCATTTTCCCATATCCTTCTTCGTCTTATCATTTCCCTTCTTGTGTTATGTCTTCAATTGGTTGTCCTGATGGTAGCCATCTCAACTTGGTCCCTTGTTGTGTGGGTTGGGGCTGCCTTTGCCTTGCTTCAGCTGTGATGGGTTTGCAGATCCAAACTCTCGCTTTTTCTTCTTAGATTTATGCTCGATCTTGATAGCGTATCTATAAGCCGTTCCCAATGAGGTGATGTATAGGAACTCCATTTCTGTTTGAATGTATATATCAAAACATTTGTGGTATTTGAGCACCATATGATGCTCAGAGTCTTTGATACCAAATTTGGTGCATAAGGTATGGAAAATATTGGTGAAATCTAGTATTGTCTGGTCCCTTTCTTGATGTAGGGTGGTCCATCTAGTGTACTAGTCCTCGTAACTTCCAACAAGGTAATATTGTTCTTTAATGGCGTCCCGAAAGGAATCCCTTGTAGGGGCCACCATAAACGTTGTATATTCCTCCACGGCCCTTTGCTCAGAGTAAGCATCCCACTAGTATTTAACATGGGGAACGACCTTGAGGAGTGCAAAGTGATCTTTTCCCTATCGGAAAAATTGTGGACCGAAAAATATCCTTCGAGTAGATTCAACCATTTATGTACAAAATCCGCATCTGTCAGTCCTTCAAATAATGTAATATCAAAATTTACCTATACCTTGAAGGGGGTTGCATGGTTGCTTCATGAAGATGCTTCTCCTGTGGGTAGTTATCGAAGGATCTGCGTGATGTTGTCCATCATTTCGTTCCTTTGTCATGTGAGGGATTTCTCGAGAAAATTTTTAATAGGATCTCCCACTCCATCATATTTCTTTTTGTCCCCCATGGGTTGTTTTCGGGCTCGGCGTGGTCGATCTTGTAATGGATCGATTGGTTCGAGTCCCAACTTCTTGTACCCAGATCTTGTCAAGGACATGCACGAAGAAAAATAAATGAAGAGCAAACCGCTCTGATACCACTGATCCGGATTTAGGAGCGGAATGAACTAATTAACAAACTAAATACAATAAACACATAGATATGAAGAATAACACAAATATACAGTGAACAATATCTTCTGTTAAATAATGAAATAGGATGAAAGTGTAAAACTCCAGAACTGAAAAGACTTGCACGAATGGTGGTAGCTATCTCTGAGAAGAGATGTGGCTACTACCCACATCCGTCTGAGAAGAATGGATTCCAATGAGGCTCCATAAGCCTTTTTGATATTACTCATGAATGCCAAAACCCTAGACATCCAAAAACCTAACCCTAGAAGGTGAAACGCCAAAAGTGATGTGGGCCCTATGGGTAAGTTGGTGTAATTTGGTACCTCAACTTCCAAGGGTCGTAACTTTTGCATATGACTTCCATTTTAGGCACATGATATCCCATTGGAAAGGTATTTAAGAGAGCTACACATTATGTTGTCAAACTTTGACTCCGTTTACAATTTGATTGTGGTGAGCCAAAACAAGAACGTTTAGGGCCCCAAAAAGGCCCTGGAAGTACAACAAGATGTGTTGACATGAAAACATACAAAATAAGCCATTTGGATTAGGCAAGAGGCCACCTGTATCCACCTGGAGGTTGTGTGAGGCTTCAGACATCCCTAGAAGTTTAGAACCAACAATTACAAAGTAGTACAAAAGAATGTGTTGAACAAAAAACATACATAAGGAGCTAGTTGGAATAGGTGGGTGGCCACCAATATCCACCTGGATCAAAGAATCCCAAGAATCCATGTCTTACAATGACTACTGCAACCTCAATATGAGGAAAAAACCTAGGACGGGCCATAATCAGTAGAATTTCAATCTTCTTCACAAATTGGGGAAGATGACTATACCATATTTTGACGGATCTAACAGGGGCATAGCCTGAACATGGGTGCATAAGTTGGACACTTATTTCTAGCTTAATATAATGATAGAGGTAGAGGCGATCAAAATTTTCACCCTACACTTGGATGGAGAGGCTCATGAGTGGTGGTATCATGGGATATTAACATTGGGACATTCCAACATCACATCATATGAGGATTTTACTCAAAGGCTGATGGACAGGTTTGATAAGAAGGACCCTAAGGTCCACTTTAGGGAGTTGGCATAGATGAGGTAGGTAGGTACATCAGAGGCTTATGTTATAGAGTTTCAGTGAATGGCAGTCATGGTGACTGATGTTTCTAAGAAGAGACTAGTGATGTTATTCATAGAGGGCTTGGATGAACCCTTAAGAGGTTGGGTGAAGGATTTCAGGCCAAACACACTACATGAAGCTATCATGAAGACCCAAGATATGGCAGACACAGTCCCTAAGAAGACATACAAAAAAAAAATTATTCCACAAAACGGTCAGGTATTAAAACCTCCCAAGAAAACATGGATAGGTAAGGACAGGTTGGATTTTAAGCCCTAAATAGTGGCAGATTACCCCATAATTATGCCATATTACATTAGTAATGTTATTTTATTTATGTCGGCTTGGGTCCATTAGTTGTAATTGTACCTCCTAGTCTCCTATATATACCAAGGAGACCTTTTCCTTTGGAATCATCTTGTATTTGGAAATCTATGTGGTGTATAAGGAGATTCCCCCCTCGAAGAGGCTTATTATCTAAAATTATATATTTTTCAAGGCGTTGAGTACTTATTCTGAGGTTTTTCTATGATATCTTGGTATTTGGTTCCTAACATTAGGTATCAGAGCTTAAGGTCATGGGGTTTCGCTGCTATATCTGAGATACCTTGTAATTTTCACTATATTTTTTTTCTATGAAGTTTTGGAAGGAACCCCTTGGAGGATAGTTAGCATACAGATCAAGGTACGTTGGTTTCAAATTTCATCTCCTAAGGCCTTATACTTTCATAGATATAGCATGTGTAAGATAGGGTTCTAGAATCATCCTGAATTTAGTCATCATGTAATTTTCACTATTAAATTTTTTATGTAACGTTTTAGACAATGAAATATAGAGTAAAGTCATAGAAATTATTAAGGTATCTGTGATAAAAATTTCATCTTCTGGGTCATCTTACATTTGTATATACACCCTGTGAATGATAGGGTATCTGACTAGTCCTATTGACTAGTCTCAAGAAAGTGTTCCGAGTAAAACAATCATAAATTATTCCTAGAGTATCCAAATTGTGTGAGACTAGTTTCATTGGATAGTGGACAGTCTGTAGTATTTCTGGTACAATTTTCAGAATTTTATATCAATTATGTTTTGCGGGGAACTCTATATAAGTGAGATCTTCGAGAAAGGAAAACAATCAACAATTTGTGGGTAAGTTACCATAACTTCCACTTGGCACATCCAATTTTCATCAGACCTATGGAATTGCAAAGAAGAAATATCAGAGAACTACAAAAAAGAAATTTTCATACCCAGAAGGGTCGAAATTTTGGAGATACAACAGAAGAAAGATCGTCTAGTAGAACCACCTCAAAATCAAGGTTTAAAAGTGACACTTGGCCAACATGCCACCAAAAAATGGAACTTCTACACCAAATAAACCTCCAGACAGTCCTACTTGGACTCTTGATGAAGGTGAAGAAATGTGTATGGATATAAATGATTTACAAAATAAGACAATAACAAAAGATGAACTATAAGGGATGATGAATGGTTTAAAAAGGGAGATCATGGAAGGATTGAAAAATTAACTAATAGAGAGGACACCTGAAAGTGAAAATGTATCCCATGAAATTCATGATGAGGACACAAGGAATATGAATCAAGAATGGAGAAGCTCCAAATTTGGGTTGAATACCAACCACTTTCCTAAGATCGATATGAGGAAGTTTGATGGCAATGACCCAATCACATGGATACTTCAGATGGGTTAATTATTTGACCTACATTATGTGACACATACACAAAAGGTATGAATTGCTTCTTTATATTTGGAACCCAATCAATTTTTGTGGTATCGATGGCTTTGTTCTCACAAATCACTCGTCACTTGGAAAATTTTCACGGAAGAAATGACAGCACACTATGAGGATACAAGGAGAAATACCTTCTTTAGCCAATTGATAAATCTCAAGCAAAAGGGTTCAATTATAGAGCACATTGAGAACTTCCAAAGATTGAATATAAAGGTAACATATATTCCAGATGAGCACTTGATTGATGTATTCATACAAACTTTAAGGGATAACATTCAACATGAGGTTCACCTTTGTGAACCCAAATCATCGGAGAATGCATTTAGAGTGGCAAGAAATGTTGAAAGTAAAAATATGGCTATGGCTACTAGAAGGACCACTCCTAACATCTATTGAGAGAATAATGTTCTTTCTTCTAAAACACCTCAACCTACAAGGTTGACACCTCAATAATTGGAGGAAATAAAAGCAAAAGGTTTATGCTTTAATTGTGACAACAAGTACAGTAAGGGACATAAGTGTGGTGAGAATAAATTATTCTACATAGATTGTGAAGAGGAAGAAGAACAAGAACAAGAACAAGAACCATGTCAATATGAAAATGTAGAAGTGATTTATTCTGAAGAGTTGACTCCCACGATATCGTGTAATTCATTGGTTGTAATTAGCACTCCTCAAACCCTCAAGATCGAATGATATATCAAAAATAAAAAGGTAATAGTTCTAATTGATTCTGGTAGTACTCATAATTTCATTCACTATAAATTATTCAAAGCTCTCAATTTCTTTGTATATCTAGCGCCAGAGTTTCAAGTAATCATTGCAGATGGAGGAACTATCAATTTCTCAGGAAAATACAATAATATCAATCTTACTATGGGGTAATATGTAATGAATAGTCCAATGATTTCTATACCCATGGGTGGTGCTGATGTCGTACTAGGAATCCAATGGTTACAATCATTAGGAACAATGGCTTTTAATTTTCAAGAAATTTTCATGAAATTTCATTGGAAGGAAAGGAAAATGAGTTAAGAGGTATCACAGGGAAACCTAGTAAGGTGATAAGCTCTAATGGCATGACAAAATTATTGAAAAATAGACATCATGGTGTAATTGCACAACTATGCGCACTAGATGTTCAAACATCTAAGACATCTATTCCACTAGATCTTCAAGGGATCATTGATAATAATTCCAAAGTATTTGAAGATATTCCCAAAGGCCTTCCACCCACTCGAAATCATGATCATGTTATTCACCTGATTCTTGGGAGTGTTCCTCCTAACATCAAGCCTTATAGATACCCTTTTGCCCAGAAGAGTCAAATTGAGCGTATGGTTGAAGAAATGTTAGAGACTGGAATTATTAGACCTAGCCAAAGTTCTTACTTTGCACTGGTGGTAATGGTACTCAAGAAATATGGCTCATGGCATATGTGTTTAGATTATAGAAAGGCCAATAAGATCAATATTAAAGTTAAGTTTCCCATTCATGTCATTGATGGATTGTTATATGAACTACATGGAGTAATCTATTTCACAAAGATGGATCTTCGTTCAGGGTATCATTAGATTATAATGAAGGAAGTAGATATCCCAAAAACAATATTCCGAACTCATGAAGGCCATTATGAATTTTTGGTCATGCCTTTTGGCCTTACAAATGCACCTTCCACATTCCAAGGGTTGATGAATTCCATTTTCAAGCCCTTCCTTCAAAAATTTATGTTAGTATTTTTTGATGATATACTAATCTATAGCAAGTCTTGGGAGGATCATGTGCGACATGTTGATAAGGTGCTACAACTACTAAAGGAGAAACAACTATATGCCAAACCATCCAAATGTTTCTTTGGGGTGAAGGAGGTAGAATATTTGGGTCATATTGTATCTCAGGAAGGTGTCAAGGTAGACCCTAACAAGATTAATGCCCTGATGGACTAGATGATTCCAAAAACATTGAAGAATCTTAGAGGATTTTTGGGTTTGACAAGTTACTACCGCAAGTTTGTTAGGAACTATGGAATAATAGAAACACCTTTAATGAAATTAACTAAGAAGGATTAATTTTCATGGACTCCAATGGCAACTCAAGTTTTTGAACAAATTAAAGAGACGATGTGCAAATCTCCTGTCTTGACCACACCAAACTTCACAAAAACCTTTATTATGGAATGTGATGCTTCAGGAAATGGCATTTGTGTTGTTCTAATGCAAGAAGGAAGAGGCCCCTTGCTTTTTAAAGTCGACCACTCAAGGAAAAGGACTTACACAAATCCATTTATGAGAAGGAAATGATGGCAATAATACATGCATTGAATAAATGGCACCATTACCTAATAGGTAGGCACTTCAAGGTCAAAACAGATCATGATAGTCTTAAATACTTCTTGGAACAAAGACTATCTTAAGAAGAACAACAAAAATGGGTGACCAAGATATTGGGTTATGATTTTGAAATCATCTATAAAAAAGGGAAGAAAAATGTTGTGGTAGATGCACTCTCAAGAGAGGATGAAGATGTTGACGCCTTTCTCTGTGCTATCTCGATCATCCAACCCGATTGGATAATAGAAGTGAGGAATGAATGGAAGAATGAAAAAAATGTGTGGACTCTCATTCAAAGGTTGCAGCAGGATTCCAGTGCATCAGATAAATTTACATGGAACAATGATTCACTATGGTACAAAGATTGCTTATATTTATGTAAGAACTCCCAACTCAATCAAAAGGTACTATTGGAATTGCAAACCTCTCTGGTAGGAGGGCACTCAGGATTTTTGAAAACCTACCATAGGGTCAAGAAGGATTTTTTTTGGGATGGCCTTAAAAATGATGTTCAAAGGTTTGTGGTAGAATGTTTGGTTTGACAACAAAATAAGGTGGAAACAATTAAGACCCCGGGTCTTTTACAACCATTATCCATCCCAAGTCAGTGTTGGGAGGAGGTTTCCATGGATTTCATCACAGGGTTACCAAAGTCTGAAGGAAATAGTTTCATCATGGTGATTGTTGATAGACTGACCAAGTACGCACACTTTTGTGCACTATTTCATCCCTTCAAATCTAGTACAGTTGCCACCGCATTCATAGAGATAGTTCAAAAACTACATGGAAGCCCAAATATTATTGTAAGTGATAGAGATCCCATCTTCACTAGACATTTTTGGACATAATTATTTTCTTGTTTGGGTACTCAATTGGCTCATAGCTCATCCTATCATCCTTAGTCTGATGGATAAACTGAGATAGTGAACAAATTTTTGGAAGGACACCTTTGTTGCTTTGTCTCTGATAAACAAACACAATGGTTCAAATGGTTACCCTTGGCAGAATGGTGGTATAACACTTCCTTTCATACTGCAACAAAAATGACACCATTTATGGCACTCTATGGATACCTCCCTCCTTCCATCACTTCTTATCTAAAATAAAACTCTAAGGTTCAAGCAGTGGAAGATCACATCGAGCATCAACAACAAGTTCTCCAAATCTTAAAGGACAACCTGACCATGGCACATAATCACATGAAACAACAAGCAGATCAACATCATAGTGAAAGAAGTTTTGAAGTAGGAGATTGGGTGTTTTTAATACTACAACCATACAAACAGATGTCCCTCAAGAAAGCCAAGAAGGATAATAAATTATCACCAAAGTACTATGGCCCTTATAAGGTTTTGCAAAGATTGGTACTATGGCATACAAATTGAAGTTTCTTGCATCTTTACGAGTACACCCAGTTTTCCATGTTTCATGCTTAAAGAAGTTTATAGGTGACAAGATCCCAGTTAAAACTATATTTCCAGAACTTGACGAGGAAGGAAAAGTCATATTGGAGCCTGAAGCTATCACCGACACAATAATTTGCCAGCTAAGGAATAGATCCATTTCAGATTATCTCATTAAGTGGAGGAAACTACCTGCTGAAGATTCCACTTGGGAAGATGAGTCTTTTATACAGAAGCATCCAAAATTATTCAATCGTTGCGGACAACACTTGTCTGAAGGGTAGGGGCATATTAATCCCTAAATAGTGGAACATTACCCCTTAATTAGGGCATATTACATTAGTAATGTTATTTTATTTATGTCGACTTGGGTATATTAGTTGTAATTGTACCTCCTAGTCTCCTATATATACCAAGGAGACCTTTTCATTTGGAATTCATCTTGTATTTGGAAATCTATGTGGTGTATAAGGAGGTTTCCCCCTCGAAGAGGATTATTATCTAAAATTCTCTCTTTTTAAAGGCATTGAGTACTTATTCTGATGTTTTTCTATGATATATTGGTATTTGGTTCCTAACATTGGATGAGGAAACTCAGAGAGAACTAAGGAGGAATAAGATTTGTTATAGTTGCAAGGAGTCATGGGAACCATACCATCGATGTATGGGTAAAGGTAAAGTTCATTATATTGAGGTGGTTTCTGACTAAGAGGATGACGATAATTATGAGGGAATTGGACAGAAAAATGGTGAGCCATCACATGCTACAAAGAAGGCGCCATTTCAGGATAGCCCCAATGGAGAGACCATTGCCACACTTTCATGAGTCCCTAAATATTACACCTTTAGGTTCAGAGGCATTATGCATAGGCAAGAGGTTACAACATTGGTTGATGGTGGGGCCACCCACAACTTCATTATTATTGCACTTGTTACCAAGAGATGGATCCATGCGGAGGATTTCAAAGGATTCAATGTGGTAGTAGAAGATGGGTACAACATGATGTGTACTCGGAGGATCAGGATATTGTAAGTAACATTGGGAAACTATACATTGATAGATGAATTTTATGTCATAGATTTAGGATATACTCATATGGTGCTAGGAGTTCAGTGCTTGTACTCACTGGGATACATCAGCATGAATTATTAGGACATGAGGATGGATTTCTAGGACAAGGGTGGACAACGAGTTATCCTAAGAGGTATGTCGATAGGTTCCCCTAGGATCATGTCTAACCAATGCATGTATTCCCTTTTTAGACATGAGGACATGAATTGCGTAAGATATTTCTTGATCACCATGATTAATCCATCACAAGATCGCCAACAGTACCCTGTAGATATCTAGACATTGCTTGGAAAGCATAAAAGAGTGTTTGAACCATTGCTAGTAGGAAGACTACTTGATAGAGTATTTGAGCATGTCATTGAGCTAGAAGAGGGGTCGAAATCCATGATCACCACCCCATACAGACATCAAAAGAGGTTCAAGGTTGAAATAGAGAAGTTCGTAAAGGATTTGTTGGATATGGGACATAACAGGCCTAGTTCTAGTCTATTTTCTTCTTCAGTTGTACTAGTGAAGAATAAGGATGGAAATATGAGGATGTGCATAGCCTACAGGGAACTGAAAATAATACCATCAAAAATTGATACCCAATACCTAGGATTGATGAGATGATATACGAGTTGCATGGGGTAGTGTACTTCTCAAAGGTTGATCTACGATTAAGATACCCCTAGATTCGGGTCAAAGAGGAGGATAACCATCAAACAACATTCCGGTGTCACTATGGGCACTATGAGTTTCTATTCATTCCCTTCAGGTTGACTAACACACCAACTCCCTTTCAGTCATGCATGAACCATATCTTCAACAAACAGTTGAGGAATTTATTACTAGTGTTCTTTGACGATATTCTGATCTACAACAAGATGTGGGAGGAACATTTGAAGCATGTGGACGAGATTCTCACCATTATGGAGGAGCAATAACTTTTTTCCAAGGAGGAAAAGTGCGAGTTTGGGTTGAAAAAGATCCTCTATCTGGGGCACATGATTGGTGTTGAGGGAGTAAAGGTACACCAGGAGAATATATAGACAATATTATATTGGCACACCCCCATATGACTCACATATCTGCAAGGATTCTTTAGGATATGCATTTATTATAAATGATTTGTAAAAGAATTTTCACAATTGGCCACACCATTGACATACCTCACCAAGAAGAGGGTGTTCCAATGGTCACTGGGAACACATGTATCATTCAATAGAATGAAGAGGGTGATGAGCACTTACTCAATATTATCACTCCCAAATTTCACGTAGCCTTTTTGCTTGGAGTGTGATGCATCCAGTGAGAGGATAGAGGCAATAATAATGTAGAAACGACACCCGATAAATTTCAAGAGAAGAAATATAAGAGATCCATAGAAGCTCTATCTAATCTATGATAAGGAGATGTTGATCATCATGCATGCATTGGCCAATTTCAGACAGTACCTGGTAGGAGGATGCTTTATGGTTAGGACTAACCACAACAACTTGAGATATTTCATGGAGTAGCGAGATCTGAATGAGAGACAACTTAAATGGGTGAGTAAGGTGAAAGCATTTGATTTTGACATTGAGTATGTAAAGGGGAAGAATAGTATAGTTGTTGACACCTTATTCAGAAGACCTACAGA
Source organism: Picea engelmannii (assembly GCA_009831015.1). Taxonomy (NCBI): domain Eukaryota; kingdom Viridiplantae; phylum Streptophyta; class Pinopsida; order Pinales; family Pinaceae; genus Picea; species Picea engelmannii. The sequence continues at coordinate 688,984 of ML789441.1, forward strand.
TTTCTCCATGACAGAGACCTCAAAAAACTGAAAATCCATTATGTTGCTGGAATGCTCCAAGAACACCTTCGCCTGTGAGCTAATGGAGGGAAGTATTCAGGATCACATGTATTGGGTTATGGGTAGTGGATGACATCATCTTCTACAAATATGGGATTTATCTTGTCCCTGATTCTAAACCTAAGGATAATATTTTGAGGGAAGTACATGACCCACAAATGGTAGGGAACCAAGGGCATCTTAAAACCTACAAGAAGGTGAGGGAGGTATTTTCCTGGAAGGGTCTTAAGGAGGATGTAATTCTTCATGTGAGGGAGTGCATGACTTGCCAATAGAACAAGTAAGATTTTACACATCTAGTAGAACTGATTCAACCATTGTCGATTCCAGAGCAGAAGTGGGATAGTATTTCCATGGATTTCATCACAAGATTGCGAAAGATGAAGTGGAGGGAATGTATCTACGTTGTAGTGGACATAATGAATAAATATGTGCACTTATTTTCCATTCCTTCATAGTAAAATTCATCTCAAATAGTAAATCAATTCTTCAGGGAGGTATTCATATACCATGGTCTTCCAAGGAAGATAGTCAATGATTAAGATAGAAGGTTCCTCAGTGCATTTTGGCAGGAGCTATTCAGGTTATCTAGGACATAGTTTACACCTACCACTAGATATCACCCCCAGACATATGGGTAGAAAGATATAGTAAACAAATGGTTCAAGGGGTACCTAAGGAACTATGTGATCCAAGTGGATATCGGTGGCCACCCACCTTTTCCAACTGGCTCAAAACAGTTTTCTGGCAATTTTGACAATTTACTACTTTTCAGGGATGATTTTCAGGATTGAAATTTATTTTAAAATGTAGAAACCTTGGCGAATATTACTAATCCTTCATATGTCAACTATAAATGTTTGGCGATATTTTTGTAAAAATATTCAAATTTCTAAGTATTTTATATAGTTTTTATAAAATTTTGGCGATTTTTA
>ML789441.1:690165-704484 GCA_009831015.1 Picea engelmannii
TAAATGTTTGGCGATATTTTTGTAAAAATATTCAAATTTCTAAGTATTTTATATAGTTTTTATAAAATTTTGGCGATTTTTAAGGTAAAATAATTTTATCCTATAGAATTTGGGCGAATCATTTTTAAAATAGCGAATCTCATATTTGGAAAAACCATGGAAAATTAGCCCATGAGAAAAATTTAGCCCCTAAAATCATCCCTGCAGTACTTTTAGCAGTTTTAACTTCCAGGGCCATTTTGAGGGCCTAAATCAAGGTTTTTTAGGGACATAGCTTCTCAATGATAGTTAAAGCCATGATTAAGCCCCCAAAACTAATCTCCTTGATGATACCTTTCCAACGGGCTATCATGCACCTAAAACAGAGATCGTATGCAAAAGTTACGACCCCGGGAAGTTGATGTACTAACTTACCCAAACGAGGCCCACATGACTTTTGGCGCTTCATCTCCTAGGGTTAGGTTTTTGGATGTCTAGGGTTTTTGACATTCCTGTTTATTGTAAAAATCCCTTCAGAGCCTCATTGTAATGATCTTCTTGCGAATGAGCACAACCGTCACATCTCTTCTTAGAGATAAGCCGCCACCATTCCATCAAGCTTGTTTCCGCTGCATTTTACAGTTTCGGCTTATTTCGTTATTGAATAGAAAACCTGTTTTATTGTATCTCTGTTATTTTGTGTTAAGCACCTGTTAATAATCTGTAGTCATTTCATTCTGCTCATAAAATCCAAATGAGTGGTATCAGAGCGGTCTGCTCCTTGTCGTCTTAATGCATGTCCCCAACGAGGTCGGAGTACAAAGAGTTGGGTCTCGAGCTTGTTTCTCTTGAGGAAAAAAGCTCTCGCACGCCCAAGCGACCTCTCATGGTAGTATAAAATAAATATGATGGAACATGAGGATCGTTTCAAACTGTTGATTAAGGAATCCCTCACACAATAGAGGAACGATATGATAGATAATTTTGTGCAAATCCTCTGGTGGCTACCAACAGGCGACGCACCTTCTTCGAGCGGAGGTGCCACCCCCTTCAAGGTAGAAATAAACTTTGATAGATATCAGATAGAAGTAGATGTTGTAGACAAGTGGTTGAATCTACTAGAAGGGTATTTTTATATCCATAACTTTTCGAATAGAGAAAATATTACTTTTGCACTCCTCAAAGTCGTTCCCCATGTCAAAGATTGGTTGGAAACTTTCTGTGAGAAAAAGGAAATAGAGGAACCCTCATTATTTACATTCACGACCACCTGGGAATCCTTCAAGGATGCTAATAAGGAACAATACTACCCTATCATAAGTCATGACGACCTGTATACCAAATGGACCACATTGCGGCAAGAAAGAGACCAAGCAGTGCCAGATTTCAAAAATATCTTCCATACCTTGCGCACCAAGATGGGTATCAAAGATTCAGAGCAACATCTAGTGCTCAAGTATTGCGGTGCTCTGCATATATACATATAGACCGAAATGGAATTTTTGGACATCTCATCCTTGGGTGCGGCCTACCGATATGTCATCAAAATCGAGCAAAAGCTCAAACAAAAGACACAACAATTTGGGCCTGGGAACCCCTCACAAAAAAATCCAGTAAAGGGCATCCCCAACCCATAGAACAAAGGACAGAGCAAATATGGACAGTATCAGGACAACCAATCCAAGTTGCAAGCAAAGGGCACCAAAAAGACAAAGAAAGATATTGAGAAGTGGTGTGGCTTCCATAAGAGCCCTTGGCATAACACTGCTGAGTGTCGCTCAAAGCAGTCGTTGGTGGCCGAAGTGAAAGCCTATGAATCAGATGCGGATTCTAACTCTGAGCCAGAACCAGAAAGGGGAAGACAAATCATTGACACGGAACCCAGTGCCATTGTTGCTACCACCAAGCTCCAGCCTGGTGAACTAGAGAAGCCAGAAGAAGGAGAGCGCCTCTTCCATTCATAGATGTGGGTAAAAGGCACCCCGTTGCACTTCATCATTGACATTGGTAGCTAGAAGAACCTCATCTCAATAGAGGTCATCAAGCAGCTGGCCCTACCGACAATGCCGCACCCACAACACTACATCATTGGATCGCTCTGCCAAGGAATCGATCTCTGCAGCAGCCAACAGTGTCGACTGTCGTATGACATCAAGTCCTTCAAAGATGAGGTATTGTGTGATGTTCTTTTGGGACAACCTTATTTATGGAAACATCATGTTGTATATGAGTCTAGGCCTCATAGTGTTATTATTACTTTGATCAGAAAATTGTACAAGATACCCGAGGTAGACCCACCTAGTGCTATTTCCTTAATCTCTGCTAAGCAATGAAATAAGGTCATCTCTCAGATGGGGAAGTTTGTCTTCTTCATGATTCTCTCTTAGAATAAGTGAAAGATCACAACCACATCCAGGATCTTTGTGACCAACCTCTCCACACAGTAGAAGCAAGTAAATAAGGTCGTGGAAGAATACTCAGATATCTTCTCCTCACCTACCGGGGTACCTCTGCACTGCCAGGTCAAGCACCCCATCGATCTGACCCCCGATGCACCGCTCCCCAATGGGCCAGTCTATCGTCGCTCTCTGTTAGAGAATGAAGAGATCAAGTGACAGATCCAAGAACTTCTCCACAAGGGGCACATCTGTCCCATGTCATCACCTTGCGGGAGTCCAATCGTGCTGGTACAGAAGAAAGATGGAACCTGGCGACTCTGCATTGATTACCAGGCTCTGAATAAAATCACAGTCAGAAATTAGTACCCAATTCCGAGAATCGAAAACCTACTTGATCAACTCACAGGGGCCAAATAATTCAGTAAGATTGATCTCAAGTCTGGCTACCACCAAGTCCTGATAGAACAAACATATGTATGGAAGATTGCCTTCAAGTCAAAGGAAGGCCTTTTTGAATGGTTGGTCATTCCCTTTGGTTTGACAAATGATCCAACCACTTTCATGAGGATGATGGACGATATCCTACGACCATTCACCAATACTTTTGTAGTGGTGTATCTGGATGACATTCTCATTTACAACAAGACTTGGGCCAAACACTTGCAGCATATTCGGCAGGTTCTACACACCCTGCGGCAACACAAGCTATACACCAACTTGGAAAAATTATCCTTCGGCATGGACATGGTCCATTACTTGGGATACATCATTGATCAGCATGGAGTACATGTGGATCTAGCCAAGATCCAAGTCATCCGTGACTGGCCATCCCCAACCACACTCACTGAGCTTCAGAGCTTCTTGGGCCTTGCCAATTTCTACCGCAGGTTTGTGTTGGGATTCTCCCATATTGCATGGGTCCTCAGCCAAATAAAAGGGGTGGTGGTAAGGAGAAATTTGCGTGGGGTCAGTTCCAAGAACAAGCATTCGATGTTTTGAAGCAACACTTGTGCTCAGCCCCAGTACTTTCACTACCGGACCTGCAACAACCCTTTGAGATCGAGACAGATGCTTCAGACTATGTTGTGGGTGTCGTTCTCACTCAGCACGACCACCCCGTGGCCTATCATAGTGAGACACTATCAGATGTTGTCTGTAAGTACCTTACTTACGACAAAGAAATGTACTCCATTGTGCAAGCCTATCGCCAGTGGAGACATTACATTCTTGGGAAGGAGACAGTCATCCACATTGATCATAAACCACTATAGTTCATGTTGACATAAGGAAAATTATAGAATGACCTCCATAAAAAGTGGTCCACATACTTGCAGAAATTCCACCTCAACATCAAGTATAAAACAGGGAGCACCAATCGTGTCATTGATTGCCTCAGCAGAACGCCAGTCGTGGCACTCACCACTGTTCTAGACTCTTGCGGCCATGAGACCTATGGATGGCCCCAACTCTATGAGATAGACCCAGACTTCACCACCACCTACCAAATGTTGGGTACAAACACATTTGTTGATAATTTCCATATTCATGATGGGTTGTTGTGTCATCTGGGCCATATCTGTGTTCCATCAAGAGAGCGAGCGAAGCTTATGTGGGAAGCCCACTACAGTCAGGTAGCAGGACACTTCGACATCGAAAAGATAGTGACGATGCTACAGAAACATTTCTATTGGCCGAAACTTCGACAGGAGGTCAGCAAGTACATCAAGTCCTGCACTGCCTACACTATTGCCAAACCAACCACTAAGAAACAGGGCCTGTACACCCTTCTTCCTACTCCTAACAGGCCATGGGAATCCATCTCAATGGACTACATGTTGGGCCTACCATCCACCAAGTGGGGAAATGACTATGTTTTTGTGGTTGTTGATCTCTTTTCTAATATGGCGATTTTGGTTTCCTGCAAGAAGAGCATCACACTAGAGGCCACTGCCAAGCTCTTTTTTGAATGAGTCTGGGTACATTTTGGAATCCCACAAACCATTGTCTCAAATCAAAACAATTGATTTCTCAGGACATTCTGGTCGAGCCTCTGGTCACTGTTGGACACCAAGCTCACCAAATCCATGACCTTCCACTCCAGACAAATGGCCAAACCAAGGTCGTAAATCAAATGATTGTGCATATCCTTTGCATGCATAATTCAAAGCACCCTCACACATGGGATGAGAGCCTTCCCTGTGTCTAGCATAGCTACAACCGAGCACTGCATAACCCAACCAACCACAACCCCTTTCAGGTGGGGTTGGGATTCCAACCATTGGGTCCCATAGATGTTTCACTTCCCCTTACATTCACCTCGACCAACTCATATCTTGCTCCAACTGAAGCTGACAAATCCACCCGGTTCATTGAGTGGATCTAGAACATCTTCCAACAGGTTCATGATATCCTACAAAAGTCCAATGACAAGTACATAAAATTCCACAATCAACATCGGGTGCCACATAAGTTTCAGGTGGGCGACAAAGTTTGGTTGCACTTGCAAAAAGAACGCCTTACAGGACCCCATCGGAAGCTTTTCCCATTCCATTATGGATCGTACACTGTCACGAAGGCCATGGGAGATAATTCTTTTGAGCTCAACATTCCTCCTTTCCTTGTCCTGCACCCAATGTTCAACGTGGATCTCCTTCACCGTTATTTCCCACCATTATTGGACACCTTAGAAGTCTCAGAAAGACTAACACCAACAGAGCTCAAACCTGAGTGCATACAACAAGCATCCCGTGATCATATTGTGGACACACAAATCAAGGGCACTCGACAACAAAGGATCCATCTGTTATAGCAAGATTTTCCTCACCATTGCTATCTTGCAGAGAGGGCCTTTTTCCATTTCCCTATGCAGACTTATCAACCCCTTTTTAATAAATCTAGAGCCAAAAATATATATTTTCCACATATATGCTCCCTAACTGCTTTGCAAGATGTGTATACGCTTGTTGCTCCACTACAACTCGCGTATATCGGGATTTGTGCCAGAAAATACAAAATGATGTCGGGTTTCCATGTCAGGACAAAAGATCTCCAATCTTTTGCCTTCCATATACTGGAAATGTTCTGAATCAACCCTTCAGTTGCATTCTGGAGGCTATAAGAGCACAATTTCGAGCTATGGAAAATGAGGAGAAAGCATTCAACTTTAAGAGAAAAGTTACTCTGGAGAAATTACTTAATATTGAGTCTATATCCCTTTGTCCCTCAAGTCTGAACACAGTGTTCATCCCCCAAGCTCTTTCCTTATTGTTGAGAGGACCTCATTACCTCTTTGCTATGAGCTTGCCTTTGGTGGAGGATTGAAGTGGTGGAGACCCATTTGGAAGGAACTTGGTTTCTTGGTTTCAAACCATGCCGACACGGAAGTCTATAATGTTGATACTTCTGTTGATCAATTATTAATAGAAATACCCCTTTCCCATCCTATCGATATCTTGAAAATATATGATTATTATCCATGGGCATGTTTGTAATGTTTATTAATGGATTGTGCTATCTGATGTGATGACTCATTTTATATATTATCACTATATACTTGCATCGCTTGTTTGTTGAGAACTTGCAGGTGTAAAGCTTTGGGTCAAATTGCTCAACGGTGGAACGACATCAAACGATTGGATTGAGGTAGGCTTCTTCCTCGTATTGCACATTAGTTTATATAGCACATGTTGGAAATGAGTTGATTTATACAGTCATACTTGTATGTGGTGGTTTACCCTTGGCCATAGATATATTTTCCCTTGTAACACTATCTTTATTGAGTCGTCAAAGCAGGGCAACTCCTGCACCAAGGCAAGTGGCTCACCCAGGGCCAAATTCAACAGAAATTTCCTCATCTGATGGGGGAACTCAATGAAATGGAGACCATTGCTTCCTAAGGAGGGAGGATTGATCCATGTGGAAATCAATGGCCACCCACCTTTTCCAACTAGCTCAAAACAATTTTCTGGCAATTTTGGCAATTTACTATTTTTAGCAGTTTTAACTTCCAGGGCCATTTTGAGGGCCTAAATGAATTTTTTTCGAGATGGAGCTTATCAATCATAACCAAAGGCATGATTGAGCCCCCAAAATGAATCTCCTCAATGATACCTTTCCAATGGGCTACCATGCGCCTAAAACGAAGATCGTATGAAAAAGTTATGACCCCAGGAAGTTGATGTACTAACTTACCCAAACGAGGCCCACATGACTTTTGGCGCTTCATCTCCCAGGGTTAGGTTTTTGGATGTCTAGGGTTTTTTGGCATTCTTGTTTATTGTAAAAAGGCCTTCAGAGCCTCATTGTAATGATCTTCTTGTGAATGAGCGCAACCGTCACATCTCTTCTCAGAGATAAACTGCCACCATTCCAACAAGCTTGTTTCCGTTGCATTTTACAGTTTCAACTTATTTCATTATTGAATAGAAAACCAGTTTTACTGTATCTCTGTTGTTTTGTGTTAAGAACCTGTTAATAATTTGTAGTCATTTTGTTCTGCTCATAAAATCTGGATCACTATGTGTCAGGGTAGCAACGGGCATGGATAAAGTGGTTGCATCTCAGGGAGCATTGTTACAATACTCATCACATGTCCATCAGGATGAGCCCATTTAGGGAATTGTATGGATATGATGCTCCATATTTTTTTGAATTTGGTGTTTGTAGAGAGAATATCTCCCAAGGCCAAAGACTAATTTTAGGAAAGCCAATACATCTTGAGAGTCCTGAAGGAGAATTTGCAGGTTGCTCAGAATCAACAGAAAATGTATGTAGATAGGGGTAGGGTATAACACAACTTTGAGGTTGGGGACCTAGTATTCCTTAGATATCAACCTTATATACAGTCGTCGCTGGAAAAGAGTGATGTAGAGAAGTTGAATCCTCACTTTTACGGTCCCTATAGAGTGATCAAGGGAGTTGGGGAAGTAGCATACGAGCTAGAGATACTAGAGGGTATCATGATCCACAACACCTTACTTGTATATTGTCTAAAGAAGGCATTGGGACAACAGGTCAGATATTTGGTATATCTTCCTCCACTAGATGAGGAATGATAGTTGTTTCTAGCTCTCGAGAGGATTGTTGATGTCAAGGAATGGAGGCTCAAGAGGAAATTCGTTCAAGAGTACTTGGTTGTACTGAGAGGTTTTCTTATGGAACATGCTACTTGGGAAGGAGAGAAGATATTACAACACCTTGATCTGGAATTTCTTGAGGACAAGCAATCTTGGGAAGGGAAGACTATAATGTCCCCTTCCAATTGATCATGATGAAGGATGAATCAATATCCTATATGACTCCCATAGTTTATAGTCAACAAGGGAAAGGGATCAATCAAGGAGGTTTATTCGGTGTCACTATAATGATAAATCCTAAAGTAAAATTAAATTAAATAAATAATTATATTTAAATGAAATTGGAGGGAAAATATCTAGAAGTTTTGGAGGAAGGATAAATAGAGGGGTAGCCCTTCTCTTTGGAATTATGATTTGATCTCTCATTTTGGAGTTCTCTTGGAGCCATTTTTTTGTTATGGTTTAGAAAAACCCTTCCACTACTATAGTCTAGTTTTAGTGGTTCAATACCTACCCTAGCCAGACAAGAGGGGAGTCCATCTAGGACTACCATTGGAGCTTCATTTGGGAGTTTTGCATTCATTTGGAGAGTGATTGAGGTACACATGAGGTTTATGGAACTTTCCAGACAAGGTCGAGCCTAAATATTTGCAGGTTTTAGGAGGGTTCAGTGAAACCAGGGTTTAGGGCATTATCGTGGGTTGAGTACAGGCATCCCACGAGACCCCACTATATGTCTAGCAGTTATCCCAAGAGGAACTCTGTGATCAGGATTGCAGTAGGACATTCATATCAAGTTCATAGGGTTACAGGAGGGTCACTAGCAGAGCAAATATTGTTGGAGCAGAGAATCACAGGAAGCACCATAGATTGGCATCATTCTGATTTTCCTTTTATTGTGTGTTATCCCTCCAAGAGTCTATCTAGGTTGTAGATCGAAAGAGATTGGTAACTTAATCAAATGCTCAATGAACTATATGAAATTGGATCAGAAATGGATAACTCACTCTCTCACTCATTCACATTGAACATATCCATACAAGATAAGGCTCTCAAAAGGTATTGATCAAATGGTTTTTAAACTCAGATGGATGAACAACACTCACTATATCAACAAGATTATACACATTAAAAACATATATAAAAGGATGAATATAAAAAGGAAAACTACTTATGTTTTTGTCCACCAATGCAATGATTTAAATACATAAATCAATGACTGTGTAAACAAAACAAATGAACATGACATTCAATCATAAGTATAGGAAAAATGAATGAACAAAGGTCTTGTTGGCCCTTGACCAATTTTTGAGGATATTTGGTCATGATTGACCTATTTTTGGGACATCGACAGGCTGTCAAAGATGGTGCGCAAGACGAAGAGGAGATCGCAGGATCTCAGCCCCTTTTTAGGGATTTTTGGGTTTTGGGATCATGTAACAGGTATGGGAAGGTTGGCCCATGGGGTTACCCATGACTAGGCCCACTTTTGCAATATATATAGAAGCTAGGCAATGTAGAAAGTAGTAGTGATCGATCTATGTGATCGAAGGATTGTAAGTGCTTTGTGCATACTATGTAAGATTGGTAAGGCTAAGTGCAAGGGACTGTAAGATATCTAGAGGAGGCTTTGTGTTGAACCTAACTTGGTGAAGGAGGATCTAGAGAAGTGCGCAAATATCCTGTCCTATGCGGAGTAGGGTTTTTGAGGCTCTATGCATGTAACTGATTAACAGAAGATAATAGAAGAGAAGAAGAGTTTGTGGACGTATCCCCAGGGGGGTGAACCACGTATATGTTGTGTTTTTCTTCTTTGTGCGATGTGTTGGTGTGTTTATGTGTGACTTTCTATGATATAGATGAATGTTATATAGAACTGATGTTGCTTTGTTCTTAATAAGGAGAAGGAATGTTAGATCTGACCTATGTGAGTATTCTTAGTGCTTGAATCTGCTAGATCTAATATGTCCCTTTATTCTAAGTACTATTAGATGTGGATCTATTTGAATACTATGATGCTCTATAATTAGGGTTTTTCTACGTTGTTACTAAGAACTGAATATTGATGAATGTTCACTGCTTAGTGCTCTGTTAAATATTAGAATCACAAATCTATGTCCCAACTAAGGTTGCAGACATCTGAGTCTTGCAACCACCCCTACCTCTACCTCGAGTGAGACTTCTTCTACTTCGCAGGTGTTGTCGAAAGGGTCGGTAGTTAGGGTTTTGTTGGTACGTTGTTGTAGCGTTGAACCCTGGGTCTGCCCCTATGCCAACAAATGGTTCCATTGCTGAGACCTGAAACTGTGATTGCTGGGAACTGAGGAAAAAGAATCTTTGTGCAAAGACCTGACCTGAAATTGTGAAAGCTCTGTGCGTAGATATGTTGCTCTAGTGCGCAGTATTCTACTTGATTTGTGAAGCTCTGTGCTAAAGAAAGAATTTTGATCTGAAGAAAAGAGGATCCTAGAAAGAATTGTTTGCAGGTTAGCTACCATGATCCTAGTGCGCAGTACAGGAAAGGTTGGGGATCATTTAAGAGAAAGAGAGGATTAACCCTTTGTTACAGTTGCAGAAGATCGGGACATCTAGCTAAGGAATTCCCTGGAAAGAGACCTAGTTGTCTCTGTTGCAAAGCTATGGACCATGAAGTATTGGATTGCCTTAGAATGATTGTTAAGGTTGAAAGAATGAATATGAACCAAGAAAACCCTAAGGCAGATCCAGAAACTAAGATTATGACAGAACCCCAGAAAGGATCAGAGAAAGTGTTACTACATATACAAAGAACCCTGAATGACCACCAATATATCAGCTTATCAAAGATCTTCAAAGAAAAAGAATGTATTGAAGTAAGAATAAGAGACTTTGACATTGACTGTGTTCTGGATGAGGAAACACAAGTGAATATCATGACAGAAAGAATCTGGGAAGCTATAGGAAAGTCTGCTATGATTTCTACATTAGGAGGAATAGGATTATTCAGAGGAAAGTTGATAACCCTATGTGGAAGACTTACCAGGATATCTATGAGTGCTCATGGAACTTCGACAGAGGAAGAATTTGAAGTTGTTAAATTTATTGAGAACAATTCTCCATTTGCTATGTTATTAGGAAAATAGTGGATTGAAAAAGATCAGGCTAGAAAGAAAGACGAAGAAGTCTTAGAACAAAAGAAGCAATAATTAAAAGATTTCATGACTAGGAAGATTGCGCACTTGATTAAAGAACAGGAGAACAAATCGAATCCATTTGGATGTCGAAGTTGCAAAAATACCAAAGGACTCCAAAAATATTGCAGTACCTATTCTAGGTACAGACGAAGTATTACCCTTGATTTCTAGGAAGGAATCCCTCCAGCGTGAAGTTACTCTGCCAAAAGAATATAAGAACCAAAATGGAAAAAGGAATTCTGAGATGAAGCTCACTAGAAAGAAGGTTAGAAAACTAAGTAAGAAGAGAGCTAATATTGAAAAGTTGCATAAGGTTCCCGAGGGAACTTTACAGAAGGAAAATTTGGAAAATTGGAGCTTCGTCGAAATATCAGAACAACGTCACATGGAACTTCGCCATGGAAAAGAAATATAGTCGTTAGAGACAATATAACCATTCGACCGACGGCTTGAATGGGTAGAAAGGAATTTATGGTCAGAAAATTCGCCATCAGACCGTTGGGACCGTGCCACAACAGAAAGAACTAAGTTAATGAAGGCTTCTCGCCTGTTGCAAGAGATTCATTGCCGAGTTATCTATTTATCCTATCATGCCACGCAACAAGAACACTTTTTCCAATCGTGACTATCAGAGCTCACAACATAGGTTATTTCACATAGTGATCACCATGTTACTTCCATATATCCTGTTGCGTTAACCTATTACTCTTCAAACCCGAGACATTCAACCACGAGCGTGCATGTCGGACGAGCTTAGCGCTGCAGAGAAAATTGTCAAGGAATTTCTTATTGACCTAATGACTAAAAGGGTAATGTCTGAAAGAGAGATGTCTGCAAGTATTCAAGCATCATCGACGAGAGGACTACAAGCCTCTCTGTCGACTGCTTGCGGAGACAGATCATCTTAATCATCAGCAGAAAAGAGAACTAAACACAAAGATGACCTAGCCAATGCGAAGATGATCCCATCCATACTGTTGGATTACATCCCACCTCTAGTTGGGGTAGTGAGTCGAGATAGTGTGTTAAGAGAATTCAAGTACACCATGATTACTGCGTACCTCCCGAAGGGGATACGTGCAGTTTTCACACAGCAGGATAAGATCACATCATTGAAGTTCAGTGACTTCAACCTCGGAGATCGCAAAAACTACAATATGCTCGCCTCGTATAAGTACATGACCAAGATGAAGGGAAAGAACTCAAAGATAATCCCTCAAATGTAGCCGATGAACCTCGCGTAGTCCACCCTGTTAAACATAATGAAGATTCCACATTTCAGAAGGCACCAGGAAGTTAATGCTTGTGTCAAGCTATTGCTCTCATGTTACCATGGTGGTTATTTATGGCTATACCATCGTATTACAGTCGATATGACATTGATCCATAGGTTCATAGGGTTGAGTATGCAAGGACCTGACCCGCGGGAGTTCTACCTAGAAAAATCCACAGATTGCGTGCTAGCACAGAAGATTAAGGACACATATGGCGATGTCGAGAAGGGGATGCGAGGCTACAAGGTAGCCTCCATATAGAATGGCACAGTGCACCTAGCATGTCAGTTAATAGCTGGAAATATGGTACACAAGAACTGACCCACACAAGTCATGGGCTTTTTCGTCGATCTCGCGGGGAAGTGTGTAGAAGGCTTACAGATGAACTAGGCGAAGTACCTAGTCAATCAACTAGAACTAGACTGTCGCGAAGTGTAGGATCAGGGCTACGAGTTTCACTTCAGCTAGCTCCTGATCCTCATCACGTCTGTTTCCTAGGAGATGCCGAAAGGTGTGACCTTCCCAGACATTAAGCCATTTGAGCCGTTTGCCGTGAAGTTCACCACACTTTGGTATTCGAGTGATATGAACAAACAATGGCAGTTGAACGTTGTTTTTCATACATACTACCTTCAGTTGAAGAGAGACATAGAAGAAGAACCTCACATGACTTCGAACACCTTATAGAGATTCCAACCTCTGACGAAGTTATACGCTTATCGACACTTCATCTACCTTACAGCACGAGCCGATGAACATAAGAAGCAGTTGTAGTCGTACTACAAGCTCACAGAAGAGGATCTTGAGGAGATCACTAAGGACTAGTCGGTAGACCTCCTTATTCCAACAGAACTTGTAGAGATGTCCGACCCTGATAGCCCAGAAATAGCGCATGATACACTCGGACCCAACAAAACTAAGAAGACCGAAGAGGTCGAAGAATTAAGCAGTGCTTTAGGAAAGACTGCTTCAGTATCACCTGACCAAGAGGGTGATGACAGAGAAAGAGAAATAAATGGTACAGGATCCGAACAGAAGTAAGGTGAAGTAACACCGTCGAGAGATGAGACCGATCCCCTAAATAAAAGGAAGGTTTCTCCCCTGAAACATTCATCTCATAAGAAATCGAGAGCCACCGTGACCAAGATGGAGACCGTGCTTACTACTGATGACTTTGAATTCATCATAGCTGCCCTCAATGATGCTTCGCTAGAAATTGTGGAGAAACAAGAAGCTAAGCAGGAGGAAATGTATGACAGACTTAAGGTCGAATTCCGAGGGGTACAACAGGCCCTTCAGTCTAGCCGCGCAGTTTCCACTGTGCCCCTGCCATTAGGAGAACCAGAGTTGGGGGATGATCCAGCCCAACTCTATCGATTAGTTGATGTGGTCGAAGATCATCTTCGTCATGCACAAGAAAAATATGAACAAGCTACCCAAACCTTGAAGCAAGTACAAGGCAACATTATAGAACAACACAGAATAGCAGAACAGGAGAAGGTTGATCTCCAGGCCAAGTTTAAAGCAGAGAAAACATAGATGCAGCAAGAGAAAGAACAGTTGCTTACAAAGCAGCTCAAAGTAAAAGAAGCAGTAAATAGATCCCTCCACTCTGTGACAAGCTTAGAGCTACAGGATGAAAACCGAGTCACACATCAAGTAGAGAAGCTAACGGAAGCCATCCAACAGCTACAACAAAGAATATCATATTTAGAGCTTCGCACAGTTCCCAACACTCTGCAGGATGTAAGAGATCAAAGAGAAGCGACTGCCAGTAGAACAGTCGAGAGAATAAAGGCTCTTGTCATGGAATGAGAGAAACTCAGTGATCACAGTGCCCAAACTTATGAGCAACTCACTGAGAATGCAGAATTGAAGGCACTTGAGTCGCAGCTCCAGGAGGCAAAGAAACAAGCAGAAACAATATAGGCATAGTTGAAGCCCATGTCGGTTGTGGAAAGAATGAAGTGATCCCAGGAGCAGCGCACTGCCCAGCAGCAGGTTCACACCATTTAGAGAAAATTCATGGAAGTGACTTAGAGGCCCCAACCTATACAGGATGAGGCTTACCAACTATTCACAGAGATTGAAGGCCGAGGAGAAGAAATGGAGAAAGTTGTTGTTGCAGTAGAACAGTGCCTGGAAGGTGCAAGATACTAGATATAATAAATACGCAGAACATAAATAAAATGCTAGAAATGGCAGAATAACAGTAATATAACCAGCATAATCTCCACAATAACACAAAAATAATATGAGAACAACAACTAAAATATCACTTTGATTCAGAAAGCAATGTTCACAGGCCTCTTCGAGGGGGCAACCTCCAGTTGAGCAGTGCTCTGTTACAATAATCTCCAAGCTAGGGTTTTCATACCCTCGACCCTTATTTATACTAAATATGTCTATTAAGAGAAGC
>ML789441.1:708406-757154 GCA_009831015.1 Picea engelmannii
GAGAAATAATGTTCCATTTGGGTGACCCAACCAGTGGGGTCCGAGCCATCAAATTTGGTTACATCCACCCGCAGAAGGCGTATGTCCTGTTGAAAGTGATGGGGCTGAAAGGTATGGGAATGGGAAGAAGTTTCACCTTCAGTTTTTGTATGTGCGTCAGGAAAAGGGTCATCAGTAGGGATCTTTAGTTTGGTGCAGAGTGATGTAAAGACAGATTCAAGTTGGGTGGTCAGTTCTTGTTTGACTTCCTCCATTGCGCACTGCACAGATGCATTTATGGTGGTATTGATGGATGTATCATGGGAGGCAATAGTAGCACTGAGTTGTTGCACTTCTTTTTGGGTCTCGAGGAAATTAGATTGCAAGGTATTGAAGTGAGACTCTAGTTCTTAGCTACGGGTATGGGCCATGAGAATGGGTGAACTGAAAAGGGAGCGAGCGGGGTCAGAATTTTTTGCAGAAAAATGATATGGATGAATGTGATAAGGGAGAAGAGATGAATCTAATGGAATAGGTCTCAAATAATGGTGAAAAAAATTCCAGACTTTTTTTTTTTTAGCTGCGGGGTTACACTTCGGTCTGAAGAATGCTACAGTGATGAAATCCCCAAATTCTTAACCAGAAAGAAATGTGTATTTACTTGGCAACCCGAACACAGTTGGGCAGCAATAGATCTGGTCGGTTTAATTTGTTTATGTTTATGTTCCCCAAGGGTTAGGTATTCAAGGGTTCTAAAAAAAAGGCTTTGTCTTGTGCTATAGCTCTCTAATATACGTGCGGGGTCCAACAGTAGTACTCGTCCCAATATCTCAGGGCACTAACTAAGGAGGATAGACTGTACCCTTATCCATACTACTCGACTACCCAGGTACTAGAGAGTATCTTCTCGAGTGTTATTCTCGGTGACACTATAGCAGTCTAGCGGCCAATAGGTTTATCTAAAGAGGATTTCAGGAAATCTAGGCCGATCCATACACAGGTGTTGTCTAAAGCGCTACCACTCGAAGGGGTACCAACAGGGGTTACAAGGGTGGCCAACAGATGTGCGCTTAAGAACCACTTGTATTTCCTGCGTGTATGAATCTCTCAACCACGGGTTTATGCGCGTAACGATAGATCTCTGTGGCTAAAAGATGCCAGAATACGTCTCTACACTGAAAAAAAAATACCCACAATTTCTGCCAAGGAAAGTGCTCTGATACCACTTGCAAGATACCAAATATAATAAATATGTAGAACAGAAATAAAATGCTAGAAATGGCAGAATAACAGTAATATAACCAGCAAAATCTCCACAATAACACAGAAATAATATGAGAACAACAACTGAAATAACACTTCGATTAAGAAAGCAATGTTCACAGGCCTCTTCGAGGGGGAAACCTCCAGTTGAGCAACGCTCTGTTACAATAATCTCCAAGCTAGGGTTTTCATACCCTCAACCCTTATTTATACTAAATATGTCTATTAAGAGAAGCATCTAGAGGAAGATCCTTCTAGAAGAGGAAGCTTCTATTAGGTCTTCTTACATCCGCCTTATTCTATTTTATTGAAAGGCCTTATTAATATTGACCTTTATTACATCTGAATACATTGATCTACCTATGTGCAGGTTAGGACCTTAACAGAAGGACCCGTGAATGAGGCAATCATCCAAGAGTTCATTGAACATGAGGTTGTGGCACAAAAACAAGAAAATTCATCTCGAGACAAGATCGAGGCTTTTGAAACAGAATTACCCAGATCAGAGTGACTCAGGATGAGTCACAGGTGAGTGTTGGGGGCATGTTGTCCCTTGACCAAGTTTTGAGGATACTTGGTCATGATTGACCTATTTTTGGGACTTCGACAGGATGTCAAAGATGGAGCGCAAGACACAGAGGATATCGTGGTATCTCATCCCCTTTTTAGGGATTTTTGGGTTTTGGGATCATGTAACGGGTATGGGAAGGTTGGCCCATGGGTTTACCCATGCCTAGGCCCACTTTTGTAATATATATATAGAAGCTAGGCGATGTAGAAAGTAGTATTGATCGATCTATGTGATTGAAGGATTGTAAGTTCTCTGTGCATACTATGTAAGAATGGTAAGGCTAAGTCCAAGGGACTGTAAGAGATTGAGAGGAGGCTTTGAGCTAAACCTAACTCGAGGAAGGAGGATCTAGTGAAGTGCGCAGAACTCATGTCCTATACGGAGTAGGGTTTTTGAGGCTCTGTGCATGTCATTGATTAACATAAGATAATAAAAGAGAAGAAGAGTTGGTGGACCTAGCCCCAGGGGGGGGGTGAACCATGTATATGTTGTGTTTCTCTGCTTTGTGCGATGTTTTGGTGTGTTTATGTGTGACTTGCTATGATATAGATGAATGTTAGATAGAATTGATGTTGCTTTGTTCTTAATAAGGAGAAGGAATGTTAGATCTGACCTATGTGAGTATGCTTAGTGCCTGAATCTGCTAGATCTAATATGTTCCTTTATGCTAAGTACTATTAGATGTGGATCTGGTTGAATACTTTGATGCTCTATAGTTAGGGTTTGTCTGCACTGTTACTAAGAACTGAATATTGATGAATGTTCACTGCTAAGTGCTCTGTTAAATATTAGAATCACAGATCTGTGTCCCATCTAAGGTTGCAGACATATGAGTCCTGCAACCACCCCTGCCTATACCTCAGGTGAGACTTCATCTGCTTCGTAGGTGTTTCTGAAAGGGCCGGTAGTTAGGTTTTTGTCAGTGCATTGTTGTATCGTTGAACCCTGGGTCTGCCCCTGTGCCAATAGGTCTAAACAATAACAATGAAAGAAGCTTATGATGCCAGTATATATATATATATATATATATATATACATCAAAGTCCTTACACCAAAATTGAACCTCTAACAATGATGCCTAAATGGGCTTAAATAGCCTTTTACAAATTAGTTTCATGATCTCCAAAAGATGGATCTGAATGCTACTTGTCAAGCAGAATCTAATCTAATCTCAAAAAGGTAGGATGAGATATTATTTTTAAGGGATAGGTATTTCATCCAAATTCCAAATCTTTATCTCCACCTGAGCTTCCTCGTGGTTGTAGAAGTCCTTCACCACCTTTATCTAACACTTGGGCCATGAGTCATTTTCTTAAAAGTTGAATATAAGGTCAAAATTAACCAAATTTTCCACCTATAGGAGTTTTCAACGCATAATGCTGCAAGAAGGCTTGCACTGACAACTGTTGTATACATTTCTTTGTCTCTTTGAATTGATTTTTTAACACCTTACCAAGGTCTCAAAGGTTCGCTAGAGGTCACAAAATTTGTCATAACTCTGTTTCTTTCTATGAGAAAGAAAACTAGTATCCTGGAGGTTGACAAAACTTGGAGATGCCCACTCAATTCTTGCTGTGAACATTATTCAAGGAATTTTATTGGTCGTTTTGCAAGAGGTGCATCACTTCCAGAACAGAAACTATACAAGATGCCATTAGTTGAAGAGCGTGTCGGTTTAGTTAGAAGTTCTCTGTATGTTTGGAGGGCAGATGGAAAGTCATATGGTGTTATGGTCAATAGGACTGGAACCATGGTCGACATTATATATGAACCATGTAACCTAGAAACTCTGCAAACACCTGTAGCATTCCCTCTGTGATCATTATTTCCACTTCAATCACCAAGATGTGCACTTAATGACCCGCATACTTCTCATCCTAGTTCCCTAGAATGTGGTTGACACCTCGACACTTGCATATTGAAGTTCAAGCTACCTTCATTCTTAAAGCACCTGGCATAAGGGTTTGTTTTTTAACTGTATTTTGTTTTTATTTACTTTACTCATGAATAAAATCCCACATGCACCGATAAATTCGAGCATTCCATTCTTATATGTTCCAGTTCTTTGTAGTATAATCGATGAGTTGTGTGTAAAAGGAAGGGCTTGGCGCTTGAGCTTGGCTTTGGTGACTTGTGTGTTGGTTTGTGCTTGACATGTGGACTCAAAGTTTGGCATAGTTTAGTATGTGATTTGGCTTAAGATAGTAATTAACACTCGTGCACACACCACTCCTTTTTGTTAAAAAGGTAAAATAAAAATTATATGTTTTATTTGAAAATATAGGAATGCATAAAAACTAAGGATCTTAGGCAAAAAAATAACAATTTGTTATTTTTTTTGTATTGCAGGTCATAAGACAAAGCTCACAGGTTTTTGAGAAAAAAGGCGATCAATTAGGAACTTATCAAATCTCAATGAAGGAATTGGAAGTTATGACAATGCCCAAAGACTTGGGAAATGGGAAAACTAAGCCTTGATCTAATGAAACACTTAAAATGTTGTTGGTACATTTTAGGCGCTAACATCTGGCTCCAATTGGGAATGGAGACCTCCCTGCGAGGCTCCAAGAACCTGGAAGACTGTGTGCATTTACCACTGGGATATGGAGTCAAATATCCAACCATTCTCTGAACATCTTCAAAACCAGCCATTTATTCAAGCAATTAACTGATATTCTACTGAAAAAATTGAAGGAAAACAAATGCTCAGGAAGAAAGCTTTATTTCCTATGCTACCCTACTTCTAATCGGATCTGCAACTTGATCAGGTAAAAGAAGACTTCCATAATATCCATTCAAGTAATTTTAAAACTTATATGATATTGTCTCTATCACTGATGAATAGATAATAACTGAAACATATCAGCAGTGATAGAAAATCCTTCAAGAAACAATGCTCACCTGGAAGTGTTGGTGAGTTAAAGAAATCTAAAACTTTCAAGTAATCTGAAACATATGACTCCATCAAGGCTGCAAATGGATCTTTGAAACTGAAATCAAAAGAATGCTCATCCACAAAAAACATCTGCTCACCCATGACTACCTCTTTGCTTGAAAACTGATAACCTTCTAGTTCCCTTGTGATCATATCTTGATCATCAGTAGGAACAGCTTCCTTTTCAGAATAATGATCATAAGATAATGGCAAAGTGGTGTTTGAAACAGATGGATTATGATCATCAAAGAAGATGTGATTATCTATGCAATCATCAGTTACTGTATGCTCAACATGGTTTGAAAACTGATCATAAACTTGATATGCATCCTTGTCCATAGAAAAATATGTAAATGCTAAAGAATCTTGATTTGAATCTGAAACATACTTACATATTTGATGTTGTTCCGGATCTGATCCATACTTATTGTCTTCTTGTTCCAACTCTGAAACATACTAACAGTCTTCCTGCTCATGTGCATGCATATCTTCAAAGTAAAGTGGATCTTTAATCCTTCTAGAAGCACAGTGTTCTCCTCCGCTTCTTCGACATCTTCAAATAAGCATGCTAAGGATGAAGGATTCCTTTCTAACAGGAGAAGGAAAAGCTCTGAATGTTGAGCCATAACATAGTATACCATGGTAGTGATCTCAGTAGGCCGGACCTCCAAGGGCATGCTATGATAAATGTTATAAAATCTTTTGTTGAAGATAGACAAAGATTCTTCCTCCTCTCACCTCAAGGCATAAAAATCAGCGAGGTACAAATCAAAAGATTTTTTCTCACCCCAATGCTTTGAAAAATCATTAGACAACTCGATCCAAGAGCCAACAGAATCAACTCTCAAACTCTTAAACCATATTGCATCATCTCTGAAAAATGTTTTGGAGAACAACCTCATAGTAACATCATTGTGAATAATCTTGAATTGATCAACAAAATTTTTAAAGGTCCCCAAATGCCTCTTAGCTATGCCATGATACTCTCCAGAGAAACAGGGAAGATACTCAAGGAAATCAAGAGGATAAGGATGAAGGAGGTATGGAAGCCTTAAAGGTTTGAACATCTTCATTCTGATTCTAGTTTTAAAAGCAGTGGGATGATCATGAGGACTAACAAGCTGATAGGAAGGACCAATAATCACTGAAGATAAGGAGATCTGAGAAAGTTTTGCACCAGTTTGAATCTCCTCAAGGTCACAAGGATGATCAGATTCAGGAGGAATTTGAATGCAAAGCTCATCTTTATGAATAGGTTGAGGTAAAGATATAGGATCAACATCAACAACATAAGGAGGCTGCAAAGTTTCTTCTTGCAAGGATGGATATACAAAGGTAGGTTGATGATTATCTGAATAGACAAAACACAAGATGATCCTCTTAATATGAGAAGGGAAAAAAAAAAATGAGTTGATAAAGAACAACAACAGTTCATGAAGAAATCTTATGAACTGATACCTGGATTTTCCCTTATGAATTTTCATATTCCGTCAACCGGATCCTCCCCAGTGGAGTCTTTGATTTTGGAGTCGCTAGATAGATAGTTACAACCAATAGAATGCCCAACCTTTGTCTATCATCAAATATTGGAACTATGTCGTCTCCCAGGGAAGTCTTGTTCTTTTTTCTCTCCTCGGCAACGACGCCAATTTTTTATCCCTCCAAGAGTCTCTCTAGGTTATAGATCGAGAGAGCTTGGTAACTTAATCAAATGCTCAATGAAATATATGAAATTGGATCAGAAATGGATAACTCACTTACTCACTCATTAACATTGAACATATCTAGACAAGATAAGCCTTTCAAAAGGTATTGATCAGATGGTTTTTAAACTCAGATGGATGAAGAACACTCACTATATCAGCATGATTATACACATTAAAAACATATATAAAAGGTTGAATATAACAAGGAAAACTACTTATGTTTCTGTCCACCAATGCAATGATTTAAAGACATAAATCAATCATTGTGTAAACAAAACAAATGAACATGACATTCAATCATAAGTATAGGGAAAATGAATGAACAGATGTCTGAACAATAACAATGAAAGAAGCTTATGATTCTAGTATATATATATCAAAGTCTTTACAATAAAAGAGTGTGTAAAGCTCTCCAAAATCGAACCTCTAACAATGATGTCTAAATGGGCTTAAATATCCTTTTACAAATTAGTTTCATGATCCCCAAAATATGGATCTAAATGCTACTTGTCAAATAAAATCTAATCTAATCACAAAAAGGTAGGATGAGATACTATTTTTAAGGGATAGGTATCCCATCCGAATTCCAAATATTTAGCTCCACCTGAGCTTCCTCGTGGCTATAGAAGTCCTTCACCACCTTTATCTAACACTTGGGCCATGAGTCATCTGCTTAAAAGATGAAGATAAGGTCAAAATTGACCAAATCTGCCACCTACAGGAGTTTTCAACACATAATACTGCAAGAAGAAGGCTTGCACTAACAACTGATGTATACATTTCTTTGTCTCTTTGAATTTCTTTTTTAACACTTTACCAAGGTATCGAAGGTTGGTTGGAGGTCACAAAAGTTTTCATAACTCTGTTTCTTTCTATCAGAAAGAAAACTAGTATCCTGGAGGTTCACAAAACTTAGAGATGCCCACTCAATTCTTGTTGTGAACATTGTTCAAGCAATTTTATTAGCCATGTTGCAAGAGGTGCATCACTTCCAGAACATAGACTATACAAGATGCCATTAGTTGAAGAGTTTTTCAGTTTAGTCATCTCTGTATTTTTGGAGGGAAGATGGAAAGTCATATATAATCACAACTTGTACTTTACTGAGTGTATTTCCATCAAGTAGACTCTCTATTGTAACCAGTATGTGCAACCTGCCATTCTTTGAGCCACTGCCAAAAATATTTCCTTGATTTCCATCTTGTTGGTTCTTTAACTTTCCTCAAATGAATAATGCCTGATCATGAGGTTGACGTATCATCCTTCTTTCCTTCCCAATGGAGAATTCAACATGAGACCGAGACACATGTGTTATATGGCATTATGGTCAACAAGACTGGAACCATGGTCGACATTATATATGAACCACGTAACCTGCACACTCTACAAACACTTGTAGCTTTCCCTATCTGATCACTGTTTCCACTTCAATCACCAAGATGTGCACTTAATGACCCGCAAAATTCTCATCCTCGTTCCCTAGAATGTGGTTGACACCTCGACACTTGCATATTGAAGCCCAAGCTACCTTCATTCTTAGAGCACCTGGCATAAGGGTTTGTTTTTTAACTGTATTTTGTTTTTCTTTATTTTACTAATGAAAAAAATCCCACATGCACCGATAAATCCGAGCATTGCATTCTTATATCTTCCAGCGCTTTGTGCTATAATCGATGAGCTGTGTGGAAAAGGAAGGGCTTGGCGCTTACGCTTGGCTTTGGTGACTTATGTGTTGGTTTGTGATTGACATGTGGACTCAGAGTTTGGCATAGTTTAGTATGTGATTTGGCTTAAGATAGTAATTAACACTCGTGCACACACCACTAATATTTGGTCAAAAGGGAAAATAAAAATTATATGTTTTATTTGAAAATATAGGAATGCATAAAAACTGACCAAAAGGGAAAATAAAAATTATATGTTTTATTTGAAAATATAGGAATGCATAAAAACTAAGGATCTTAGGAAAAAAAAATAACAATTTGTTATTTTTTTTGTATTGTAGGTCATAAGCTAAAGCTCACAGATTTTTGAGAAAAAAGGCGATCAATTAGGAACTTGCCAAAGCTCAATGAAGGAATTGAAAGTTATGACTGACAAAAGACTTGGGAAATGGGCAAACTAAGCCTTGATCTAATGAAACACTTAAAATGTTTTTGTTACATTTTATGCGCTAACATTGTGTATGTTAGTATATTTGTGTAGCTACCATGCATCCATTAGACTTGTGTGTTTAGGAGTATTCTGCAACTATTATTACAACCATTAGATATCATTGTATTTTTTTTCCATCCATAATAAGATGTCATGGTTATCTACTCTATTTTCTTTGTAATGGATGCATGCAATGTGTTTGTCAATATTTCTATATGAGCAAACGTTTTGTAAGGGTTAACAACAATATTAATACCATGTGTTTGACATAATTACAAAAGGAGAATTAACATTTTTTGGACAGAAAACATAATAAACTCGTATAACCTAGTTGGGGACATTACAATCCATCAATTGTGTGGTGGAGAGGCCTCTAGATTACAACACCATATTTCCTCTCAAGGTTCTAGTGTGCAATAAATCTACCATTCTTTCTTTTGATACTACAATACCTCAAACAATGAGGTTATTCTTCTAAAACAATGTGAGGCTCAATAATGGGATTTAGTACCCCCCTCAAGCTAGGTACAACCCTAGCTTCTTTTACTAACTTAGATAATGATTGGTGACATATTCACCTTTCCAGATTCAAAAAAGCATACACTCACACAAACTAAACTCTTAAAGGTAATCCTTGTTTTCTTGTTTTCCCAAGAATATGTTGGACAATTGGTTTGGACAACTGGTTTTCATTGATGTCAACCCTTGGATATTGATCTTGTATATTGATGTCAACCCTTAGATATTGATGTCAAACCTTGAAGCAAGTATGGTAGTGAATTCTGGTAGTTCAAGAGGTGTGGTTAAGGGACTCGAATTTGTATGAGGAATAAAGACATGAAGATCAATTAATTTGAAGGTAATATTATCATAGATGGATAGTACACGTTGTGCCATTATGATGATATTTGGTACATCACATGGTTCCTCTCAGCTGAGGGGATATGGATTAGTGAAGTTGTAGGACCCTCATGAATATTCTAGAAGCCCCTAGAAGGTTAACAAACAATTCAATTATTCTAGAAGCTCCTAGAAAGTCATCAAGAAGTTTACTAGTCAAAGTGATTGCAACTAGAAGTTAACTATGGGTAAATTTGTTGAAATAAGAAAATAATTAAAAATAAACTAGTTGCAACAAGAAGTGGTGAGTTTACTAATTATGGGTAAAGTAGTTGCAACAAGAAAGTGGGTTATCCCTAAAAGAGGGAAGTTGGTTAAAATAGTTAGAAGATGACCCCTAAAGAAAATCACTTGGAGAGTATAAATAATAGAGCAAGAGACTCCCATTATCACATATTATCGCACAAGTTGTAGTTTGGGAAAATCCCGACCCAACCACCAAAATGGTGAAAAATTTGAGAACACCTAACCACTGTCACCTTAGGCAGGTATTCCCGTCACTTTAGAGATGATAGAATCACCTCAAGGGGGGAATCCCGGTGACCCTAGGCGGAAATGAGATGGAAAGTTTTATGTATGAATGGAATCCCCTATAGTTCAAATTACTGTATGGAAAAGGCTTAAGAATGAATCTCGAGAAAGGTTTAAGGTTCTCAATTCCTTGGGTACCTACTAAGAGTGTTTGTACTTGCTCGAGACACAATAAAAACCAACTATGTGTAGTATATGTTAAGTGGACAAGCAAGTTAATATTGTTGTCCATAATAGAATTAGTAAACAAATATTTATATCAGCAATGAAATCAAGTAACTATTGCAGATTAAACCACTTAAACCATCAAATATTAGTTGAGTTATGAAGGATAAAATATGTAGATAAATTCTCAACACTTTAGTACAACTTTAGTGGTATTTAGATGGTCGTAAAGATAAGTTTTTAGAGTATATTTATGACATCCAATTGGTTGTAGCGGTGTTTTTCTACAACATCGAATTTCACCACAAGAAATCATCCAAAATATTTCCCAACAATAGCTAACATCAAGTAGATTAATAATCACAACTTTTCAACTAATTCCAACGGTAAAAGAGTAAGGAATAAGAAACACTTAGCCAATTGAGATGCCCTAGGGGAAATAGCAAGCCTAGAACATCAAGGAAAGAAAGCAATTTGAAAAAGTTGATTACTTCATGTTTTCACGTATCCCAATGCAACAATTGTATTTCTCCAATGCAAATTGAAAATTATTAGTGCCTTACTATTGGGTTGTGGGGTCAAATAATGTGAAGACTAGACTAAGTCCTTGGGGGTGTAAATCCTTTCACTCCCCAAGGCAAGCTAGGTCCACTAGGAAATGCTAAGAGTGTGTAAGCCCTTTTACTTCTCCTAACAAAAACCCTATGCAAAAATATGAATTTGTATGTAATAACTTGATCCGCAAAGAACCTAGGGTTGTAAACCCTTTTACTCCATAGGGTTTGTGAAACAAACAAAGGTGAACTTGTAGGGTATACGTCCTTGTAGTTCTCCAAGAAAAGTTGCAATTAATGACCTTTCACAAGAAAATAAATGAAATCTCGGGGAGGGTGTATGCCCTTATACTCCTCCAAGGGTTCGTCCACTAACAATAATGGAAGAAGCAAGAATTTTAGACAACGAGTGCAGAATTTCCTTACCAATTCCAAATAAATGCAACGTCAAACCCTAAGTGACCAAAAAAATTCCATCAAAAAGCATCAGAAAAATCCTCCAAGTGTAGCACACCACTTTTATCCATCAATAGCAGGATAAAACCATAAAAAATTCAAGAGAGAGATGAAATGCTCTAAGAGTAATGAAAATTTCAGCTATGTATCCTTCTCCACAAGGGAGAGTTATGTTTTCAAATGAGATTCACATGATATCTATTTATACAAAAGTCTTAAAACCTAAATTTTCCACTTAGAAAGGGTAAAACATAATATAATGGGTCAACAACCCTTATCCTATCCCTTAAATAAAATAATGATATAAAATTTTCACTTTAACAGAATAGAAACCCTAAAAATGAGATGATGTCACCCCTTTACGGGACATTTTGACACCTTGAGCAAGTCACTGGAGAAGAAAATGGAGGTCATTGGCACTCATTGAGCCTCCTCATCATGTACTAGGTTCAATCCATGTCTCCTCTGGTCAAAATATGCCAAGTATCAATGTACAATAACTCCATCACCATCAAACCCCCTCAATCTTGACGTTGAGCCTCAAAAGGTGACATTTTTCCTATCATAGGCAAGTTGTTTGGATAATAGAGGTTGGATAAGATCCTCCATGATGCCATGTAAGCCTCAAAATTCATGTATCTATGATTCGGTGTGCGGGCCTACAACATCCAACCTATGGGCTTCTTGGCCCATACAAGCCCAAGCTAGGCTTGTTCTCCCAAAACTGGCCACCAAGAAAGGTCTGGCAAAACAAAAGGGTACTCCCTCCAAATATCTCAAGTAAAAGATATCATGGCAAGTGTAAAACAAATATAATAAACAAGGCACCTAAACATGTGCGTCAAAACTACCTCATCAAATTAAACAAATGCTCAAAAACTTTATACAATTGACCAAGGTTAAGTATGGGAGGGGTGTCATAAAAGTCCTATTGGATAGACCAAAACCCTCAAGTAGGGGATGCTACCAAGGATGGAATTTCAAGGTTATGTAGTGGATGATAAGGTGGAAGGGGTTTAGACTTCGTAGGTTGATGTGTTTCATGACATACAAGGGCTCGTATTATCTCATTTATGGGTTCCTTGGTAGAGGGTGTGTGGCACCTTCGTTTCTGATCAACCTTTTCCAAGCCGATATTATTTCCATTCTTTCTTCTTATATTTATTTCATGTTTTAAGGAATAATTTGAAGGCCACTATCCTGGATTGGTGTCCAAATAATGACAATTTCACTCAAAAATACCTTACAGAAACGAGAAGGTTGGCTCGTGATGATACCCCCTTTCTCTCAGTTGTGTAACTGAGAACCACTACTCTGGATTGGTGACTAGGTGATGGTAGTGGAATACCGCTAAATACCCATGATCATGATAGGATGACTCATTATGAGACCTCCCATCCTCCAACTAACTCCTTAATCATTCACTATCATTTATTTTTGTAGGTCCCCCATTTCTTATAGAGAAGCATTTCATTTATTTCTCGAGGATCCTTGGGTGAAGCATCTAGAAGTTCTATATTTAGGATTTTATCTTTTTAGCCAACAAAAATCCCTATGGGACTTTATCCCCTTCTTCCCATGAAATGAGGTAGATTCCCTTCTTGGATCACTAAAGTCAAAGGGCCTAGAAGAAGACAATATGATGGGAGTGAAATGAGCGGAAGGTGGTAAGTATGGTCATGAATGGTAAGACAACCCCTCAAGGAATCCCTAGTTGTAAACCTTCCCCAAAGGTTGACCACTTACTAGGAAATAAATTACACTCACCAAGGTGAAACAAGGTCAAAACAATAATGTCCAAGCAGGCATTCTATAATCAAAAGTAGCTCAAATACAACATGTTTAAATGACTTAAATATTAGGGTGATTACCTGCCACAATACATGAGTTGTATTGCATGAAGAAAGACCCATATTCCTTCTAGAAGCTAGCTGGTGTGGTAGATGTATTGACCATGGATCAAAATGTAGTGATAGAGAGGGCTTCCATATGTTCAAGTGGGCATTTCTAGTCATGTATCTCGGCACTCCATATCTGCAACTTGAGGACCTTGAGACATCATCTCCTTAGTTATCCCACAAAATGGGGATAACATCTAGCTTGTACTTGGAGACATGTGCTTGTCGTAGATTTTTTCCTACACTGAAATAAGAAACCATAAAATATAGGGTGATTCTATCACCCTTCGTCCATATACATAAAAATCCAAATCAAAACTAATCTAGAAAAGAAAATTTTATCATTTTTCTTTAATTTATAAACTAAGCATGAAATCAATATGAAAGTAGAGAAAAATGAAATATGAAATGCATCTAAAATAATATGAGCAATCAATATGCAAATTCAAGGAAAGAAACATGACCTACCTACTTACCTGGGGCCTTGGGGCTCTGAAGATCAAGCGATAGGTGATGTTAGGTGAATTCATACAACCAGTTGATCGTCTTGTCAAAGTA
Organism: Picea engelmannii; assembly: GCA_009831015.1. NCBI lineage: Eukaryota > Viridiplantae > Streptophyta > Pinopsida > Pinales > Pinaceae > Picea > Picea engelmannii. The sequence goes on from ML789441.1 coordinate 722,077, forward strand.
TCTCCCCCTATGCTTAATTAAGTAAAACAACAAAGATAATTCAATCACATAATTATCATGAGCATAAATATATGTATAATTAATCATAAAATGAAACTCATGGAGATAGGTGGGAGGGAGTAAATCCTCTTGGAAAGAGAAACCATCAGTGATCATCCTTATTGAAGGTGTTGCCACAAGACTGATCAATCCATCTCTAAAGAGGGATACTATATGTAGATGATGGCTCATCTTCATCCTCATGAACATGATCATTTCTTCCTAAAGACCGAGAAGATATGAGATATCCAAAGGAGACCTCATGATTTCCTTGAGAAGAAAGGATGAGGTAAGGGACAAGCTCAAGTCTAGAGAAAGAAAAACAGGACCTCTTCATCTGTGAATCTTGGTATTATTACAAAATTGAGGCTGAAAGTGGCTGAGAGTCCTCGAATAAATCAATAATAAAGTCATCATTAGGATCCCAAACATATGAATCATATATGAATGAAAATTAGTCCTCTGAATATGACAACTCAAACCCTTTTTCTTGAGGGTTACCCTCAATGTCATAAATAAGGTCTCTATCGAAAATGAGATGACCAAAATCCCACCTACATATAATAGTCTGTATGAAAGTGTCTATATTCTCATAAACCATATGTAAAGGTTCTTTCACAATACCATCAGCATAAATGATCATCTCTTTGTCTTCATGTGCATGAGGAGTAAAGGAACGGATGACTTCATCAATTGGAAGGGCAGATGCGAGTGATTTGTATTTTTAAAATGTATCATCTAGATCTTCAACATGAGAAAATTCATGGGGATATTCTTGGTAACTTTCTTCATATATCTATCCTTCGATCACTTATTCATTCTTAAGGCCTAGTTCTTTGGTAGGAAATAAATCTCTTATAAGATTCGTCATTTCCTCAACAAATTTATTAGTATCCTTTTCCTTTTCACTTATAAAAGATCCATCTTCGAGGCATAAAAAGTTCTGGATGAGGATTCATCCCATGGTGCCATATTTCCATTGATTGAAAATACAACTCAATGGATTTGCTAGATGATATAAAGTCTCATCGAAGGATGGAAACACGAAACATGGAAAGGTGGGTTCTAGGAAGGTGGAGTTGCTAGATAAGCTTCAAGAAGAGATCATCAAGGGTGGAAAGGGAACATCCTTTAGGTGGAGTCTCCAGAAAATCTAGGGAAAAGGATTTGGGATAGCTTGTCAAAGTTTCATCAGGGTTCGGAAGAGGATTCAAAATCCTCCCCAACAATGATGCCAAAATGTTATCGCACAAGTTGTAGGATGGGAAAATCCTGAACCAACCACCAAAATGGAGACAATTTTGAGAACACCTACCCACTGTCACCTTAGGCAGGTATTCTCGTCACTTTAGAGATGATAGAATCACCTCAAGGGGGGAATCATGGTGACCCTAGGGGGGAATGATATGGAAAGTGAGAAGTATGAAGGGAATCCCCTATAGGTCAATTTACTAGATGGAATAAGGCTTAAGAATGAGTCTCGAGAAATTTTTAAGGTTTCCAAGTCCTTGGGTACCTGCTGAGAGTGTTTGTACCTACCTAAGACACAAGAAAAACCAACAATGCGTAGTATATGTAAAGTGGACAAATAATTTAAGCTTTTTTCCCCTAATAGAATCAGTAAACAAATATGTATACCATCAATGAAATCAAGTAACTAATGCATATTAAACCACTTAAATCATCGAAGATTAGTTCAACTATCGAGCCTAAAACATGTAGATATATTCTCAACACTTTAACGCAACTTTAATAGTATTTAGATGGTTGTAAACATGAGTTTTCTGATTATATTTATCACATCCAAGTGACTGTAGTAGTGTTTTTCTACAGAAGCAACATTTATCCCAAGAAATCAACCAAAATATTTCCCAACAATAGCTAACATCGAGTAGATTAATAATAGCAACTTTTCAACTAATTCCAATAGTAAAAGAGTGAGGAATTGAGCTTGAAAAAGATATTTTGTTGCAGCCCTAATGACTATATCATAAATTTATAATAGAAATAAGAAACACTTAGCCAATTGAGACACCCTAGGGGAAATAACAATCCTAGAACATCAAGGAAAGAAAGCAATTTGAACAAGTTGATTCCTTCGTGTTTTCACATATCCCAATGCAACAATTTTATTTTTCTAATGCAAATTAAAAATTATTTGTCCTTACTATTGGGTTGTGGGGTCAAATAATGTGAAGACTAGACTAAGTCCTTGGGGGTGTAAGTCCTCTTACTCCCCAAGGCAAGCTAGGTACACTAATAAATGCTTAGAGGGTGTAAGCACTTTTAATTCTCCTAGAAACAACCCTATGCAACAATATGACTTTGGATGTAAGAGCTTGATCCACAAAGAAGCTAGGGGTGTAAACCCTTTTAATCCCTAGGGTTTGTGAAACAAACAAAGGTGAACTTGGAGGATATACATCCTTGTAGTTATCCAATCAACCTTGCAATTAATGACCTTTCACAAGAAAATAAATGAAATCTTGGGGAGGGTGTATGCCCTTTTACTCCTCCAAGGGTTCGTCCATTAACAATTATGGAAGAAGCAATAATTTTAGAAAACAAGTGCAGAATTTCCTTACCAATTCCAAAAAAATGCAAGATCAAACCCTAAGTGACCAAGAAAATTCCATCAACAAGCATGAGAACAAGCATGAGAAAAATCCTCCAAGTGTAGCACACCACTTGTATCCATCAATATCAAGAGAAAACCATAACAATTGCAAGAGAGAGATGTAACACACTAAACACCCTTAAAGGAACATCTAAGGGATGGGGCGTCGAAGTTTTGCTTCCTATCGTTTCATATCCAGTCCCTTACTAATTGAATTACCCTCGTCTTCTTCTCACCCAAATTTTATATCTCACACTACGCACTTGAGTCAGCTAGCGGAGTTATCCTCGTGACCTCATGTTGAAAACCCTGAGCTAAAAGGTCTTCTTAGCAAAGGTTCTAGGGCTTTGGGACTCCCAGACTTCGAGAGTTCCAACGGTATTTCATGACCATCCTCCCAAAGGCCGAATTCTCAAATCACCGAACAACAGAGGGAATCAAAGTTTCATACATCCGTCGAAATCCTACAGTTAAAAGGGGGCTTTGGAGATATTTCTCGCTCCACCATGTGATATCCCCGGAGTGACGAACCAGTGAAGTTACAAAGGGCCTCAAGATTTCTCCACATGGCCAATAGTCAACGGTCATGATTTATTCTGGGACATCGAGCTTAGGGAGTCCTATAGGGTTGACACACTCACTCCTTTGGAGTGTCGAACTAGAAAAGTTACGAAGGAACCCAATATTTCTCCATGTGACCCTAGCCTTCGAGTCCTTACGCAACCTGTGACACTATGCTCCAAACTTCCGGACTCTTGGAGTCCCAGACTATCGAAGTATACACTATCGCATGGGATGACATGTAATACACGGTGGTGAGAATAGGTGGGTCCCGAGTATCCCACCTGTCAGATGAGCCCTATGTCGGTCACGCGTCAAGATATAGGTTACACATGGCCCCTATAGGGGGTGACACATGTCACAGTCTAAAGGGGCCCATGGGGTCTACAGATGAAAAGTTCTAGGTGACATGTGGCACACAGTGAGTAAGGGTCCACGTAGTCCCTAGGTCTACAGCCTCCATTAATTTAGGGCTCCGACATTCAGAAGCTTTGGCTTTGAACCACCTCTAACCTTCTGAAGTGATCAATGTCAGACTGACCTTGGAAGGGATCCGACAGTCAGGGAAACTCCCGAAGCATCCTTAGATCTACAATTTTCATTTGGGACTTTGACGTTTGGGGAGATCGATGTCATATCATTTCTATTATCTTGGAGTGTAATTTTTCTGAAGTTCCCTCGACATAGATCCAACAGTCAAGGGATCTCTCGAATACCCATGAATCGATGGCTCACGTTAATTCACGATGGTTAAAGGGGTCAAGTTTTAGTGGTGGCAGGTCTATTTTCCACGGTTAGGGAAACCACTAGGTGTCATTTGACCTCATGGATAACTATAACAACCTTTCACCTTCAACTTATTTACAAAGAGGTAAGGTCTTGATACTCTGGAGCTCCGAACTTCCTGATTTCTGAATCTAAGAGGACTTATCTCCTCTCTGGTCTAACACTAGGTTCCCAGAACTTAGTCAAAAGGGTCATTCAAAGACTCTCATGGGCTACACCCTAATTATTTTAGTCGTAAAGGGGTTAAGGACCTGTCCATGATCCCTTGGTCATATGAAGAGGAGTCTGAAGGAAATTCCCTTCATCCACAGAGTTTCGAATTTACATTCCCGCCAAGGTAGGTTTGAGGGGTCGGAAGGACTTCAAAATTTCAACAAATCCTACCCTAATTCTCCTACAGATTCACATCCTATGACCCTCTAGAGGCTAGGTTGAGGTGAATAGAGGACCATTAAGAAGCATGGATTCACAGAGAGAAAATACATATTTCTACCTTTAATCATGAAACACATAACTTAGTCATAACCATATACATGCATTCAACCATGATTTTAATTTCAACACACAAAGTATGGAAATACTTATCAGAAGACCAGAGGTTGTGAAGTGACTATTGAAAAGGGTGTTTGTTTCCACCCAACCATAGGCACAACCACTCCTAATGGATTTATCGTTGGCCACCCTCGAGCTATTCCATGATGCTCTGAGAGAGACTCTTTCCTCTTGCTTAATGACAGTCGAGGACGAAGGTTACTCTCCTCCTCCTGCATGATCTTGGCAACTGGCTTTCTCTATAACTAGAAAGAAGGTTTTATCAAGTACTTCCACAGTCACTTGTCAACCTCATTTATCAGCTTGTAATGAAAACCCTTCCCATGGCTTCTTGCACCCAGAACAATCTTATTTCCTAGTTCTTCCTCGAACCAGAGAAATGAAAAATGCTCTTTCGACTCTTCTCTCTTCGCAGATCCGATTGATCTCCTTTCTCCTCTACCCACGAATTACCTCTTCCTTTCCTTCCTCAGTAAGGTTGTGTGGGTCTAAATACCCAGCTCGTGGTCAGGTTTGGATTCTTACAGATGGGTACTCTACCCCATCTCCTCGTTAACTCTTGATGAGTACTTCCCCATCTACCACTCTGACTGGTAATTCATATATGGGTCAGAGGATTGTTCCGAGTCATTAATTCTAGAAAGGGACTGGTTTATTGGGGGTCATCTCAACGATTTTTGGTTCCCCTCACCATATCTCCCATAGCATCCATGGTCTATCTTGGAAAAACCCCTTTTCAGCAGTTATGCAACACTTATTCATTATCTATTAATAACAAAAAAATTCATGCATTGACCTTTTATACAAAGGTTCATCAAATCAGACATCCACGCATATCTAGTCTGCCAAAGTCTCTTGGCTAGTTATCGTTATATTTAAAAAATGGGGGAAACATGGGTATTACAATCCCCTCCCCCTTAAAGGAACATTGTCCTCAATGTTCTATATGTCGATGTGCTATGTATGTACATAAGTAAACAAAAATGGATATGCTTGTTTCATGGCATCCTCCATTTCCCATGTAGCCTCATCTGAGCCAAAGTGTTTCCACTGCACCTTGACCTATGCAATGGTTATGTTCCTGAGTGCGGTTTCCTTCCTGTCTATTATGCATTGAGGTTATGGAAGGAATTCTCCCTCTGGCTCCACCTGAATCACAGACCAATCAATAATATGATTAGAATCATGTACATACTTCTTTAATAAAGAAACATGGAAAACATTATGTGCCTTCACTATGGGAAGGAGTGCTAGCCTATAGGCTATTGGTCGCACTCTATCCAAAAATTCAAAGGGTCCACAATACCGAGGTGCCAGCTTGGCACAAGCTCCCATGCTCAAAGAGATTTTATTGGGTCTAACTTGGAGATACACATGATCCCCTGCTTTGAACTCTCTAGGAGTCATTTTCATGTATGCATAGTTTTTTTATATATCATGGGCTATCTGCAGTTTCTGTCTGATCTAACTTACTTGTTGTTCCATTTCCTTTATCATATCTAGCCCGATTGTAACTCTATCTATTAGTTTGTTCCAGCTGATTGGAATGTTACATTGTCTTCCATAGATGGATTCAAAAGGGCTCATTTTTAACTACTCTTGATAGCCATTGTTGTAGGTAAAGTCTACCAGTGGTAGGTAGTCTTCCCACTTCTTAGGCTGATGCATTAAATGCATCCTTAACATGGCTTCTAATACTTGGTTTACCCACTCTATCTTTCCATCCATTTGAGGGTGATAGGTTGTACTAAATAGAAGTTTTGTTTTGAAACCAACAAACAGAGATTTCCAAAAGTTTGAAGTAAATTTTGTATCTATGTTGGATATAATTTACTTAGGCATGACATGCAATCTGAATATCTCTTTCATGAAAATATTGGCAATCTCTATTGCCTTGCAAGTTGACTTGATGGGTATGAAGTGAGCATCCTTGCTCAATTTTCCCACAAATTCCATGATGGTGTCATTATGTTTGTTTTATCTTGGTAATCCTATGATGAAATCCATGGAGACGGTTTCCCATTTCCATTTGAGAATTGGTAGGGGATGCAGCATCCCTGCTAGGTGTTGGTGCTATTCCTTGACTTTCTGGCATTCTAGACACTTAGCTAAGTAATCAGCTATGTCTTTTTTCAGTTTGGGCCAATAAATAGTTTCCTAGTGGCCGTGATCATTTTCTGATAACCAGGATGAATAGTATATGGTCTTTTGTGTATTTCATCCATTATGAACCTCTTCAGGTTGTCACAATTCAGAAAATACAATATTCCCTTGTAAGTTAGCAGGCCATCATTAATCATATGATAACCTTCATACTTTAGCCATGTGGGCTCGTTCTTTAGGTATGATGTCACAGTATTGAAAAATGTACCTGATTCTTGTGCACTTTGACTCTCTCTTTGATGTTTGATCCACTGGCTCTTACAGCTTCCAAGTAAACCATTTTCATACTCCTACTAAGGGCATCAGCCACCCTATTCTGCTTTCCTTTGATATGTTTGATTTCAAAATCAAACTCACTATGGAGATCCATCCACCTAACTTGTCTCACATTGATTTTTGGTTGGTCAAACAAATACCTCAACCCACTATGGTATGTCATAAGCACAATTATTCTACCTAAGAGGTAATGCCTCCACATTTTTAAATCATGCACTATGGCATCCAATTCCATATCGCGGTTCACATAATTGACTTCATGTTCATTCAATTTTCTGGATTCGTAGAAAATCACATGTCCTTCTTGCATAAGGACTCCTTAGACCCCTTCCTTGTAGGCATATGTACACACAAGGAATTCCTTGTTTGGTTTTGCAATATTCAACACATGCACATTGGTTAGAAGGTATTTCATCTCTTGAAATCTTTCTTCACATTCTGATGTCCAAATGAATTTAACCCCCTTCTTCTGAAGGGAGGTGATTGGGAAACCAATATTGGAGAATCCCTTTATGAACCTCCTATAATATCCTACTAGGACCATAAAGGATATGATACCAGATACATCCTTTGGGGTAGGCCAATCCATGATGGCTTTAATATTATCAGGGTCAACTGCCACTCCTTCCTCAGAAATAACATGGCCTAAGTGATGGACTTGTTTATGGAAAAAGTCACACTTACTAAGCTTAGCATAGAGATGATGTTCTCTTAGTACTTGGAGTACTAGCTTGAGATGTTCTTCATGATCTTCCCTATTCTTGGAATAGATTAGAATATAATCAATGAAAACCAACACAAACATATCCAGGAACTTTCTGAATATGTTATTCATTAAGCACATAAAAGTGGTTGGTGCATTGGTAAGCCCAAATGGCACCACCACGAATTCATAGTGACCATATCTTTTCCTAAAGGATGTCTTGTGGATGTCTTCATATTTAATTCGGACCTGATGGTATCCAGACCTCAAATCAATCTTGGAGAATATTTTAGCACCCCTTAATTGGTCAAACAATTCATCGATCCTTGGTAAGGGATGCTTATTCTTGATGGTCATCTTATTGAGTTGTCTATAGTATATGCACAATCTGAGTGTGCCATCCTTCTTTTTCACAAACATGGTTGGTTCTCCCCATGGAGACACACTAGGCCAAATGTATCCTCTGTCCCACATCTCCTTCATCTGTATCTTAATATCAACTAGCACTAGTGTACTCATTCTATAGGGTGTTCTAGACATTGGCACCGCTCCTGGTACAAGTTCTATTGAAAATTCAATATCCCTTCTTGGAGGTAGACCATGCATCTCTTCTGGGAATACATATTCATACCCTCTTAATATGGGATGGTCCTCTAGGCTGGGTTTTTCATCCACAACTGAGTTTAGTACTTGTATGTCATACAAGGGACATCCCCTTCTGCAATAATTCTTCACTTGGAGGGATGATATTTGTCTCACTGAGACAGGCTTTCGAATCCCTTGTAGGGTTAACCTTCTTCCTTATTCATTTTCACACTCCAAAGTTTTATTGTAACATACCACTTGGTTTTTTGGGCAACCAACCAATCCATTCCAATCACCAGGTCATAAGATCATAAAGGAAGTATGTTTAGGTTCGCTTGGGTGGAAAACCCACTTATAATGAATTAGCATGTTGGTATGGCCTTTGTTACTTTTCTTTTGGTTCCAGTGGCTAGTTGTACCAGCCATGATTTAACATGTTTAACTTGTTGTAATTTACATTTCTTAATAGTTTGAGGGGAAGTATAACTCAAATTATAACCAGGGTCAATTAAAATGGAAACAGGGTGGTTGGCAATCGTACCTTCCATCTCGACCACTGAAGCTTGGTGGTCAACTTGTCTATTATTCAAGGCTACATAAATTTGTGGCATTCTCCTAACCACATCATTGAATTTGGTAGACTCTTGGACATTGTATACCCTCTTATTACTCTGTTTCCTATGCAGACAATCCCTCAGCAGATGTTCCTTTGATCCGAAAAGATCTTTTAAATGACTATGGTTGAGTTATTATGCATGTGTTCATTAACCAATTAGGAAGATTTTAAGAAAGAGGAATAATTTATATAATAAATATGACAACCATATAGACATGAACAAAACTAAAATGAAGCATAAAACAACAACAAACCATAACACCAATGTGATAACGGAGTTCAACAATCTCGCCTATGTCTCCGGGCCTTTGTTTCAGTGGGTGAGGCTTTCTTATTTTTGTTCAAAGACCAATAAGTACATCACAGAAGTGTCAAAAGGTTACAAAACTAATATGGTCTTGTTCTCCCAAATTTCAAGAACCCAATAGAAGAAATGACACTCAAATCGGATGAGCGGAGCTCCCAGAAATGGCCCGTAAAGGTGCGCTCCTCAACAGCTTCCCTGCATAAAAATTGCTTTGGCTTGGCATTATTTTAGCATAAACCTAATTTGAATATTCTCCCATGGACTCAAGAAGGCCTGGTTAATATATATCTATAGTTGGTAACCATATCCCAACTTTCCCCCAAGATCTAGCCTCAAATAGAGCCCAATGTCCCCCAAAAATGGCCAAAATCCTCCAAAAATAGTTGAATTAATTATAAAAATCCACTAATATAAGTGAAAACCCAATTTTTATTAATTAAAGGGATAATCCCCTGAACTCTTATGCCCATGGTCCTATGGGATATTTCCATGTGCTCTTGGCTAACCTCTGTGCGCTGGCCCACTTGCATATTTGGCACCTAGTAGCATTATAGGGCCATGTGGCCAGTCCTCAATGCACTACCTGTTATAACCTCCCCCGACGGTGTAGCTCCAGGTTTATCCCCTGGTCAGAGGGCTAGCCTGACTAACTAGGATAAACCCCTTATCCATTTCCATCTGTTATATATTATCCAGGTCCTATGGGGTATCACACAACCAATGGATGGAAGAGGGAGTTAACACATACCCGTGCGCACCAACTGATAGACAGAATCGGGCCATGGTTATATGCAGAATGGTCATATGTATATTCCATGGGGTTGGGGCTTAATCCCCAGCCCTTTCTCTGTCCATCGAATCCAACATCAAACTCAAATACAATTTAAGCCATAAGGTGTTAAGAAACACCCTGTAGGCGGGCTGGTAGCCCGACCTACGTGAAACCTTTGGTGCCCCCAATAAGTCACAAGTTTGAATCCCATAACCAACAATTTTTCAAATTAAACACAATCCAACCAATGGGTGTCGCATGGCATCCCATGACTGGGCCACATGGCACCACATCATTCGTCAATTTTTGATGCCACATGTCAAGCGATGATTGGGCCAGGTCTTCCATGTCTGCCACATCATCTACCCTGTCATTTGACCATACCCTGCCATGTGTCATTGTATGAACATGCCACGTGTCTTCATACAGACGTGCCACATGTCACCACTGCAAGGGTGACACCTGTTACTCTTGGATTGGTCCAAATGTTCCTTCCACGTCAGCATCCGTACACCCAATCACCCGGCCAACTGTGCCTGCCACATCAGTTGTACGGTTGTACAGCTTGTACAGTCAGTTGCCACGTGGCACTGTACAGACTATACAGTCAGTATTTTTTTTTGCATGTTTGGAAAAATGAACAGAACGTGATATTAGGATCATACGACGTCCATTTGAGTCTATTCAGGTTGTGTTGGGTTTTATCGACTAGGCCTACACACACGTCCGTTTTGAAGCCCTTCTGAAAACTTTGATTTTTAGGCCTTTCTGAGCCCCATCAAGCTCCTGGATCCGAATTTGGATCACACCTCCCCACTAAAGGACCTTTTGGTCCCCAAAAGGTTATTGCCAATCAACAAGCTCGAGATAGGGCACCCAACTTGTCCTCTGTCTCTGAACTCTATCCTATGCACATGTCTCATCAAGATCAACTATAACACAATCATGATAAATAACAACATATTTTTAGCCATTTGAACCCTATCACATTTTACTGGAGCCACTATCATTCATGTAGACAACATTACTAATGATAGCATCAAAAACATGACTGCAAATGTGTTGATATACTTGTAATATTTGCACGACATGAGCTTATCTTGAAGTAAATTGTGATTGATTTTCCATTCAACAATCATTTCATGTTCTTACTTAAGATCGGTTACTTCATTTGAAACAATTATTGGTTTGTTGCTTGCTTGAACTTCCTTGTTTATTCTATAGTTTGAAGAGTTTTAGTTTCCTTTACATGATGAGCATGAACCACATAATCTTGACCTACTTTGGTTAATTGATATTGATTCTTTGTCCTGTAGAAGATTGTTTTACGATCATATAAGTATGGACTACCTAAGACCATTCCACATTCACTTAGTGGAACTACATCACATGTTACCTCGTCCACATACTTAGATGAAATAACAAATTTTAATGTGCATTGTTTGGTTATGTGCATTTGATGATGGTTGCTTATCCATTTAAGTGTGTAAGGTTTATGATGTACTTGTGTTTTTAACCCCAATTGCTTAACCAATTCCTCTGAAATTAGATTAAATTGAGAGCCACTATCGATTAATGTATCAACCTTAGTGTGCCTCATGATGACCCTTATATGAAACAAGTTACTTCTACAATCAATTCCTTCACCAATTTTACCTGTCATACCAACCAATGAGACCTTTGATTCGTCACTTGAATCCAATCCCAAGTCTGTGGGTTGTGTTGTCACTGCAACTGTTTTCCTCCCTTTCTTTTCCTTGAACCACGTTGTCCTCTTCTCGGGATGCAACTACCAACAATGGTACTCATCATGCCCCTCTTTCTTACAATACTTGCAATAGGGCCTCCCTTCCTTTCTCATCACTGCATTTGACTTCTTTCCATGCCACTTTCTCATTATAATAGGTAGTGCTTTGAGGACTGGCCACATGGCCCTATAATGCGACCAAGTGCCAAATATGCAGGGGGGCAACACGTAGAGGTTATCCAAGAGCACATGGAAAGAGCCCATAGGACCAAGGATGCACGAGTTTGGGGGCTTAGCCCTTTAATTAATCAAAAGTGGGTTTTGCATTTATATTAGTGGATTTTTATAATTAATTCAACTGTTTTTTGAGGATTTTGGCCATTTTGGGGGGATATTGTGCTCTTTCCATGTGATCTTGGCTAACCTCTGTGTGTTTCCCCCCTGCATATTTGGCACATGGTCACATTATAGGTACATGTGGCTAGTCCTCAAAGTGCTACCTATTATAACCTCCCCCAATAGTGTAGCTCTAGGTTTAGCCCCTAGTCGGTGGGCTAGCCCGACCGACTGGGATAAACCCCTTATCCACCGCCATCTATTATATATTGTCCAAGTCCTATGGGGTATCCTACAACCAATGGATGGAAGAGGGAGCTAACACATACCCGCACATGCCAACTGGAAGATGGAATCGGGTCGTGGTTATATGTAGAAAGGTCATATGTATATGTCATGGGGATGGGGCTTAGGTCCCAGCCCTTTCTTCGCCAATCGAATCCAACGTAAAACTCAAATACAATTTTATCCATAAGGTGTTAAGAGACACCCCATAGGTAGGCTGGTAGCCTGGACTATGTGAAACCTTTGGTGCCCCCAGCAAGTCACGGGTTTGAATCCCATAACCAACAATTTTGCAAATTAAACACGAGAAAACCAATGGGTGCCATGTGGCACCACATCACTCATCAATTTTTGATGCCATGTGTCAAGTGATGATTGGGCCAAGTCTACCACATCATCTTCCGTATCAAATGACCATAAACTTCCATGTGTCGTCGTACAGATAGGCCACGTATCGTCATACAAACATGCCACGTGTCACCACTGTAAGGGTGATACGTGTCACTCTTGGATTGGTCCAACTGTACCTACCACATCAACATCCATACACCCAATCACCCTTCCAATTGTGCTTGCCACATCAACTGTACGTTTGTACGGCCTGTACAGTCAACTTCCACGTGGCACTGTATGGACTGTATAGTCAACATTTTTTTTCCTATTTGTCAAAACGAAAAGAACATGATATCATGAGAATACGATGTTCCTTTGATCTCATTCAAGTTGCATTGGGTTCGTATCGACGAGGCCTATGCACACATTCATTTTTAAGCCATTTTGAGGAATTTGATTTTTAGGCCTTTCTGAGCCCCATCAAGCTCCTGGATCTAAATCTAGATCACTCCACAACCCCAACATTTCAAGGGTTCTCTCTTTGTGTTATCAGTCTTACTTGGAACTTCTCCGGATGGTTTATTTCCACTTGAATATGGAAACTTTTTTTGATACACACTTCTGGTAGGAAGGCTCATCCTAGAGCTCTTCCCATGGTTCTTAAGTCTCGAGGATTTAAATGTTGAAATATTGTAACTGCAAAAACTATTCTATTTATTATTGAGTCATTATTAAATAGATCAATCCCATTTTGTAGATTGATCATGTCAAGCACTGTAATTGACCAAGTACCCTTTTGTGGATTGGTCAAACCCTAAATATATTATGCAAATTGACAAGTCAGCCCCAGGCTAATTAAAGTGGTTTTAACCACTAAGAAGACAAGTTGACCATGCCCAGTGAAGAGACAAATTTTCATCACGTGCGAGTTTGTATTAATAAAGGAAGTCAACGCCTCATTTTTTCACTCACTCATTCGCACACTCAGTGTGGAAGTTTTGTAGTTGTAGTTGGGAGAAGAAGAAAGAGAGGGGTGCATTGCTCATTGTTGGATATTCTCTAGTGTTTTGGTTTATTGTCTTAGCATTGTATTGGCTATCTATATTAAGGAAGTTTTTGTTGGATTTTCTCCCCCATGAGGGTTTCCCAGGATAAATGTTGAGTATATTGTGATTGTGTTTCTCTCAGTGATCCTACCCATGCTATTGTTATCTAGTAAATTGAAAAGAAACCTAATAATAGCTCAAAACTTAACATGGTATCAGAGCTAAGCTGAAGAGAGAATATTTCACTAGATAAAGAAACGTCATTGTTGACGTACAAGAAAATTAGGGCTTTTGTTGAAGAGGAATATTAGCCTATAAACCATCTAGAAAAGTGCACCCTAGCCTAGGGAACTCTTTGGCACCTTGAGCACACTTTTTTAGTGGAAAGAACTCCTAGAAAATGAAGCCCTAGTTTTCAATGGTAATAGAAAACCAAAAGTACTAGAAAACTAGGAAACTAAAACCAGTACCAAAAGTACCAGTCTAGATTTTTGTAAGCTCAATTTCAATGGGAAAAATTTGGATTTTCATAAATATGACTACACTAGCTTACTCGGCTCATCTCAACGCATCTAGCCCCTGGATCAAAATTTCAAAATTTGAAGTTTGAACAATTATGGTTTCCTCATAAAACCCTAAGTTGCAGTTGCAGTTTTAGAATTGGTTGCATTATCAGCTGCAGTACCAGTTGCATTTGCAGTATCAATTGAAGTATCAGTTGCAGTACTAGTTGCAGTTGCAGTATCAGTTGAAGTATCAGCTGCAGTACCAGTTGCAGTCACCCTTAAAGTTTTTAAGATTTGGTAATTATTATTGTTGCTACCAGATGGTGCCACTACATGTAAATACTATTAGAGGTATGTGTTCACATATATTTAAATTGTTAAGTTTTAAAGGGTATTTGCAAGGGAAAGGATATATTTCCATAGATCTAGAAGGATCTCAATATCCAACACATTCATAGGAATAATGCAACCCAGGTTTGATTATTCTAATATGCATCTATTTGTTATGACATTATTTTTATCTAGGTTGCATGTTGAAGCTATGCCCATCATACTAACCTTTGTTAAAAATTACAGTCAAGGTATTAGATGGATTAAAGTTGATATCATAGAGTTTATTCTCTAAACCAAATTTCTGTCAAGATAACATATTGTCTTAGTACAAAAGATAGGTTGAATAAAACACTTGTCATCTTGAGTGAAGGAGACTTGGAAGAAAAGAAACACACTCATTCTTGAGGACAAGACTCCATGTTTGATTAATTAAGTTGATAAGATTCAAAGTTGCACATGACAAGTTGATAACTACCCCATTACAAGTAAACACTATAGTTGAGATAGTAGTCTTTGAAAAGTATTATGCTTGGTAGCATGTGAGCATATTGAGATAAATGCTTAATGTAATCATTTACCATCTCCTCTAGGGGAAAGGTCTTGTGTTGGTTCCAGGTTTCCATGGATGAATGATTGATCACAACACTAGAAGAGTGTTGATCTCATTTTGTATTGTATTTCTTACTTTTGATCTTTGTTTTAGACAGGTCATAAGTGATATCTCTAAAGGAGATACTGTGACGATTATTTGTGCTATTGTTTTATTTACTATTATCAAAAGAGTATTATTCTTTCTTGTTGTTTTGTTGACCTTGTTTCAGGTCACAGGTGATAACCCTGAGGAAGCTATAGTGAAGGTTGTAGAAGGAAACATATTAGATGAGACATTAAGCATACTATGTACATGACCATATACATTCATGTACCAAAGAATATGAAGAAGAAGTTATCTTTTGAGATCCAGAGTATCTCATATGGAGATTGATTGTAAGGAGCAAAAGGCTCCAAAGATGACCGAACATTAGAACAAGAACTCACAGTAGATTTTTTCAAAATATAATGAGGCCACCTTGACAGAAAGAAAAATTCACTTGAATTCTTACTCAGCTTTTCATATTTAGACTTGGTATTGAACACCAAGTATTCCCCATAAGAGATGAGAAGTCCTTTTAGACTCAGAAGAAATCAAGAGTAAGCATGATCTCAAAAAGGATCAGATGAAGAAACAACTTCCAAGACTGGGAGACAGATGCCATGAGAAGACTAGATCATAGCTTCAGAGACTCCTAGGAGATATGAAATCTCTTTGAAGATTCCCTTGTTTCAGTAACAGAGAAGGAAGCCAGTCAGAAAGACTAGGATATGGATTCTTCCGTGATACTAGAAGAGAAGTCATCATTGACTTCCAATATTGATTTAAACAGATAAAGCATGATGTAGATGTACAAAGCCTGATGTGTGTCCAGAGGATTCTCCCAGCAAAAGAGAGAAGACTATGAAGATACACTTACTCGAGTAATTGAAGAAATAGTTCCAGTATTTATGAAGACAACTAGAACAACCATGATTCATATATAGTATGAGATGCAGGGGGATCAATCCCCATATTTAAAATTGAGTGGAAGTTGGTGCATTACATTAGTTGGGTCATGGAGACATGACTACGATAAAATATAGAGTTACCTCCATGAAAGAAGAAGAGCTACCTTCAGTATCAGTTATTGAACCACTCTTAGTTTCAGGTGAAGTTGTTGTTGTGATGAAGTAGAGGAGTTACTCATATTTCAGTAGTCATAGTGAGAATGGAGCAGCCATTCTCATCTTCAGAGTAGTTTCAGGTGCAGAGTCTCAATTCCAAAAGGAACGGTTGCAAAGAGAGTAGAGGACATACTCCTAGATAGTGAGACAGATAGTGCTTTGCAGAAAGCACATAGAGCTAGCACATGATTGTGCATATTGAGTTGTAGTTGAGCAAGTGTACCAGATTGGTACAAAGTGATGTGAAAATTTTGATTTGAATTTGAATACAAAAATACTTGGATATGCAAGTTGAAGAAGGACCTATATAGGTTGAAGCAAGCTCCTAGAGCTTGATATGGAAGAATTGACAGCTTCCTGAAGATCTTAGGCTTTACCAAGAGTAAAGATGATTCTAACTTTTACCTCAAGGTTATGAATGATGAGTCAATGGTGTTACTACTATATGTAGATGATGTATTCTTGATAAGATTAAGAAAATCTCATCATAGTTTGCAGAAGAAGCTCGCTACATAGTTTGATGAAAGACCTAATGCTTTATCTCTTAGATCTTGAAGTTTAGAAGAGCCTAGAGAAGATCTTCCTTAACCAAGGGAAGCATGCAGTTGAAATAATGAAGAGGTTTAACATGTTGGAATGTAAATCCATGTACACACCCATGGAAACGAAGTTGAAGCTCCTAGTAGATACCTCGTCATAATTGGTTGATACTACTATGTACAGACAAATTATTGGTTCGGTGATGTATATGATGAATACTAGGCCAGATATATGTTTTATTGTGAATACCTTGAGATAGTATCTGGTAGAGCCAAGATGTGTTCACCTTGTTTCCACAAAACATGTGATGAGATACCTTAAGGGTACACTAAATTTTGGTCTCTATTATACTAGAGATCATGACTTCATATTGTATGGATATATTGATTCATATTGAGATGGAAGTGTTTCTGATAGAAATATCACTTCAGGATGTTGTTTCAGTCTGGGGTCAACCATGACTTCATGGAAGAGTAGGAAGAAATCCAACATTGCTCCCATCATGGCAAAAGTGGAATACATTGCTACATGTTCTGCCAGTTGTGAATCCATATGGATTTAGATGTTGTTGACAGATCTATTTGATCTGGAGATGGAAGCCATCGTGATCCTATGTGATAACTAGAGTTGTATAAAGATGATGTTTTCTATGACGAGTCAAAGCACATAGAGATCTGGTATCACTTCATTCATGATATGATGCAGAGAGGAGCTATAAAGCTCCAATATGATGGCATAGATGAGTAGGTTGTAGACTAAGCCTTTGTCTCGTGTAAAGTTTAAATACTTCTGAGACAAGTTTGGTATAGTCTGAAAGGACCTCCCTCGAAAGGGGGAGTAGTGTTGATGATACTATGGTATCCTGACCAATAGCGGGTAGCTCAGTTAGGATTTTATATCCTAGGGGATTGATCATCCTTGGACAGATCCCAAAGGTCTGAAAGGATGGGCTGTCAGAGTACTTGTGCATGTATCTGCTAGCTTTGGTTAGTAGTGGTAGCTCCGTTAGGATTTTATATCCTAGTGAATATTTTGATTCCTGGGCAGATCCTTTCAATCTGTCAAAGTACCACAAGATGTTGTTGATGCTAGCCTAGTGCTGAATATTTCCAGTTTCATGTTGATGTTGTTGATGCCAACCTCGTGCTGAAGATTTCTAGCTTTGTGCTGATGTTGTTGAGATGTCATCTTTGTACTGAATATTTCTAGCCTAGTGTTGATGTTGATGATGCTCCAGCACTCGTGTTGTGATACTGTTGTGGTTAATGTTGTATCATCCTTGTGTTGTTATTGATGATGATGATGTATTAGTGTTATACTAATCCATGTTGATGTGGATGATGATGATGCCACTTTAGGTTCTTGTTGAAGATGATGTTATTTCAGCTTTCATGT
Source organism: Picea engelmannii (assembly GCA_009831015.1). Classification (NCBI taxonomy): domain Eukaryota; kingdom Viridiplantae; phylum Streptophyta; class Pinopsida; order Pinales; family Pinaceae; genus Picea; species Picea engelmannii. Next base: position 740,333 of record ML789441.1, read on the forward strand.
TGAAGATGATGATGTTACTTTAGCCTCATGCTAAATATGTTGGTGATATTACTTTAGCATCATGCTAAAGAAGATGATGATGTTACTTTAGCCTCATGCTAAAGATGTTGATGATATTACTTTACCCTCGTGCTAAAGAAGATGATGATGTTACTTTAGCCTCATGATGATGAGGATGATGATGCTACTCCAGCTCCATGTTGTGAACGATGATGATGAGAAAAAATTCCGATGATTTATATATATGCCAGTCAGTGTTCCAGATGTTGTTGATGTTGTTTCCCTCTCTCTCCTGATGATGTTGTATTGAGTTGTGTCTGTAGAATCCCCTTCTTGTTAAGGGGGAGTGTTGAAATATTGTAACTGCAAAGAGTATTCTATTTATTATTGAGTCATTATTAAATAGATCAACTCCCTTTTTGTGGATTGATCATGTCGGGCATTGTAATTGACCAAATCCCCTTTTGTGGATTGGTCAAACCATAAATATATTATACAAATTGAGAAGTCGTCCCCCAAGCTAATTAAAGTGGTTTTAACCACTAAGAAGACAAGTCGGCCCTACCTAGTGAAGATACACCTTTTTAGCACCTGCTAGTTTGTATAAATAAAGGAAGCCAATGCCTCATTTGTTCACTCACTCATTCGCTCACTTAGCGCGCATGTTTGGTAGCTGCAGTTGGGAGAAGAAGGAAGAGAGAGGCGCATTTCTCAATGTTGGATATTCTCTAGTGTTTTGGTTTATTGTCTTGGCATTGTATTGGATATCTATAATAAGGAAGTTTTTGCTGGGTTTTCTCCCCCATGAGGGTTTCCCAGCATAAATGTTGTGTATCTTGTGATTGTGTTTCTCTCAGTGATCCTACCTATGCTATTGTTATCTTGTAAATTGAAAAGAAACCTAATAATAGCTTACTTAACATTAAACCCCTTCTTCTTGAATCCTGAATTGTTTTTCTTCTTCCAGTCTTCATGGGGTTCTGTTTTATTCTTGAATTACTCATAGCAATACCTTCCCTTTCGAATAGTATCTTCTAAATTATTTGGCTCATCAAACTCAATTATGTCCCGGTAGGACTAAGGTAATCCACTAATAAATCGTTGCATATTCACTTTTTCATCCTTTATGCAAGGAAGATACCTCATCATATCGAGAAATTTGTTGATATACTCATCTATGGTGATTTGTCCCAGCTTGAGTTCATAGAACTCCTTGGTCTAGCCATGAAAGTAATTTTTTGACAGATACTTCTTCTTGAAGTATTTCTCAAATTGTTTCCATGACAAGTCTTTCTCATGGATTCCTTTCATGTTCCTAAGGTCCTCCCACCAAATGGAAGCTTTCCCATTCAGGTTGAAAATGGCTATCTGTGCCTTTAAGTTTCAATAGTAGTCATGGACTCTGAAGTACTTCTTCAAGTCGAGTAGCCAAACTTTTTATTCTTCTCCCTTCTTAATCTCTCCATCAAAGGTGGGCAGTTTGGCTTTCTTGAACTCTTCAGGGTCATGACTCTTGGAATGTTTCCTCTTCTTTCCTCTCATCTGAGAATGGGAACTATTTTTTCACTAGAAGATTCATTATATTTGTCAGTATCCTCAGAGGAACTTTCCGGTGAGTGCCTCTTGGCTCCATGTTGGGCCTTCCTTAAGATGTTCCTCATGGTGTGGCCACTTTCTGGACCATGCTTTTGCATCTTAGGTGGACTTGGATTTTTCTTAGTATGTTGCCTATCCACATGATTGGCAGCTAGACCATGTTGTAACTGCCTTTGTATATCTAATATACATTGCAATAGGAATGCATTAATTTCAGTCTGTTTTTCCTACTCCTTTATCAACCTTTCATTGTCATCCTTACAACTCTATAATTATTCCATGAGGCTTCTTGCAGTTTTGGCCAAATCTGGAGGGGTTTCCACTGCCCTCCTTTCATCAGATTCTTCCTCTCTATTATGGGAGCTCTCCCACAACTCATGGTGTGTCACCATCCCCTACGTTGTAGTTTTCCCACTATTCACTGACCGCTTGAGTGTTGACAAAAAAATTGTTGTTAGTTACTAATCTACCAATTCATGAACAACACATATTATTGTGAAGTGAAGTTAGCTTCCTTATTTGGAGACATTAGAAAGATACGGTGCATATTTCCAAAGCATTTATGAACAGTAGAATGTTTTGTTCCTCTCTTTAGTAGAGGTTCAGACAAGTTTCTTATAGAAGGGGGGTAAGATAGGGTGTTACCCCATAAATTTCTCTAATAATATTTTTATGCGACTCATGCATGAGCCCAAGTAGGCCAAGTGTTGTTGCCATGCTTTGATACCAATTTGTAACACACCCAACCCCCTTAAAGGAACATCTAAGGGATGGGGCGTCGAAATTTTGCTTCCTCTTGGTTCATTTCCAGTCCCTTAATAAGTGAAAGACCCTCATCTTTTGCTCACCCGAATTTTATATCGCACACTACGTGCCTGAGTCAGCTAGTGGAGTTCTCCTTGTGACCTCAGGATTAAAATCAGGAGCTAAAAGGTCTACTTAGTGAAGGTTTCGGGGCTTCGAGACTCCCGGAATTCAGCATTTCCAACAGTATTGCATGATGATCCCTCGAAGGCCGAATTTCTAGATCGCCAAATAGCGGAGGGAATCAATGGTTCATATCATCCACCTATAGTTAAAAAGGGGCCTTAGAACTTCGGGATTCGTAGATACTTCCCACTCCACCATGCAATATCCCCGGAGTGTCGAACCAATGAAGTTACGAAGGGCCTCAAGATTTCTACACAAGGCCAACAGTCAATGGTCATGATTTATTTCGGAACTCCAGGCTTTGGGAGTCCCAGAGGTTTAACACACTCACTCCTCTGGAGCGTTGGACTAGAGAAGTTACAAAGGAACCCGAGATTGCTCCATGTGGCCCCAACCTTTGGGTCCTTACGCAACCTATGACACTACGCTCCAAACTTATGGACTCCCAGAGTCCCAGACTGTCGAAGTATACACTATCTCATGGGATGACGTGTAATACACAGTGGTGAGCACAGGTGGGTCCCGAGTATCCCACCTCTCATATGAGCCCAATGTCAGTCATGCGGAAAGATAGATCTTACACGTGGCCCCTACAGGGGGTGACACATGTTGCAGTCTAAAGGGGCCCATGGGGTCTATTCTCCCGGAGTAGAAATTTGTCGAAGTTTCCTTGACGTAGATCCAATGGTCAAGGGATCTCCTAAATACCCATGAATTGATGACTCATGTTAATTCACGACAGTTAAAGGGGTCAAGGTTTAGTGGTGGTAGGTCTATTTTCCACGGTTAGGGAAACCTCCATGTGCCAGTCGACCTCGTGGATAACCATAACAGCCTGTCACCATCGGTCAATTTAAAAAGAGGTAAGGTCATGATACTCTGGAGCTCTGAACTCTAGGAGATTCAAAGCTAAGAGGACTTAGCTCCTCTTTGGTCTAACACTAGGTTCCCAGACCTTAGTCACAAGGGTCCTTCGAAGACTCTCATGGGCTATGCACTAATTCTTTTAGTCGTAAAGGGGTTAAGGACCTGAACATGAGCCCTTGGTCATACAAAGAGGAGTCTGAAGGAAATTCCCTTCATCCACAGATTTTGGACTTTACATTCCCACTAAGGTAGGTCCAAGGGGTCAGAAGGACTTTAACATTTCAGCAAATCCTACCTTGATTCTCCTGCAGATTCACATCCCATGACCCTCTAGTGGCTAGGCTAAGGTGAACATAGGACCATTCAGAAGCATGGATTCATAGAGAGACAATACATATTTATACCTTTAATCATGCAATATAGAACTCAGTCATAACCATATACATGCATTCAACCATCATTTTAATTTCAACACAGAGAGTATGAAAATACTTATCAAAAGACCAGAGGTTATGAAGTGATTGATGAAAAGGGTGCATGTTTCCACCCAACCATAGGCATAGCCACTCCTGATGGATTTACCTCTAAATAGCCCCGAGCTAGTCCATGATGCTCTAAGAGAGACTCTTTCCTCTTGCACAATGAATGTCGAGGATGAAGGTTACACTCATCCTCCTACAGGATCTTGGCAACTGAATTTCTCTATAACAAGAAAGAAGGTATGCTTGAGTACTTCCACAGTCAATTTCTAGCCTCGTTTATTATCTTGTAATGAAAACCCTTCCCATGGATTCTTACACCCAGAACAAGCTTATTTCTCAGTTCTTCCTCGAACCAGAGAACTGCAAAACGCTCTTTAGACTCCACTCTCTTTGTAGATCTTCTTGCTCTCCTTTCACCTCTGCCCACAAATTACCTCTTCCTTGCCTTTCTCAGTAAGGTTGCGTGGGTCTGAATCCCTAGCTTGTTGTCGGGTCTGGAGTATTATAGATGGGTACTCTTCCCCATCTCCTCATTAAATCTTGAGGAGAACTTCCCCAACTACCACTCTCACTGTTAATTCATATATGGGTCAGAGGACTATTCTGAGTCATTAATTCCAGTAAGGTACTGGTTTGGTGGGGGTCATCTCAACCATTTCTAGTTCCCCTCACCATCTCTCCCATAGCATCCATGGTCTATCTTGGAAAACCCCCTTTTCAGTAGTTATGCAACACTTATTCATTATCTATTAATAACAGAAAAATTCATGCATCGACCTTTTATACAAAGGTTCATCAAATCAGACATTCACACATATCTAGTCTGCCATAGTATCTTGGCTAGTTATCATTATATTTACAAACTAGGGGAAACAAGGGTATTACAAGAGATGAAATTCTCCAAGAGTAGTGAAAATTTAAGCTAAATATCCTTCTCCACAATTGAGAGCTATGTTATCAAAAGAGATTCACATGATCTCTATTTATACAAAAGTGTTAAAACCTAGTTTTTCCACTTAGCAAGGGTAAAACATAAGATAAGGGGTCAACAACCCTTATCTTACCCCTTGAATCAAATAATAATATTTAATTTTCACTTTAACACAATAGAAACCCTAAAAATGAGATGGTGTCACCCCTTTAGGGGACATTTTGACACCTTGAGTAAGTCGTTTGAGAAGAAAATGGAGGGTCATTGGGGCTCCTTGGGACTCATCATCATGTATCAGGGTCATCCCATGTCTCCTCTGATCAAAATATTTCAAGTGTAAATGTACAATATCTCCATCACCATCAAAACCCCTCATGCATGATGTCAAGCCTCAAAAGGTGATGTTTTGCCTCTCTTAGGAAAGTTGTTTGGGTAATAGGGGCTAGATAAGATTCTCCATAATTCCATGTAATCCTCCAAAGTCATGTCTCTGTGATCTAGTGTGTGAGCCTACGACACCCAATCTATGGGATTCTTTCCCCATGGAAGCCCAAGCTAGGCTTGTTCTCCCAAAACTGGCCACCAAGCAAGGTTCTGCAAAACAAAAGGGTACGCCATCCAAACATCCCAAGTCAAAGATATCATGACAAGTGTAAACCACATCTAATAAATAAGGCACCTAAACATGTGCATCAAAACCACCTCATCAAATTAAACAAATTCTCAAAAACCCTATACAATTGACCAAGCTTAAGTAAGGGAGGGGTGTCATAAAAGTTCTATTAGGTAGGCCAAAGCCATCAAGTTGGGGATGCTCCCAAGGATTTCCTTTCAAGGTTATGTAGTGGATGATGAGGTGGAAGGGGTTTAGAATTCATATCTTGATGTGTTTCATGACATACAAGGGATCATATTATCTCATTTATGGGTGCCTTTGTAGAGGGTGTGTGGCACCTTCGTTTGCGATGCACTTTTTCCAAGCCCATCTTCTTGCAATTCATTCTTCTTATATTTATTTTATGTTTTAAGGAACAAGTTGAAGGCCGCTATCCTAGCATGGTTTCCAGATAATGACAATGTCATTTAAAAATAGATGTTTATTTGGTGTAACTTTAACCCTTTTTCAAACCAAGTAGATTAAATTTACGAAAAAGGACATTCTTTGGTGTTAAGTTGTAATTTCATCTCATTCTCTCACTTGCAGTATTGAGCCTATTGTTGGTTCTCACTTTCACATTATAAGCCTATCACCTCAACAGTTTGCATCATCAGGCAAGTAGAGCCATGTTTATATCCTTTGCAGCTTGACACCCTATAGCCCAAGAGGAAACGTTTCCCTGAGTGTCCATATCCTGCATGCACCTCCTTGCATTGAGCATAGGTATGTTCCACTGATAGAACTAGTTTCTTACTTGTGACACTCATTTCCTCCTATGTATCATAGCATTCATTTGACTATGAAAAAACCAAAAAATACGGGCGAGAAAAGAGTATTACCTTATGTTGGCAGCAACCGTGTCGCCTTTCAACAAAGCACAAAATTTTGAGTCCACTTATCATCAAATATTTAGTTGTAGCATGACCTTAGGAAGTTGAGCTCATTATTGAGAGTTTACTCCCCCAACTTGTTACTCTTTCAGTCCCTATGGAGAGTTTGATTGGTGCCTCCTACATCACAAAGTTTCATCATTGAGTCTATGATTCTAGAGTCATCCATATGTCTCATTATCTTTTTCAAAGGATATCCATCAGCTTGTGTCATCCATTTCTCAGAATTCTTGACTTTTCATGTCGTCCATACCCTCAGTATGTCTCAAAGTTACATGAAGATATAAGTCCTATCATGCACCCTGGTCCTACTTTCCTTATGGGTAGGTAACCTTGAATCTAACTGTAGACATCTCCTCATTGGTCGTTGACTAGGGTGTTTCCCTTGTGTTTGATGGTAGGAAATCTATTCACACATTGGAATTTGTGCACTGTCTTGGATTCCATTAGCCTTATTGGTGGTTTACTTGCCTTTGTTGGTATTTTTCCTCATTGGATACTATTCATAGGGTCTTTTTCATGCACTACTTGCATCTAGTGCATGCAAAAAATGCACAGGGTCATTGGTTTGTGAAAATGTTCTTCATCCAAGTTCCTCCAAATCATCAAGCTCCTACTTTGTACCTCATGTTGAATGATGAGAGATGCCTTAATTCTCTCCTTTCAGTGGGTCTCCTTCCATAGACTTCAACCCATCTATTATGGAAACAAGACCTAGAGTCCCTTGAGTACCTAGAGGATTGGAGTCATCAGTGACAGGTTCTCTCACCATCGATAGTTGGGAATACATCAATGTCTCATGATCGATGTATTCTTCAAGTGTTCAACCTCAACACCTTTATTCACACTTGTAAGAATGTACTCAGTGCCTTGATGCCTACTTTCATTATCGATAGTTTGTCTTGCATTTGTTAACAGTATACCTCAATGACTGGTAATCAAACAAAGTCTCATTGTGTTCGACCTCAACTCCTTTATTCACATGATGTAGACTTCCACCTTTGGTGGATCATGTAGAAGACTTGAAGACATCAGTTCATAGTCGCAACTTTCCTGAGTTGTTGCTATCATTCATTGGACCAGTACCTATTTGACTTCAGTTATCATGGGAGATCATATTGTACTCCATTGTATATAGATATCTTCAGATTAATTTTGAGACTGGCTTTCACTGGGCCTTGTTCATGACTATGACAGCCTATGGCATGTATCCACTTTTGTATTGCCTATTCATGGCCATGAACAATTGTTTGGTATATTTCCACATGGATTTGCAGTGAAATTTAAATTGGAAAACACGTGCACAAACTCATTATGGATTGTAATATACTTATAAGTAACTATTTCATCTAGTTGGGTCTCCATTACTCCACTTCTAGGAATTATAATGTATTTCGTCCTTCGTGGATACTTCTCTGACCTCACACATTAGGGGACATCTTTTATAGCAATATTTGCCTCACCTCATGCAAACTTGCTCATAAGACCTTTCTAATTTCCCTCTGTAGACTTGAAGTCCCCTTTTGCAGTTCCCAGAGCTAAAAAACATATTTTTCCACACATACGCACCCTAACATCTATACAACATGTGTATATGTAGGTTACACCATTACAGCCCACGTACATCAGGTTTTGTTCTCAAAATTAAAACAATGGCGTCAGGTTTCCATGTCACATCACATGATCCATGATCCTTGACTTTCCATATACTGGAAATGTTCTAACTCTACCCTTCAATTCCATTTTAAGGCTATAAATGGGCCTTATCCAAGCTATGGAAAGGAGAAGAATTCAACTTTGAGAGCAAAGTTACTCTGGAGAAATTATTCACTTCATATTGAGTCTGCATCCCTTTGTCCTTTTAAGTCTAAACACATTGTTCATCCCCCAAGATCTTCCTTATTTTATGGAGAACCTCATTGTATCTCTTATATGAGATTTCCTTTGGTGGAGGCCTGGCTAGAAGGGACTTAGTTTCTCAGTTCCGAACGTGCCGCCATAGAATTTTGTCATTCATACACTTCTGTTGATTACATTTTAATAGAAATACTCTTTTATCATCCAATTATTGTCTTGCAAATATATGAATTGTTATTCCATGGGCGTATTTGTTATGAATATTGATGGATTATGCTATTACATGTGCTAACTTTATATATTATCACCATATGCTTGTGTATCTTGGTTTTTGAGGACAAGTTGCAGGTTTATTGCTTTGAGTCAAGTGCTCAATGGTGGACTTCATCAAACATCTGGACGAGGTAGGCTCTTTATCTTGTCTTGTTAGCATAATTTTTTATATAGAATACTTGATATTAGAGTTGATTTATGCAGTCATTTCCGTTTGTTGTGGTTTACCCCATGCCATAGAGTGATTTTCCTCGTAACACCAATATAGATTACATATGCATGACCAGAAACCTACAATTACGCATGCATTTACCTACATAAGTGCATTACAACATTCTATGATTACCACATGAGAATTTGTGGCCTTAAAACGCGCTTGTTTATAGGCTTTACAAAGAGAAAAACCCTAAATATTGGCACCCAAAAACAATTACAGATCCATTCATATCATTGGCTACAAACCCCGCAAATCCCAGGATTTTGTTATAGTCGACTCCAAGTCGGATTACCAGTCTACTATCAGTCGTTCCTTCATTCGATCTCTAGCCGGTTGTCTCACACCCACACTTCGACCTCTTCTCGGTTGACTTGTCGTCGATATCTTCGACTTCGAATTTACCCGATCGAATCCCTCAACCTTTGACTTGTTGTCGATCCACCTCGACCTTTGACCATCTTTTGATTCACCTCGACTAGAATTTCACTACAAATAATATAACAACCCAACACAAAGTTTAGAGATGTATTATGACAAAGGTCATCCATCCATACATCCTCCAAATTAAATATTTGAAAGGTAGTAACTTACAATTGGCATAAATTTTGATTGGAAGATCTATTTTTGGTGATTCAAAATTTGTTATAAAGAGAAAATAGAGGAGAATTATTATTTCTATCCCACATGGATCCAAAAATAATATCAACACTAAATAAACCTACAAGAATCTCACATAGGAATCCAGAAGAAAATGAATATTTTGAAAACAGGTTGTCCCATTTAAAAAACCAAGTTTATGAAATGAGTGGTAGCATGTTGAAACTAGTGGCTTTATCACATTCTCAAGAATCCCTAAAAATTGAAATGGAAAATGAAATGAAAAATAAGATGGATGAAAATAGGAAAGAAATGAAAAAGAACAGGAAATAAATGAAAAAGAAGATGAATGAAAATAGTGCACATATGGAAAATAAGATGGATGAAAATATGTATCAAATGGAAAAGAAAATGAATGAAACACAAAAACTCCATAAAAGTCATGTTCTTAAAGGGGATCCCTAAAATGGATATTGAGATCTAAAGAAATCCTAAAAATAAATAGAACAATATTAGTGTTCAGACTCAATCACATATGGGGAGTATTTTATCACAACTTGAGAGCACCAATATTGAATTTTAGAATTATTCATCACTTCAATATCCACATCATCAAGGATTCAATTCAGCACCAAGGAACTACTTCATTCCAAATATCGATATGAGGATATTTGATGGTAAAGATCATGTAACATCGATATTCTAGATGGAGCAATGCTTTTATCTACACCAAGTGCCAAGATTACAAAAGGTACCTATTGCATCCTTGTATTTATAAAATGATCAATTTGTTTGGTATTAATGGCTTTGTGAAAGAAAAAGTAATTTTATTATCTCTTGTTCCATTTTTATGGATGAATTGATAATGCATTCTTTAGTCAATTGATAAATCTTTAGAGAAAAGGCCCAATTATAGAACACATTCAACAATTCCAAAAGCTCAGTCTCAAGGTAAATAACATTCTTGAGGATGATTTATTAGATCACTTTATGTGCACTTTAAAGGAGAACATTCAACATGAGGTGTGTCATTTTTAACCTAAATCCCTAGAGAAAGCTTTCATTATGGCAAGGAAAGTGAAAACAAAAATATGGCTACTTGTTACGAGGAAAATCTCTCTATATGGCACGGGGTAAACCACAATAGATGGAATGAGATGCAGAAATCAACTATAATCTCAAGTATGCTATATAAATGAAAATGATAATAAGACAAGATCAAGAGCCTACCTTGTCTAGACGTTTGATGAAGACCATCGTTGAGCACACAACTCAAAGCTTTATACCTGCAACTTGTCCTCAACAACCAATATACGCAAGCATATGGTGATAATATATAATGTTAGCATATAAAATATCATAATCCATTAACATACATGAAAAATACGCTCGTGGAATAATAATTCAAATATTTGCAAGATATCAATTGGACGAGAAAAGATTATTTCTATTAGAATGCTTAGCAGAAGTGTATAGGTGACAAACTTTTGTGTCGATACATCTTGGAACCAAGAAAATAAGTCCCTTCTAGCTGGACCTCCACCACTTCAATCCTCCACCAAAGGAAAGCTCATATAAAGGAGACAATGAGGTTCTCCATCAAAGAAGGAAGAGCTTGGGGGATGAACAATGAGTTCAGACTTTAAAGGATAAAGGGATACAAACTCAATGTAAAGTGAAAATTTCTCCATAGTATCTTTGCTCTCAAAAGTTGAATTCTCCCCTCCTCCATGGCTTGGATATGGATCAATTTATATCTTTCAAATGGAACTGAAGGGTTGAGTTGGAACATTTATAGTATATGGAAGATCAATGATCATGGATCTCATGATGTGACATGGAAACTCGACACCATTTTTAATTTTAAGCAAAAAACCCAATGTACATGGGATGTAGTGGAGAAACCTGTGTATATGCTTGTTGTCTAACTGGTAGGGTGCATATAAGTGGGAAAATGTGATTTTTTGGCTCTGGAAGGTAAAAAAGGGGACTTCAAGTATGCATAGGGAAATGGAAAGGCCATCCAAGAAAGTTGCATGGGGTGAGGCAAAAATTTCTATAACACTACTAGAAGGATGGCCACTAACAACTATAGAGAGAACCATGTTGCAAAGTTAGTTTTCATTGATGTCAACCATAGAATAAGTCCAGAATCCCCTAGAAGTAATGGGTGATGTCAACCCTAGAAGAATCCTAGAAGCATCTAGAAGTGATGGGTGTATTTGAATAAGTCTCCAAAGTGGTTCCCTAATGGCGTAGATTTAAGCATGGACCTCATGGGAAGACACTTTGAAGAAGTCTACAAGAAGCCCTAGAGGTGTGGTCATGAAGCCCAAAGTTGTTTGAGGAAAAAGAGGATGAACGAAATTGAAAATACATGTAAAAAAATCATAAATGGACAATTTGTGTCACGCCATTTCCAACGAAAGGTGGTACGTCACATGGTTCCTCATGATTGATAAGTTATTCCCTCTTAAAAATGAAGCCCTAAAGTATTGACGAGAAGTTACAAGTCGGCCACAAAATTAATTACGGAGAAAAATTTGTTGCAACAAGAAGTTACAGGTCATCCCTAGAGTCAAATAAAGGAGGCACTTGGAAAAGTATAAATACACATCAAGAACCTCTCATTTTTTAATCCAAGAAAATGTGTGTTTGTGGTATGGAGCTAGCATAAGTGGGTCTATGCTTGTGCTAGGAGGATTGGTTATCTTAGAAAAGTGAATATGGCCTAGGAGAAATGAGGTCGAGGAGAGTGAAGAGTACGAAGGTGATTGTACCATCTTTCTAAGGTTATCTATGGGTTGTAGTGGAGCAAAGTGTGGATGAACGCGGGTCGGAGTGAAGCAAGGGGCAGATGTACACGGGTTGCAGTGAAGCAAGGCATGGATGTTCATGGGTTGAAAATGTATGAATTGCAGATATGTGAAAACGTTTTGAAGAAGGTACCATTCTCTTTATGCCAAAATTGATAAATGTTTGTTGTTCTGAGATTTGATGTACCAAGTTTTACAGAACAAAAAGGTATGTTATTCTATATATTTCAAGGCTTATATCTTGAAGGTCATGGTATATGCTTAAGGCATATCTTAGAGGTTATGGTACATGGTTTATGGCACATATTTTGGTACAAGGTTGAGACATATCATGAATGATATGGCATATGATTGAGGAACACATTTTGGTACATGGTTGAGGCATTTCATGAATGATATGGCATATGTTTGAGGCACATACTAATTTGGTACATAATTGAGAAATATCATGAATGATATGACATATGTTTGAGACACATATTTTGGTACATGGCTGAGGCACACCATGAATGATATGGCACATGTTTGAGAAATATCTTTGGTACATGCTTTATGGATATTATGGCACATATATCTTGACACATGGTTTGATGCATATCTTGGTAATGTTGGGAATATGTTTGAGAGATGTTCTTGGTGATAATTGCATATGATTTATGTTAGTGGATCTATATGTGTTGATGATGATGTTGATGATGAGGTATCATTTTCATTCATAGTTACAATGATAGGTTATTTTTATGATGATGATGTATCAATATCAATGACAGGTTGACTATCAGTGACAATGACATGTTAATTATCAGTAACAATGGCATGTTTATTATTAGTGATAGTTTCAATGACAAGTTAAGTCTCCATTTATATTTCAGGAAGGAAGGAAGGGGCAAGGAAAGGGGGTTGGAGCCTCCTTCCACATGGTTCTAGAGAATACAGAGAGTCGTAACTTCCTTTGAGTTGGTGCTCATAAAACTAGGGGGTCAGAGCCTCCTTCCATTTGGTGTTGGAGAATATAGGGAATCGTAGCTTCCTTTGAGTTGGTGCTCATAAAACTAGGGGGTTGTAGCCTCCTTCCAGTTGGAGCTGGAGACTTTGGGGAGTTGTAGTTTCCTTCTAGTTGGAGCCTATAAACAAGGGGTTGGATCCTCCTTCCAGTCGGTGCTGGAGAATTTTGGAAGTTGGTGCTTCCTATGCATGTAATCTTCTGATATATAAGAAAGCATTTTGTGGTTTTATCTCATTTGGGTTTCCACGTAAAAATATCTTGTGCACTATGTATGATGTGATGCATTGTTGAATGATATTATTTATGGTTATATGTTTATAACATGTTAAATGCAATCATAAGTGAATGGAATCATTGATAATTTAATGTTGTGATTAAAAATGGTAAAAAGTGCTCAATACTGATTCACCCCCCCTCCCCTCTCAGTATTGGTGAATATTCCAACAATTGGTATCAGAGAAGGTCCTTTAGAAACATTCTAACCACTGTAAGGTAGATCATGGAATGAACGGATAATGTAATTCTAGTATTCATGGAGTGCACAAATAATGGAATGCCTATGTTTGATGGTCATGACTATGAGATATGGAGCCATATGTTGAAAGTATTTTTATAGGCACAGGGGTTTGACGTTTATAAATTAGTTGTTACATAATACACTGCTTCAAAGAAACCTCTGAAGACTGCAACCAAGAAGGAATTAAAAAGGAACAACAAAATATCAATGGATTCCATCTTGGATGCATTACCTCATTTAGTAAAATTCAAAGTGGGACAATGTTCATTAGCCAAAGAACTTTGGGATAAGCTACATAATATCTACTTTAAGGAACATCTTCTTGCAACCAAAGATCTAGAGCATGTTGATCAAGATAAAGAATATACTAAGATAGAACAAGAAGAACTTGAAAATGAAGAAGAACATTATGAAGAAGAAGGTGAAGTAGATTTTGAAGCAGAACTAATCACTTCTTTGAGTGAGGTAAAAAGAGAAAGGAAGAAAAACAAGTCTCTTGAGGAGGAATTGATCAAGCTAAAGGAGGGTTCTCATAATCCAAACTAAAACTATGAATAAGTCTAGTATATTATTATAAATCTAAAGATCTATTTGGAAGAAGCCAAAGTGATTGAAGAAACACTCAAAAATCAGTTGGGAGAAAAGCAGAATTTGGAAGCCAAAATATGTTAAGAACCAAATATTTGCATACAGAAACACCACAAATATTTAGAGAACAATATAGAAAACAACCACTTTATTATATCAAAACCCTTAGGGTAGGGAAACACCATACAATGGATCCTATTATGGAAGGGATCCTCTCCTATTCACTTGCCTCTTCGAGGGGGCATCCTCCTATTGAGCTACAACTCACAATACAATAATTCTCTTCATATCCCATTGCATTGCTTGAACCCCTTTATATAGTGCTACCATCACCTAAGAACATTATAGAAGAGAAATCTTCTAAAAGTAGAACCTTCTAAGAATTCATCTTACATAAATTATATCTAACTACCCATTTATTATATCTAACTATCATAGTGGGTCTTATTTAATAATATAGTAGATCTATTCCACCTTACATTGAATGGCCTCCACTATTATCATTATGGTCCCTCTGCTCCCCCCCACTACCTCTCTAGCTACCTAACATTCCATCCCCCTTATGAAAGCATTGTCATCAACACTTGATGTACAACTAGAGAACCAGGGTCCCATTGAGAAATGGAAGCCACCATGTTGAAGTATTCCAACTGCGATTGTAAACCAAGGTCCCATGTCCAATTGCTCATGTGAACTCCACACGGAAAATATTGACACCCAATAACCAACTAAAAATGATGCTCCCAATACTAACACCTATCATGCGGATTCAAATAAGAATATTCATCCACATAGTGGGAAAGGGTCAAAGTTGAATCTGGAAGGAACAATATTGTTGTAGAATATGCAGGTTGGACACTGGTAATCATATCTAGCTCATGATGTGTCATATTTATGTGCTCTACAGAAGGTGGACTAGAGTCATCAAATAAAAGATTGAAGTGGTTGTCATCCCAGAAATGACAACTATCCATATACCAATCATCACAATCAGCCTCAAAATCATACCAAGCATATATTTCTTGATTATACTCATCCTTGATGTCTTCCATAAGAAATATCTCCTGCATGTTATCCAATGAATCTTTAATATTACGAAAAATATCATTGAGGCCATCTGCAAGGTCATGCAATGTGTCACATAGTGTGTCATACAATTGGGCTTTGAATGCTTTAGTCATCTATAGAATTTCATCGAGGGTTTGAGAGGAAATAGCCATTGGAAACACCACATAAAATATACCAAAAGAAATCTCTTAAAATAATTTATTCAATGGCATTGATCTAGTAACAATCTAAACACCTTGTGAAAAGTTATGAACTCTGTAGTCCCGCCGCTGTAACGAAAAACCCCAAAAATAGTTGATTTTAAATCAGCGATATCTTCACTTCCAGAGCTCCAATTTGGATGATTTGTTTTTTTTTAATTGGGTGAAATTGTGAGAGGAACTCAGATATGCAATTTGTTTTGAAAAATTCAACCTCATATGCTACTGAAATCAGAAAAATCACACAGTCGCCCGTGAAAAAAAAAAAAAAAAACCTGAAAATTGCAGATTTTAAAATGCAAATAACTTGATTTCCCAGACTCCGTTTCAGACAATTGTTTTTTTTTAATTGGGTGTTTTTCTAAGAGGAACTCATATCTACAACCATTTATTTCAAATTTTGCACAAAAACATACAAAAATTGTCCGTAATGTCACGACCCTCTTTTTTTCTGAAAAAATAACTCTGCAGAAAAAAAAAATATTTTCCCACACTTCCTGCCAAGGAAAGTGCTCTAATACCACTTGTTAAGAACCAATTACTTTCATACAGAAAAACCACAAATATTCAGAGAACAATATAGAAAAAAACCACTTTATTATATCAAAACCCTTAGGGTAGGGAAACACCATACAATGGATCATATTATGGAAGGGATCCTCTCATGTTTACTTGCCTCTTAGAGGGGGCATCCTCCTATTGAGCTATATCTCACAATACAATAATTCTCTTCATATCCCACTACATTTCTGACACTTATTTATATAGCTCTCTCTATCTCCTAGGAACATTCTAGAGAGTCTTCTCACATTTATTACATCTAACTACCATAGTGGGTATTTATTAATATAGTGTACCTAGTCCACCTTACATTGAATGACCACATTCACATATATTAAATCACTTCCACTAATAATACATAGAAAAATTCTCATTGGGTACCTCCCTAGGTACCCCATATTACCTCCCTAGGAATCGACTCTTTTTTCTTCAAATCTGCAACACTTTGTGCCTTTGATTCAATGACCTCCTTAGCTTCTTGATTATGTCCTTGTAGTTTTGTTTCATCTCCTTCTATAGACTCTGCCTCTGATTCAACTTTAGACTCGAAAATAAATTCTTTGCTAGCTTCCATGGGCCCATCTTTCTTACTAAGAGACTCATCCTGCAATGCAATTTTTTTTTCTTGTACCAAAGCTTTAGAAACTTCTTTTGCGCATTAATATTAATGGTACCCACTGATTATATCCAAGGATATCCCAAAACAATGTCTTCATCACCCATATCTAGAACCTCAAAATATGAATGCAACACATATTTATCCATACT
>ML789441.1:757254-768455 GCA_009831015.1 Picea engelmannii
AGGAAATAAATGAAAAAGAAGATGAATGAAAATAGTGCACATATGGAAAATAAGATGGATGAAAATATGTATCAAATGGAAAAGAAAATGAATGAAACACAAAAACTCCATAAAAGTCATGTTCTTAAAGGGGATCCCTAAAATGGATATTGAGATCTAAAGAAATCCTAAAAATAAATAGAACAATATTAGTGTTCAGACTCAATCACATATGGGGAGTATTTTATCACAACTTGAGAGCACCAATATTGAATTTTAGAATTATTCATCACTTCAATATCCACATCATCAAGGATTCAATTCAGCACCAAGGAACTACTTCATTCCAAATATCGATATGAGGATATTTGATGGTAAAGATCATGTAACATCGATATTCTAGATGGAGCAATGCTTTTATCTACACCAAGTGCCAAGATTACAAAAGGTACCTATTGCATCCTTGTATTTATAAAATGATCAATTTGTTTGGTATTAATGGCTTTGTGAAAGAAAAAGTAATTTTATTATCTCTTGTTCCATTTTTATGGATGAATTGATAATGCATTCTTTAGTCAATTGATAAATCTTTAGAGAAAAGGCCCAATTATAGAACACATTCAACAATTCCAAAAGCTCAGTCTCAAGGTAAATAACATTCTTGAGGATGATTTATTAGATCACTTTATGTGCACTTTAAAGGAGAACATTCAACATGAGGTGTGTCATTTTTAACCTAAATCCCTAGAGAAAGCTTTCATTATGGCAAGGAAAGTGAAAACAAAAATATGGCTACTTGTTACGAGGAAAATCTCTCTATATGGCACGGGGTAAACCACAATAGATGGAATGAGATGCAGAAATCAACTATAATCTCAAGTATGCTATATAAATGAAAATGATAATAAGACAAGATCAAGAGCCTACCTTGTCTAGACGTTTGATGAAGACCATCGTTGAGCACACAACTCAAAGCTTTATACCTGCAACTTGTCCTCAACAACCAATATACGCAAGCATATGGTGATAATATATAATGTTAGCATATAAAATATCATAATCCATTAACATACATGAAAAATACGCTCGTGGAATAATAATTCAAATATTTGCAAGATATCAATTGGACGAGAAAAGATTATTTCTATTAGAATGCTTAGCAGAAGTGTATAGGTGACAAACTTTTGTGTCGATACATCTTGGAACCAAGAAAATAAGTCCCTTCTAGCTGGACCTCCACCACTTCAATCCTCCACCAAAGGAAAGCTCATATAAAGGAGACAATGAGGTTCTCCATCAAAGAAGGAAGAGCTTGGGGGATGAACAATGAGTTCAGACTTTAAAGGATAAAGGGATACAAACTCAATGTAAAGTGAAAATTTCTCCATAGTATCTTTGCTCTCAAAAGTTGAATTCTCCCCTCCTCCATGGCTTGGATATGGATCAATTTATATCTTTCAAATGGAACTGAAGGGTTGAGTTGGAACATTTATAGTATATGGAAGATCAATGATCATGGATCTCATGATGTGACATGGAAACTCGACACCATTTTTAATTTTAAGCAAAAAACCCAATGTACATGGGATGTAGTGGAGAAACCTGTGTATATGCTTGTTGTCTAACTGGTAGGGTGCATATAAGTGGGAAAATGTGATTTTTTGGCTCTGGAAGGTAAAAAAGGGGACTTCAAGTATGCATAGGGAAATGGAAAGGCCATCCAAGAAAGTTGCATGGGGTGAGGCAAAAATTTCTATAACACTACTAGAAGGATGGCCACTAACAACTATAGAGAGAACCATGTTGCAAAGTTAGTTTTCATTGATGTCAACCATAGAATAAGTCCAGAATCCCCTAGAAGTAATGGGTGATGTCAACCCTAGAAGAATCCTAGAAGCATCTAGAAGTGATGGGTGTATTTGAATAAGTCTCCAAAGTGGTTCCCTAATGGCGTAGATTTAAGCATGGACCTCATGGGAAGACACTTTGAAGAAGTCTACAAGAAGCCCTAGAGGTGTGGTCATGAAGCCCAAAGTTGTTTGAGGAAAAAGAGGATGAACGAAATTGAAAATACATGTAAAAAAATCATAAATGGACAATTTGTGTCACGCCATTTCCAACGAAAGGTGGTACGTCACATGGTTCCTCATGATTGATAAGTTATTCCCTCTTAAAAATGAAGCCCTAAAGTATTGACGAGAAGTTACAAGTCGGCCACAAAATTAATTACGGAGAAAAATTTGTTGCAACAAGAAGTTACAGGTCATCCCTAGAGTCAAATAAAGGAGGCACTTGGAAAAGTATAAATACACATCAAGAACCTCTCATTTTTTAATCCAAGAAAATGTGTGTTTGTGGTATGGAGCTAGCATAAGTGGGTCTATGCTTGTGCTAGGAGGATTGGTTATCTTAGAAAAGTGAATATGGCCTAGGAGAAATGAGGTCGAGGAGAGTGAAGAGTACGAAGGTGATTGTACCATCTTTCTAAGGTTATCTATGGGTTGTAGTGGAGCAAAGTGTGGATGAACGCGGGTCGGAGTGAAGCAAGGGGCAGATGTACACGGGTTGCAGTGAAGCAAGGCATGGATGTTCATGGGTTGAAAATGTATGAATTGCAGATATGTGAAAACGTTTTGAAGAAGGTACCATTCTCTTTATGCCAAAATTGATAAATGTTTGTTGTTCTGAGATTTGATGTACCAAGTTTTACAGAACAAAAAGGTATGTTATTCTATATATTTCAAGGCTTATATCTTGAAGGTCATGGTATATGCTTAAGGCATATCTTAGAGGTTATGGTACATGGTTTATGGCACATATTTTGGTACAAGGTTGAGACATATCATGAATGATATGGCATATGATTGAGGAACACATTTTGGTACATGGTTGAGGCATTTCATGAATGATATGGCATATGTTTGAGGCACATACTAATTTGGTACATAATTGAGAAATATCATGAATGATATGACATATGTTTGAGACACATATTTTGGTACATGGCTGAGGCACACCATGAATGATATGGCACATGTTTGAGAAATATCTTTGGTACATGCTTTATGGATATTATGGCACATATATCTTGACACATGGTTTGATGCATATCTTGGTAATGTTGGGAATATGTTTGAGAGATGTTCTTGGTGATAATTGCATATGATTTATGTTAGTGGATCTATATGTGTTGATGATGATGTTGATGATGAGGTATCATTTTCATTCATAGTTACAATGATAGGTTATTTTTATGATGATGATGTATCAATATCAATGACAGGTTGACTATCAGTGACAATGACATGTTAATTATCAGTAACAATGGCATGTTTATTATTAGTGATAGTTTCAATGACAAGTTAAGTCTCCATTTATATTTCAGGAAGGAAGGAAGGGGCAAGGAAAGGGGGTTGGAGCCTCCTTCCACATGGTTCTAGAGAATACAGAGAGTCGTAACTTCCTTTGAGTTGGTGCTCATAAAACTAGGGGGTCAGAGCCTCCTTCCATTTGGTGTTGGAGAATATAGGGAATCGTAGCTTCCTTTGAGTTGGTGCTCATAAAACTAGGGGGTTGTAGCCTCCTTCCAGTTGGAGCTGGAGACTTTGGGGAGTTGTAGTTTCCTTCTAGTTGGAGCCTATAAACAAGGGGTTGGATCCTCCTTCCAGTCGGTGCTGGAGAATTTTGGAAGTTGGTGCTTCCTATGCATGTAATCTTCTGATATATAAGAAAGCATTTTGTGGTTTTATCTCATTTGGGTTTCCACGTAAAAATATCTTGTGCACTATGTATGATGTGATGCATTGTTGAATGATATTATTTATGGTTATATGTTTATAACATGTTAAATGCAATCATAAGTGAATGGAATCATTGATAATTTAATGTTGTGATTAAAAATGGTAAAAAGTGCTCAATACTGATTCACCCCCCCTCCCCTCTCAGTATTGGTGAATATTCCAACAATTGGTATCAGAGAAGGTCCTTTAGAAACATTCTAACCACTGTAAGGTAGATCATGGAATGAACGGATAATGTAATTCTAGTATTCATGGAGTGCACAAATAATGGAATGCCTATGTTTGATGGTCATGACTATGAGATATGGAGCCATATGTTGAAAGTATTTTTATAGGCACAGGGGTTTGACGTTTATAAATTAGTTGTTACATAATACACTGCTTCAAAGAAACCTCTGAAGACTGCAACCAAGAAGGAATTAAAAAGGAACAACAAAATATCAATGGATTCCATCTTGGATGCATTACCTCATTTAGTAAAATTCAAAGTGGGACAATGTTCATTAGCCAAAGAACTTTGGGATAAGCTACATAATATCTACTTTAAGGAACATCTTCTTGCAACCAAAGATCTAGAGCATGTTGATCAAGATAAAGAATATACTAAGATAGAACAAGAAGAACTTGAAAATGAAGAAGAACATTATGAAGAAGAAGGTGAAGTAGATTTTGAAGCAGAACTAATCACTTCTTTGAGTGAGGTAAAAAGAGAAAGGAAGAAAAACAAGTCTCTTGAGGAGGAATTGATCAAGCTAAAGGAGGGTTCTCATAATCCAAACTAAAACTATGAATAAGTCTAGTATATTATTATAAATCTAAAGATCTATTTGGAAGAAGCCAAAGTGATTGAAGAAACACTCAAAAATCAGTTGGGAGAAAAGCAGAATTTGGAAGCCAAAATATGTTAAGAACCAAATATTTGCATACAGAAACACCACAAATATTTAGAGAACAATATAGAAAACAACCACTTTATTATATCAAAACCCTTAGGGTAGGGAAACACCATACAATGGATCCTATTATGGAAGGGATCCTCTCCTATTCACTTGCCTCTTCGAGGGGGCATCCTCCTATTGAGCTACAACTCACAATACAATAATTCTCTTCATATCCCATTGCATTGCTTGAACCCCTTTATATAGTGCTACCATCACCTAAGAACATTATAGAAGAGAAATCTTCTAAAAGTAGAACCTTCTAAGAATTCATCTTACATAAATTATATCTAACTACCCATTTATTATATCTAACTATCATAGTGGGTCTTATTTAATAATATAGTAGATCTATTCCACCTTACATTGAATGGCCTCCACTATTATCATTATGGTCCCTCTGCTCCCCCCCACTACCTCTCTAGCTACCTAACATTCCATCCCCCTTATGAAAGCATTGTCATCAACACTTGATGTACAACTAGAGAACCAGGGTCCCATTGAGAAATGGAAGCCACCATGTTGAAGTATTCCAACTGCGATTGTAAACCAAGGTCCCATGTCCAATTGCTCATGTGAACTCCACACGGAAAATATTGACACCCAATAACCAACTAAAAATGATGCTCCCAATACTAACACCTATCATGCGGATTCAAATAAGAATATTCATCCACATAGTGGGAAAGGGTCAAAGTTGAATCTGGAAGGAACAATATTGTTGTAGAATATGCAGGTTGGACACTGGTAATCATATCTAGCTCATGATGTGTCATATTTATGTGCTCTACAGAAGGTGGACTAGAGTCATCAAATAAAAGATTGAAGTGGTTGTCATCCCAGAAATGACAACTATCCATATACCAATCATCACAATCAGCCTCAAAATCATACCAAGCATATATTTCTTGATTATACTCATCCTTGATGTCTTCCATAAGAAATATCTCCTGCATGTTATCCAATGAATCTTTAATATTACGAAAAATATCATTGAGGCCATCTGCAAGGTCATGCAATGTGTCACATAGTGTGTCATACAATTGGGCTTTGAATGCTTTAGTCATCTATAGAATTTCATCGAGGGTTTGAGAGGAAATAGCCATTGGAAACACCACATAAAATATACCAAAAGAAATCTCTTAAAATAATTTATTCAATGGCATTGATCTAGTAACAATCTAAACACCTTGTGAAAAGTTATGAACTCTGTAGTCCCGCCGCTGTAACGAAAAACCCCAAAAATAGTTGATTTTAAATCAGCGATATCTTCACTTCCAGAGCTCCAATTTGGATGATTTGTTTTTTTTTAATTGGGTGAAATTGTGAGAGGAACTCAGATATGCAATTTGTTTTGAAAAATTCAACCTCATATGCTACTGAAATCAGAAAAATCACACAGTCGCCCGTGAAAAAAAAAAAAAAAAACCTGAAAATTGCAGATTTTAAAATGCAAATAACTTGATTTCCCAGACTCCGTTTCAGACAATTGTTTTTTTTTAATTGGGTGTTTTTCTAAGAGGAACTCATATCTACAACCATTTATTTCAAATTTTGCACAAAAACATACAAAAATTGTCCGTAATGTCACGACCCTCTTTTTTTCTGAAAAAATAACTCTGCAGAAAAAAAAAATATTTTCCCACACTTCCTGCCAAGGAAAGTGCTCTAATACCACTTGTTAAGAACCAATTACTTTCATACAGAAAAACCACAAATATTCAGAGAACAATATAGAAAAAAACCACTTTATTATATCAAAACCCTTAGGGTAGGGAAACACCATACAATGGATCATATTATGGAAGGGATCCTCTCATGTTTACTTGCCTCTTAGAGGGGGCATCCTCCTATTGAGCTATATCTCACAATACAATAATTCTCTTCATATCCCACTACATTTCTGACACTTATTTATATAGCTCTCTCTATCTCCTAGGAACATTCTAGAGAGTCTTCTCACATTTATTACATCTAACTACCATAGTGGGTATTTATTAATATAGTGTACCTAGTCCACCTTACATTGAATGACCACATTCACATATATTAAATCACTTCCACTAATAATACATAGAAAAATTCTCATTGGGTACCTCCCTAGGTACCCCATATTACCTCCCTAGGAATCGACTCTTTTTTCTTCAAATCTGCAACACTTTGTGCCTTTGATTCAATGACCTCCTTAGCTTCTTGATTATGTCCTTGTAGTTTTGTTTCATCTCCTTCTATAGACTCTGCCTCTGATTCAACTTTAGACTCGAAAATAAATTCTTTGCTAGCTTCCATGGGCCCATCTTTCTTACTAAGAGACTCATCCTGCAATGCAATTTTTTTTTCTTGTACCAAAGCTTTAGAAACTTCTTTTGCGCATTAATATTAATGGTACCCACTGATTATATCCAAGGATATCCCAAAACAATGTCTTCATCACCCATATCTAGAACCTCAAAATATGAATGCAACACATATTTATCCATACTAAGCTTTAAATATTTAAAAAGTTTAACATTTTCACCTACAACTTGTGTGCTTCGAATATTCTTTTCCAGAATTTGCAATCTATTAACCAACCGAATATTGATAAAATTTTGTTTGCAACTAGGGTTAAAAGAAACAATGACAATTTCTTTATTAATACAACCATGAACTTGTAATATAGATTTTCCACATGAAAATAAACCCTTGGTGCTCTTTGTATACTAATTTTTTCCACAAGACCACCTATCTAACAATAGTTTTTCAAATTCTTCATTGGATAGTGTCACCATCTCCTTATAATCAAGCAATTTCCACCAAATGGCAGCATCACCTTGTAATTTGTGAGCTACCCAATGGGGCCAATTCTCTTCCCATGTTAACTTTCTTTCTTTAATGAATGCTTCAGTACTAGGACCATCACATTTACCTATAAAATACATCTTGATGTGAAAAAACCCAAAAATAGAACAAGGGTTTTAAAAATAAATCACTACAGAAAATCACGGTTTTTTTCGGAAAAACCTTGAAAAACTGTTAAATTTAAAATGCTCATAACTTTACTTCCTAGACTCCGTTTCGACCGATTATTTTTTGAAATTGGGTATTTTTCCGAGAGGAATTCAAATATCCAATTTGTTTGGCCAAATTATACATAGAAAGTTTTATATATGAACTTGAAATGTGTCGCCCTCTTTTTTCCCTAGAAAAAAAAATTGTAAAAAGAGCAAAAAGTGTTCCCTTCTTTGGCGAAGGAAAGTGCTTTGATACCAATTTTTAAGTACCAAATACATAAATAAAAAATACCACAATAGTACCAAATATATCTAAATATAATCACCACACATGATATATGAAACAATATAGAAAACCCTTAAGGTAGGGAAACACCATACAATGGATCCTATTATGGAAGGGATCCTCTCTTGTTCACTTGCCTCTTCGAGGGGGATTCCTCCTAATGAGATTTATCTCCAATAAAATAATTCTCTTCACATCCCATTACATTGCTTTAACCCCTTTATATAGTGCTATCATCACTTAAGAACATTCTAGAGGAGGAATATTCTAGAAGTAGAACCTTCTAAGAAGTCCTCTTACATTTATTATATCTAACTACACATTTATTTTATCTAAATATAATAGTGGGTCTTATTTAATAATATAGTGGACCTATTCCACCTTACATTTAATGGCCTCCACTATTATCATTATGGTCGCTCTGGGCCCCCCCACTACCTCTCTAGCTACCTAACAAAATAGTATCACTAAGAAAGGAAGCATAGAAAAGAGAAGAAATTTCGACAAGTCATATTAAGGAAATATCTAAGGACTTAAACAAGATTGAAGTAGAATTTAGTCAACAAGAAGAAGACTTGAAGAATAATTCATCTCCTTGAAGAGGCAAAGAGAACGAAAGAAGTAATGAAGATCTAGATGATTAAGAAGGAACAAGTTTGTGAGAAGTTTGAAGAAGAAGTCGTCACATTAAGGGTTGAAGTTGTTAAGCTTAGTAATAACATTGAAGAGGGAAAAATATATACATCGCCAATAAATAAATTTGAAGAGAAAGTTTACAGGTTGTTGGAAAGGAAGAATGAAGAGAAGGATAAGAGTTATGCAGAAGTCATCAGATGTCCTATCAAGAAGGAATAATGTAATCCCTCAAAGGATAACATTCCATAAATGGAGAAGACTCTAGAATAATATTACAGAAGAGATGGATATTGAAGAAGACCTTGTACTTCCATAAATCAAAGAATCTTCAATCATTATGAAGGAAACAATAGAAGAGAAGATTGTGATCAGATAAGGCATGGATTTAGAAGTGTTCGACAACACAGGTATTCCAACAGAGGACGAACACCTTCAGTAACCACTCATGCAAACAGATCAAATATCAACATGCCAATGTTTTGACATGGTAAAACCCCTATGGGGAAACATCCACAGCCCCAGCCAATGCGGCCACTTGGAGCAGTTTATTAATGCAAAAGAAAAATATTACATAGAGATTTTACAAGAGAGTTTCTCACAATCGATCATCGGAAAATGACCCTCCATGCTCTTTAAATAGAAATCATGGACCAATCGGGTGTTAAACCATGGATCAATGGTTGTTAAGATCGAGGAGAATATGAACCGTCAGATCACTCTATGTCGAGAACATATTGTGACCATCGGATTTCCTAACTACAAATGCATACGAATGCATACTAAATAAACACACTAATAAACACTCTTTTACCTAACGACACATTAGCCTAAGTAGATATTAACTAACTCCTAAGTATATAAATATCCTAACATCCCCCCTTAAGAACAACTTGGGATAGGATTGAAGGATTTACAATAGTGACACAATAGGAGAAGGAAGGAGGCATTAGAGCCTATCCCTCCTTAATGACAACTTCATGAACTCCTAACATAGATCAAATTTTTGAAAACCTTGCTTATGTAAGAGACTTTGTGAAAATGTATGCAACTTGATCTTCTATAGGGAAAAAGAGAACTTCAATAGCTTGATCATGAATGAGCTTTCTGATGAAATGCATGTGTAGCTCGATGTGCTTGTTGCACTGATGTTGAACTAGGTCTTTGGCGAGCTTGATGGCACTCTGATTATCACACCAAAGGCTGGTCGAAAGTTTCTGTTGGAATCTAACTTCTAAAAGGATTTGTCGAAGCCACAAGGCTTCCTGACTTGCATTTACCGTGACTCAGTACTCTACTTTTGCTGAAGAAAGTGCAATAGCCTGTTGTTTCTTACAGGCCCAAGTGACAGGTCCTGAACCAAGGATGGAAACATAACTTACAGTAGACTTCTAATAATCAAGGTTTTCATCCCAATTTGAATCATTGAAGCCAAACAATAAAAGATTCCCCCATGAATTGTAATGTATCCCGAACTGAACTATACCACAAACATAGAAAAGTATCATTTTAGCTTCTTTCCAATGGATTTCATGGGGTGTTTTCATATACCGAGAAACAATACCAACACCAAAGGAAGTATCAGGACGGGTATGAGTCAAGTATAATATTCTACCAACTAATTGACGGTACAGAGTGGCATCAACATCCAAAGAAGTACAGGTGGAATTAATATTGACCCCAGACTCAAAGGGAGAAGGGGTTGGTTTACAATTGTCCATGTGAAAGTGATGAAGAAGGTCACAAGCATACTTAGACTAGGAAAGAAAAATTCCTTTAGTGGCTTGTAAAACTTGGAGGCCAAGGAAATAGTGCAAAAAATCTAAGTCTATCATTTCAAATTTCTTCTTAAGGTTGGTTTTCACATGGTTTAAAATTTTTGAGTCACTACCAGTAAGGATAAGGTCATCAACATAAAGGACAAGGATTATGAGATGTCTTCCTACTTTCTTGGTATAGACATTAGGATCGGAATGGCATCTAGAGAGTTCATTGTCAATAAGAAAGTTGTCCATTTTGGCATACCAAGCTCGAGGATATTTCTTAAGACCATAAAGAGATTTCTTAAAGCGACAAACAAGGATAGAGTCATTCTGGACATAGTCAAGAGGTTGTTCCATGTATATTTATTCTTGCAAATCTCTGTGCAAGAAAGCATATTTAACATCCATCTGATGGACCTCCCATTTATGTGAGGCAGCAAGGGCAAGAACAAGGCGGATGGAATTAATTTTTGCTACAGAGGCAAAGGTTTCATTATAGTCAATTCCTTCAAATTGGGAAAATCCTTTGGCAACTAACCGAGCCTTGTGTCTTTCAACACTTCCATTAGATGCATACTTAGTTTTGTAGACCCATTTACATATGACATTTTTTCTTCCTTTTGGAAGAGGTACAATATCCCAAGTAACGTTTTCCATTAAAGAACGATACTCTCCATTCATTGTTGTAGCCCAATTTGGATGACCTGGATGTTGGGTATGTGTTATATTCTTTGCACGAGTAGTAGTGTTTGAGCGCCTATGTCGGGCATGCAGGGGGGTAAGAGGGGGGCCCGCTAGGCCCCCCCTTG
>ML789441.1:773047-816972 GCA_009831015.1 Picea engelmannii
GAGAGACATGATTGAAGAAAAGAAAGTATCACTGATGAAGGTGGACACTTTGAAGAATGTTGCAGATTCATTAACAAAATCTGTGAGCACTGAGAAGTTCTCTTGGTGTAGAGGATCCATGAGCATTGTTGCCCTGGATTGTTGACTATGTATCCCTGTAACCCCCTGTGTGCAAAGAAAACAACAAGTGGGAGAACGTTGGGTATGTGTTATATTCTTTGCACGAGTAGTAGTGTCTGAGTGCCTGCACCGGGCGCGTAGGGGGGTAAGAGGGGGGGCCGCTAGGCCCCCCCTCGGGGGGTGCAGGGGGGCGAAGCCCCCTGCGCGGGGGTTCGGGGGCAGCGCCCCAGAAGAAAAAATTTTGGACCGACATATTTTCGCCGGTTTTGGGCCGACATATTTCCGGGATGACATATTTCCGGTACGGTTCTTTCTCTCAGCAACACCATTTTGTTGTGGTGTATATGGAATAGTGTGTTTCATTTGGATTCCTTGTGTAGTGCAATAACTTGTAAAATTATTGTTCACATATTCGCCTCCATTATCTATTCTTAACTTTTAAGTTTGATGTCCATATTGCTTTTCTACAAGGGCCTTATAGGCCAAAAACTTATCAAAAACTTTGCTCTTAAGTTTTAAGTAAACCCAAGTACATCTGGAAAAGTCATCAATGAAAGTTAAGAAATAATTGCACCCAAAAAACGAAGGAGAAGAAAGTGGACCACACAAATCACTATGAGCAAGTTGCAAAGGGCTCGAGACGTGCCAAGAGGCACATTTGTCAAAATTGACCCGATGATGTTTTTTGAGAACACAACTGACACAAACACCATCTCTACATGAAACAAGAGTAACACCAGTCACCGTCTGTTGATTACATAGTTGCTGGAATGAGAAATAGTTTAGATGACCAAACCACTCATGCCAAAGTTTTCTCAAGTCATCACTATGAGCAACAAAAAATGATGAAAAAGATGATGACCCAAAGTTGTCAAACTTGTACAACCTAGTAATATCATCAGAAATATTAGTCACAAGAACATTCTTAGGATATTTTAGATCCTTGATTACAACTTGGTGAGGTGAAAAATCTATGGTTTTACCTTCACTCGAATGAGTGATTTGATATACTAATAGAAGGTTACAAGAAAGACTTGGAACACATAATACATCATTGAAATGACCATTATCTACTTGAATTGTTCCAGATCCTACAACACTAAGAGATCTATCATTACCAACAAATATTTTCTTGGTGCTACATTCATTTAGAGCAGAAAATATGTCTTTATCCTTAGCCATATGATAAGATGCTCCAGAATCAATAAGCCACTCATCAGAAGAAGAAGTAGAAGTTGTATTGAATGAGAAACCAAAAGAAGAAAGTGCATATCCATGAGAAGAAGAATCAATATTGATGTTTTGTTTCTTCATCGCTTCTTCTAACTTTTCCATCTTCTTGAAACATTTGGACTCATCATGACCATCTTTACCACAAAGGTTGCAATGTCTATCAGTCTTCTTATTTTTATATTTTGCTCCTTTGTCACCATTAGGAGCTGAAGTTGTTATAGTGGGTTTGGGACCCTTATGTTTCTTGGTGTTGTAGCGAGGATGTTCCTTCTTGGGATACTTGGGTTTATCTTTCTACTGGGAAACTAAGGCTTTGTTGGAGGTACCTGCAATGCTAATCACTCCAAGTTGTACAAGCTTATCTTCCTCTCTAATCAAAGAAACACAAAAGGACTCAAGAGTGGGTTTTTTATAAGTTGTCCCTAGAGCCTCTCTCATGGCGTAAAAGGTATATACAATCACAAAATATGCACTACCTAGCTTAGAGATAATAAGATAGATTCAACGCTCTTCCTCCATCTTTATCTCACATTCTTCACATAAAATTCTGAGTGTTTTAAACTTAGATAGATAGTCTCCAATGCAAGAAAAATCACTTAAATTTAAATTCAGTACTTGATTTTCTATTTTTTTTGCTCGAATAATATTGAGTTTACCAAACATAGTTTTAATCTTTTCCCAAGCTTCATCGGGGTCATCAATTTCTTTAAGGTGGAACCTTAAATCAAGAGAGATGGGAATTCCAATTAGTCCATGTGCTTCGTCACTTCTATTAGCCCATTTTACTTTCTTATCAACATCAATGGGTTCTTTTTCCTTTCCCAAGGTAATCTGGTACAAGTCGTTACTTCTTAATAAATCCTCCATATGAGATTTTCATTGGAAGTATTTGGTGCTAGTAATAAAAATATTACTGGAAGAAGCCATATTAAATATGTAGATAATTTGGATTTAAAAACTGAAACTGATGATCTAGATGGAAATATCTCGAAAAATTGTGCGGTTTAAAAAAAAAGGCACTAAAAACGGACTTTGGATGTGAAAGTTATGCCCTTTTAAAAAAGGCATAAACAGTAACCAAAGTACCACGTGGTGGTGTAAGTTGTTTTATGAAGTGACCCACTTTTATAAAGAGAGGTGGGGATCACTTTTACAATGAAGTTACTTTATAAAAGAAAAGCTACATGCAAAATAAATAACTCTAAAATAAAATATTAAATATACTTATAGTGATTCACTTTTATACTTGAAGTGAAATACACTTTACAATTTGAGCATGAAGTTTTTCAAAAAAAGTAACAAAAAGAAAGACTTGAACTCAAGACATCTTACTTAATAAGACAACTTTTAACCAAATGGTCTAGCAAAACATATTGTATTGTTTAGCAAGAGGATTGGAGATGTTGTTGTTGTTGTTGAAGACAACTTTGAAGAGCATGCTAAAAAAAAAAACTCTTTTCACACAAGAAAAAAATTTCGCTTCTTGATGACAACAAGGGTTAGATCTCAGTTAGCTTACCCAGAAGATGCACTTTTTCCTATCTGTTTCTGATTTTCCAAGATCATATAGGTTGTGAGGAAAAGAGCATACACATATCTAAAAGAGTAGCAACCCGGAAACAAATAATATAAAACCAAAATAATACTCTGCAAAAATTAAAAAAAATGTGTATTCAGGCTTTATACCTCCGAATCTAACTTAAATGGTCGTATCTTGGGTAAACAAAAACCTTTTAGAGTGAAACGAAAAGTGTTCATAAATGAAACAAGTGCTCCAGGCACAATGGAATAGTCCTCTCGGCCCATAAATGTACGAAAAAATGATAGAAAATGGAGATGAGGAAACTCGGCTTCACAATCTCGATCTACAATAGGAGCGGGTCTTCAAACAGGATCTGATACCATGTTCAACAACACAAGTATTCCAATAGAGAACGAACACCTTCAGTAACAACTCACACAACTAGATCAAAGATCAACACACCGATTTTTTGACGTGGTAAAACCTCTACAAGGAAAGATCCATGGCCCCATCCAATGCGACCACTTGGAGCAGTTTATTAATGCAAAAGAAAAATATTACAAAGAGATTTTACAAGAGAGTTTCTCACAATCGATCATCGACAAATGAACCTACATTCTCTTTAAATAGAGACCATGGACTAATCGGGTGTTAAGCCACAGATCAATGGTCATTAAGATCGAGGAGAATATGAACCGTCGGATCACTCTATGTCAAGAACATATCATGACCATCCGATTTCCTAACTAAAAATGCATACTAATGCATACTAAAGAAACACACTAAGAAACACACTTTTACCTAATGACACAATAGACCACTTAGATATTAAGTAACTCCTAAGTGTCTTGGCATCATTCAACTAGCCAAATTTCTTTCTCTTCACCAGTAGTGATGGTTATGAATAAGGATGGTTCATGGAAAATGTGTCTAGAATATAGACAGCTCAACAAAATTACCATCAAAGATAAGTTTCATATTCCTATCATTAATGAATTATTAGATGAATTGCATGGAGAAAAATTCTTTAATAAGTTGGATCTTTGCTCGGGATATCATCAAATTAGAATGAGGCAGGAAGACAATCCCAAAATAACATTTAAAACACATGAGTTTTTTATTATGCCATTTGGACTTACTAATGCAACTTCAACATTTCAAAGTTTGATGAATTCTATTTTCAAACCCTTCCTTAGAAAATTTGTGTTAGTATTTTTTGATGACATACTAATCTACAACAAATTGTAGGAAGAACATGTACAACATGTTGACAAAGTATTACAACTTTTGGAAGAGAAACAACTTTATGCAAATCCTTCCAAGTGTGCCTTTGGGGTTCAAGAAGTGGAATATTTGGGTCATATTGTATTTCATGAAGGTGTAAAAGTGGACCCTAGCAAAATTAAATCTATGAGTAAATGACCAATTCCCAAAACCTTGAAGAAACTTAGCGGATTCTTAGGATTAATAGGTTATTACCACAAGTTTGTCAAGAACTATGGTCAAATAATGACACCTATAACAACTTTATAAAATAATGAAGCATTTTCTTAGACTCGAGAAGAAACCAAAGATTTTGAAAAACTTAATGAGGCTATGTGTACAAATTTTGTCCTAGCCACACCTGAATTCACAAAAACATTTATTGTGGAGTGTGATGCCTCAGGCCATGTCATTGGTGCAATTCTAATGCAATAAGGAAGGGCCCTTTCCTTTGAAAGCAACCATCTTAAAGGGGAAAAGTTACTCAAACCAAATTATGGAAAATAAATGTTGGCCATACTACATTTAGTTAAGAAATGACGCCCTTACTTAATAGGAAGACACTTCAAAGTAAAAATGAATCATGACAGTTTGATGCACTTATTGGAGCAACAATTATCTTTAAAAGAAAAACAAAAATGGGTTACAAAGATGCTAGGCTATGGCCAACAATGTAGTGAAAGAGAATTTGAAGTGGAGGATTGGGTATTTTTGAGGCTACAACCATATAAGCAGATGTCCCTCAAGCAAAAAAACATGGACAATAGATTAGCACCCAAATATTATGCACCCTTTAATACCTTGCAAAGGATTGGAAGCATGGCTTAAAAATTGGAGTTGCCTCCATCTTTACGTGTACATTCAATCTTCTATGTTTTTTTCTTAAAGAAGGTTATCAGTGACAAGATCCCAGACCAAACAATTTTTCCATATTTTAATGAAGAAAGAAAAACCATATTAGAACCAGAAACAATCCTTGAAAAAAGGATCAAGTGGTTTTAAAATTGAGCAATTACTAAGTACCTCATAAAAAGGAACACCCTACCAGTGGAAGAGGTGACTTGGGAAGATGAGTTTTTCATGCAGAAACACTTGCATTTAGTCAAGTGTTGAGGTAAATACTTGTTTGAAGGGGAGAGACATGTTAAGCCCTAGACAAAGCCCCATGTTATGTATAAAACCCATTTTTAATCCCCTAGATATTGAATTATTACATTTCCAGTGTTATATTAGTAGGTTGGGTAGAACCCTTAATTGTACCCTTTCATTATAAGTGTACTATTTGTCTTATATATATATATATATATATATATATATATATATATATATATATATATATATATATATATATATATATATATATATATATATATATATATATATACCAAGGAAACCTAGTTTTAGGATTATCTTATCTCATATCATATTGTATTTTGAATTAGATATATTGTAAAAGGAGGTTTCCCCTTTGAAGTGGACTACATTCATTGACTTTTTATCATTGTTAAGGTGTTGGATCATAACATCTCACCAGTATGTTCACCATTTTCACCATACTTACTATTGATTTTTGGGTACTAAATCCATTAATCTCATGACATAAATTTGTGGGCTACTTGACTATGATGTTTCATCATTAGACACAACATGACATCAATACTATATATTTTGATGTATTTTATATATCTCCATTGTGTGTCATTGCACCACGTCCATTTGTATGTGCATGTGCCACTTGATCTTTCATGTGGTTGTTGATTTGATACAACGTCTCTTATGATTCCGTCAAAGGTCATTTGTTGAACATTTTCTAACTTGATTTCCATTGTCAATCCTATGGAAACAAAGCACAACAACCTACACATTGTCATGACATTGGAGGAAGTCTTGAGTTTTCATTATGAGGATGGTACCTAGCATTAATTAGGTGGCGTACACTTAGTGTCTTTTCCCCTTGGGAATTGAGCTAGGGACTTGCACAACATGTTGAATTACTAACGACATCTTGGTAATAGTGGAATTGACTAATTGAGATAACCTTTGGGGCTTATGCATATGTATTTATATATAATTTTAGAAGCCATGATTTTCTTCTTTTATTTATGTGGTCCCCCACATTATATATATATATATATATAACTCACCAAGAAACTCCTAGGCACTTCCTCTCATTTTGAGGAAAGTAGGTGGCATAAACTAAGTGTATTTGACCTCATGGGAATCAAACTAGGGACTTGCACATTGTGTTGAATTATTAGCAATGTATTGGCAACAGTGAAACAATCAATTGATCTAATCCTAGGGGATTATATACTTACACATTCACACACGACACTAGATGGATATAGGAGGTTGATCCATGTCAGATACCCTCTTGGTATTCTCTTGAATTTTAGGCGATTTTTCTGAGTTTAAGGAGGGTTCGTCACTGAGGTATTTCTTCAAACAATTTGTATACAACTGTTGTAGGTGTAATCCTTGTATCTTCTTATAAAGGAAAAAAATAATTATAACAAATCATAAACCATTTTCAATAATGACCAATACTGAAATATGTTACTGCAATTGCAAAACACTAGAAATAAAGGATGATCATTTTATTAAAATTAAGAATATCATACACAGACTTTCCCAGCACTTGCATAAGAAAGATTCCAATGATAGTTTCAATTTATAACACCAAAAAACAAATACAACAGGTTGTAATAATAAGATAAAACCTGGAATTAATGTGTGAATGGGTGAACTCCTATAACAAACTGATGAGAGTGGAATATTGTCTTCTAGCAGCAACAATTAGACACCTCAAAGTAGAGATTCGACCTCTATAGGAAACACCATCAGATATATAAAGTTATGCAACTATAAATATAGGAACACATAATAATTAAATGCGCCCATAAATATTTTTGGTACGCGACCAAGCTCATAAATTGACTCGAAGAATTAGTGGCAATGCTCCACAGTTCAAAAATGGAGAATAAATGCGCCTAGATTGGAGATAGACCTCAACCTTCAATCAACACCAATATTTTTCTGTGTATAGACCAAGAGATTTGCCCAGTTTAGAGATTAGGCGCTACCCAATAGTGAATACAGACCTGCATCAATATAGACATTTTCCCCACTCCCAAATCACTCCATAATAAGCAATATGAGGCACCCAAACATAGGAAAACAATACCCAGAAGTGATATAGTTCAATTTCAATAGTAAAATCACACTCCAGCACTTGAAACTCAACTTGTCAAGAAGTATTATGACCCAACAATGGGTATACTTGCCCAGCTGCAAAGAGTTTCCCCCAAGTTGGTACAAACAAGCCTCTAACTCAATAAATATTCTACCAAAAAGGTGAAATCCACACAATGAAGCACATTGTCGAAATCTAGGTGATTTTGATCTCAAGACCAACTAGGGTGTATCGTTGCAACACCAGAACCAACAAATGCACAAGTGTTTCCAAAAACCCTAGACTCTTTGCTCAAAAGATCTCAAAATCTAATTTCCAAGTGAGTGAATGCAAGAATGATGATAGAATCCTCCTATCCCCCACTTTTTTATAATTCTAACTTGAGATTTTCTTTCGTTCTCTTATTAATGTGGGATAATAACCCCACTTGATTTTTTTTTTCCATTATTCATGTTCCCTTGATTATTTTCCACCCTAGCTCATGGGAACTCAATTAGGCTAGCAAAATTCTCTCTTAGAGATATTAGGTAGATGGGGACATTACAATCCTCCCCACCCAAGACTACTTTCCCTCAAGCAATTTTAATCTCGGATGTTGGAGTATTGTCTCTCCTTCCCATGTAGCATCATCGATAGGAAAATCCTTCCATTTGACAAGGTACTCCCTGATAGTTTGGTTCCTTAGCTTCCTCTCCCTGATCTCCAAAATCTCCTTAGGAACCAAAATCAATTTCCCCTCTTCATCTAGTGGTGGTAACTCAATAGAGGTAGAGATATGTTGTCCCAATGCCTTCTTGAGACATGAAACATGGAAGACATTATGTATTTTACATTCCTCTAGAAGCTCTAGCTTATATACCACCACTCCTATGTGCCTCGAAATCTTGTAGGGTCCGTAGAATCTAGGTTTCAATTTTTCTACCCCCTTGATATTAAGTGACAATTGCCTATAGGTTTGCAGACATAGGTACACCAAGTCCTTGACCTCAAAGCTACATTCCACCCGATGCTTGTCTGCATATACCTTCTGTTGATTCCGAGTCATCTGCAAATTTTTCTTAAGGGTCCATAAAATGTCTTGACTCTCCTAAACCCAATATTTATCTTTAGTTGCTCTGATGTCTCCAAACACCCGATCCAAAAATGTAGGCACATCATATCCATACAAAGCTCGAAAGGGTGTCATCCCTATCGACATGTGATAGGTTGTATTGTAGCAGTGTTAGCCCAAGTGTAGCCACTTTATCCAGGCTTCCTATTGGTCTGACACATAATTCCTCAGATATCCTTCAAGCCATTTATTCACAATATCAGTCTTTCCATCTGTCTAAGGATGGTAGTTCGTGCTAGGTGTCAGTTATGTCCCAACTAACCTAAAAATCTCCTGCCAAAATCCTCCCATGAACCTACTATCTCTATCGCTGACAATAGTTTTTGGAAACCTGTGCAATCATAATACCTCTCTGAAGAACATCTCTGCCACTTGTGTTGTGGAATATTTGGAGGGTATGGTAAAAAAATGTGCAAACTTTGTGAGCCTATCGACCACCACATAAATACAATATTTTCTCTCCACCTAGGGAAACCTTGTGATGAAGTCCATAAAGATACATTCCCATTTTTGTTCTAGGATGAGAAGTGGTTGAAGTAATCTTGTCAGTTGAGTATTCTCCACTTTGTTCTATTGGTAGAATTTTTCATTCCCTCACGAATTTCAACACATATGTCTTGAGACCTTTCCATGTAAATATTTCCCTGATATTCTTGTAGGTTTTCAAGTACCCAGGGTGTCCTGCCAAAGGTGAATTGTGTGTTGCCTACATGATTTTGTCCTTTAGTTGAGATTCTGGTACTAAATATATCATGTCTTTGAAATAAATGATGTCATCCATAAATCGGTATAGATCATCCTGGATCTGACCGTCTAGGATCTCACAAGCAAATCCATCCTTGGAGTATCCTACTAACAAAAGATCTTTCCAATCAACTGAAATATCCATGAGGGAGAGAGTGGATGGTACTCTGGAAAGGGCATTAGCCACCACATTGTTCTTTCCCTTCACGTATTCAATCTCGAAATCATTTGCTTGAACTTTATTGATCCACTTCTGCTGCCTCTCACTCAATTCTTTCTGCTTCATGAGGAACCTCAGGCTGTTATGATATGTCTTCACTTTGAAGCTATTCCCCACCAATTATTGTTTGAATTTTTCCAATGCATGCATAATGGCCAACATCTCCTTGTCATATATTGAATAATTGTGATCATACTCCCTAAGTTTGCATGTCTCAAAAGAATTGGGATGATTATTTTGCATCAACACAACTCCTATCCTTATCCCTGAAGCATCACACTCAAGCACAAAAGGATGAGTGAAGTCTGGTAAGGCTAGCACAGGGCATGCACTCATTACCTGTTTCATTTTCAAATGTCATATGTGCCTCATCTGTCCAACTGAAAGATCCTTTCTTAGTGAGATCTATAAGAGGTGTCGTCAACTATGAGAACCCCTTAACAAATTTCCTGTAATAAGTGCGGAGCCCTAGGAATATTTTCAGTTCTATCAAATTTCTGGGGGTAGGCCACTCTATAATTTCCCTTATTTTCTCTTGGTAGACCTAGATACCATTTTTCCCGATCACATTCCCCAAGTAAAGAATATTAGTCATGCCAAAATCACATTTGGAATCCTTTGCGTAGAGTTTTTGTTCCTCAAAAATCCCCAATACCTCATCCAAATTCTTGAGATGATCCTCCCCGAAGTCCTACTATAAATGAGAATATCTTCAAAGAAGAACAATAAGAAATTCTTCAACTACTTATTGAACACATGGTTTATATAGGGCTGGAATGTAGCAGGGCCCAAACGACATAACCAGGAACTCATAATTCCCATAATGGCATCAGAAGGAAGTCTTCTGAATGTCCTTCTCTCCAACTCAAATCTAGTGGTACACTGAACGAAGATCAATCTTCGTGAAATATTTTTCTCCCCTCAACTCATCCATCAATTCATCGATCCTCAGAATTGGGTACCTTTTCTTTATGGTTTTCTTGTTAAGTGATCGACAGTCAATGCACATCCTCATGGAACCATCCTTTTTCTTAACCAATACCACCGATGACGAAAAAGGGCTAGAACTAGGCCGAATGTGACCCATCTTTAACAAATCCTTGATGGTTTTTTCTATCTCGTCTTTGTACATCTTGGGGCGGTGGCAAGGATTGGTTATGATAGCTTGAACCCCTTCTTCTAATTCTATAATATGTTCAAATCCTCTATCTGGGGGTCCTCCTAGAGGAATGACATCAAAAACCTTATGATGTTTGTGCATCAACACCTGAATATCATCTGGATATTGTCGAGGATGACCCAGTGGCTCCCTATAAAAAATGTAGCACTCAATTTCCCACTCTATGTCTCCATGCCGCATCACTGCCTCTATACTGTGAGAGGACACGATATTAGGCAGATACTAGTGCATAGCCCGTAAAACCACCTTTTTTCCATCTGGTCCCATGAATTCCATTTCCATAGTCCTCTGATCAGTATTGTATTTCCCAATGGAGTATAACCACTGAACTCCAAGCACCACATTAGTGTCTTGCACATCCACCACAAATAAATCACTTGTCAATGTATAAATCCCCATGGTTATTTTCAACTTGGGGATCCATCTAGTGCAGTACATCTTATAGCCTCTGAGTATGATCACGGTGAATCCCTCAAACTCCTCCGTCAGAATATCTTTCCTTTCCACCAAAGCTGCATCTATAAAGTTGTGGGATGCCCCACTATCAATCAACATTGTAACATTGTGCCCCTGCAGGACTCCTCAGAATCTGAAAGTGTGTTACCTGTGAAGTCCCGGCATGGATTCCATAACATGGCCCTTAGCCCTAGCCTATGATGTCTCCTCACCTGATGTCTGGTGTCCTTGTTCTTGTTCTTGTTGCTCTTCCTCGTCATCACTATCACTGTTCGAATAGACCTCAATATAATGAGCCTTATCGGTCTTGTCTTTCTCAACACACTTGTCCCCTGGTATCCACGACTCCTGACAACTAAAGCACAATTTATTCCTCCTTAGCTCCTTTATTGTTTCTTCATCCATCTTGGGATTCCCATCCCAATCCCTCTGAAATGGTTTGGTTTCCTTGCTCTTCTATGGGAAGGTGGGTTTCAAAGGAAACCTACTCTTAGGAACAACATCTTGCATGTCCCTAGTACGATTGACTGCATCCCGCAAAGTGGTGGGTTTGTAGGCCTTCACCCATCCATGTAATGGCTCTGTTAGCCCCTCAATGAACAACATCACCAAGCGTGCCTTAGATATGTCTGTCACCATCACTGCTAATCTCTGGAACTCAGAGATAAATGCCTCTGGGATACCTGTCTGCTTGAGCTAAGCCAACTCTCGAAAATGGATCTCTGGGTCTTTCTTGTCAAACCTCTCAATGATCCTCTGTATGAAATCAAGGTATGAAGTGATGCTTGAATGACCCAATGTCACTAAATCATGGTACCACCACTCATGAGATTCTCCATCCAAATGCAGGGTAGCAAGCTTAATAGCATCAACTTCAACCATTTTGTTGAGTTGGAAATAAGTGTCCAACTTCTGCACCCATGCTCTAGCAATGCATTTTGATGACCCATCAAAGTTCAGAATGGTCACTTTTCCCAATGTGCGTTGCAACTCTATTTTTTGGGACATTGTCCCCTTGGCCACCCTAAGAATGTTCTTGCTTTTTAAGTGGAAAAAATCATGAAAGGACATGGCAGCCTGAAAATCATATCCCAATCTTCGATACTCCTCCAAATAAGCTCCAAAGGGTATATCCTGATCAGTCAGCTCCATTCGCCATGATGCATCATTATCAAGGAATTGAGGCATGGTAGGCCTGGGTGTTATGGTGTAAAAATGGGGGTGGATTTGCATGGTAGTGCGAGAATGGATTCCTTCCCCATTATTAGAATCCCTTTCATCGATATGATTTTGCTTTTCTTGACTCCACATGGTGTTAACTACCATCTACCCCATCAAATCCATCATTGCTTTCTGGCCCTTGGCCAAACCATTCAATGCGTTGAGAAGACTGTTGAAAGCATGTTCATATTTTTCGCTCACAATGTCTTCACCCTTATCTACCTTATTTACCTCAGGCTAAGCTTCTAATTCCTAAACTGGTTCTTTCCTATCTAATGGAGATTCTCGACTTTGGTATCTCTTCCTTTTGTGGGTGACGTTCTGCCTATCCTCCCTAGTCATTTACTACCCAATTCTTTTAACTTTCATATCCCCGTGAATAAGTGAGGAACATGCTCTGATACCACTATAAGATACCCTCTTGGTATTCCCTTGAATTTTAGGCGATTTTTCTGAGTTTAAGGAGAGTTCGTCATTGAGGCATTTCTTCAAACAATTTGTATACAACTGTTGTAGGTGCAATCCTTGTATCTTCTTATAATGGACAAAAAGAATTCTAACAACTCATAAACCATTTCCAATAATGACCAATACTGAAATATGTTATTGCAATTGCAAAACACTAGAAATAATGGCTGCTCATTTTATTAAAATTAAGAAAATCATACAAAGACTATCCCAACACTTGCATAAGAAAGATTCCAATGATAGTTTCAGTTTATAACATCAACAAACAAATACAACGTGTTGTAATAATAAGATAGAACCTGGAATTAATGGACGAATATGTAAACTCCTATAGCAAATTGATGAGAGTGGAATATTGTCTTCTAGCAACAACAATTAGACACCTCAAAGCATAGATTCGACCTCTGTAGGAAACATCATTAGATATATAAAGTTATGCAGCTGTAAATATAGGAACATGTAATAATTAAATGCACCCATAAATATTGTTGGTACTCGACCAAACTCAGAAATAGACTCCAGGAATTAGTGGCAACGCTCCACAGTTCAAAAATGGAGAATAAATGCGCCCAGATTGGAGATAAACCTCAACCTTTAATCAACAACAATATTTTTCTATGTATAGACCAAGAGATGCACCCAGTTTAGAGATCAGATGCCACCCAATAGTGAATATAGACCTACATTGATATAGACATTTTCCCCACTCCCAAATCACTCCACAATAAGCAATATGAGGTGCTCAGAAAGAGGAAAACAATACCCATAAGTGATATAGTTCAATTTCAACAGCAAAATCACCCTCCAACACTTGAAACTCGATCTGTCAAGAAGTATTACAACCCAACAATAGGTATACTTGCCCAACTACAAAGAGTTGCCCCTGAGTTGGTATAAACAATCATCTAACTCAATAAATCTTCTACCAAAAAAGTGAAATCCACACAATGAAGCACACTATCGAAATCTAAGTGATTTCGATCTCAAGACCAACTAGGGTGTATCGTTGCCACACTGAAACCAACAAATGAACACGGGTTTCCAAAAACCCTAGACTCTTTCCTCAAGAGCTCTCAAAATCTAATTTCCATGTGAGTGAATGCAGGAATGATGATAGACTCCTTCTATCCCCCCCCTTTTTTTATACTTCTAACTTGAGCTTTTCTTTCCTTCTCTTATGAATGTGGGATAATAACCCCACTTGACTTTTTTTGTCCTTCTTCATGTTCTCTTGATTATTTTCCGCCATAGCCCACGGGAACTCAATTAGGCTAGCGGAATTCTCTCTTAGAGAGATTAGGAAGACAGGGACATTACATTCCATAATCTTTTTATGGTAGCCTAATTTAATAAACTACGGAGGCTTAAATCTAAGCAATCTACTTGGCTCTTTCATCTTAAAAGTATGTAGAAAGAATGGGGTCACTTACTAAAAAATGTTCAAAACACATGCATTAATGCACATATTCTCCCTAATTTTAGAATTCACTACTTTCTCCATTATTTATATCACCCCCCCACTACACACACACATAGGCTAGTATACTTTATTTCTTATGGTGGTTGCTTAATGGCACACTTCTTTTTGTAAACAATGTATGATATCTACATTATTGTTTGTTTTAACAATTATAATAAACAATAGTGTACATATCACACATTGTTTATAAAAAGAAGTGCATTGCTAGGAAACCACATTGTTTACAAAAAGAAAAGCATCGCTAGGCGACCACCACAAGAAAAAATGTTCACACACATATGCTTATTTATATATTTAAATACAAAATGCTTCATTTAACTATTATAATAAACAATAATGTACATATCATGCATTTTTTACAGGAAAGAAGTGGGTTGCTAATTCATTTTTTACAAAAACAAGTGGGTTGCTAGGCAACCACCACAAACAACAAAGTATACTAAGATAAAGATCTACTAGCCAACCGAAATGCCTAAAGGGAAATGCCTATTAAAATCACCACGTCTACCATATAATCTTCTGACAACCCACTTGGTAAAAAGCCATATAAGCCATAAAGTTTACCATCAAGGCACCAAAAACAATGTCCATGCATAACATTGAAATTCAATTAATTAATAGTTGAGATGAGACCCGCATTAGTAAGAGATCATCTTTTTCATTCAAGTGAGTCTCTAATCATAATATGTTAGCTCAATGTCTCGATCATCTTTTTCATTCAAGTGAGTCTCTAATCATAATATGTTGGCTCAATGCCTCAAATAATGATGAGTCCCTAGGTATCATTAACCTAGTCAACTTCCTCAAGTGGTTTTTCATTTTTAAAATAATTTAAGCAAGCATTGGGAACTTATTATTTTAGAGTTAGAGCCAAGAGCCATGGTGAGAAGCCATAAAAACAATTCTTGTGACATTCTTGCTTCTCACAAACAGCACCACTCGATCTATATGTCACCTATCAATCTATATCTTGTTATACCCTTAGAATGTTAAGACCACATAAAACACACTAAGGGAATTAGAGAGAAAATTAAAGGCTCTCATTCATGGTGTAAGGATCCTTGGCCTAGTACCTCAATAGTTGGTGAAGTGCACTACATCCAGCTTGAACCTTAAGAAACTAGGAGAACCATGAATCATCCACCTAAATGTTGCAGCCCATACAAATAAGGCCGGCAGACCATACATGAAAACATGGATAGTACTATTAGCAGGTGACATGGGCATTTGAGATCGTGACATGCAATCCTAAAAAAAAATGTGACGCTTCGGTATTTTATTTGGAAGGTTGCTGCTAGGTGCAAAGTCAGGTTTCACATTGGCTAAGCTTTTGATATATATCATAAACCATCCTTTGTTTTCTCTGACCTGGAAAGTAGCAGACCATGGCTACAGCAAGTGACAAGAAAGGAGTAGAACCCCATTCCCATCCTCGTTTGAGGACCAACGAATGGCTGACACAACACGCAGACCTCTATCGCAAAGCAACCTTCCATCCTTTCATACAAAGCATTCGCAATGGATCGCTCGATTTCAACTGCTTCAAACGTTGGCTGGTAATCCTTCTTTATTTGTTTAATTGAAGATGAGTAGGATTTGAGAAAAATTAAAAACCAGGGTATATTGCTTTTGAAGGGAGAAAGTCAATTGTTTTGTTAGGTACTGGATCAAGCCATGGGAGGCAGTGAATCTCTCTAACTAACTATACCATTATTCTCCTCACGGAGATATTATTAAACTGATCGCCATTAA
The DNA here is from genome assembly GCA_009831015.1 of Picea engelmannii. Lineage (NCBI taxonomy): Eukaryota > Viridiplantae > Streptophyta > Pinopsida > Pinales > Pinaceae > Picea > Picea engelmannii. Next base: position 789,011 of record ML789441.1, read on the forward strand.
AATAAATTTTAGAGTCATGGAAACCTGTTAGCAACCCAAATCTGCGTTTTCCTCAACTCTGCCCTAAATCTCTAACAACCATGAAATCCACCCAATTTTCCTTTTAAACCAAATTGAGGGATTGTATATACCCTAAAATTAGCATTGCAGCAAGACATAGACCAACTATTTCAACGAAGTCAAACCAGAGTGTTAAGTTGGGTTACCACTGTCTTTCAAGAGTGCTGTAAGTTGGATACATTCCAGTGTAATACTCTCAACTTGGGGAAGGGTGCACCTGCCACACAGTAATAATTGGAAGCATCTTGTCGCCAAAAATCCAGAAGGGAATTCTCCTACTCCATTCTCAAAATGGTTAGAGATGAAGGCTAGGGTCTCTAGGGTTTTCTGTTATTGTCACTGATGCGTGTGGAAGGTCCAATATATTACCTATATTTACAAATTGATACTTGATCTTATGTTCTGACAGCATCTTGCATAAATGATTCTTAAGGTTATTTTTCTTTCTTCTCATCTTTCCTGGTTAAGTAGAGTGTCCAGGAGATCGGATCTCAGATCTTTAGATATTTTCCTATCACTATATAGTTACAGACTTAGAGTTGTCGGTTGCTACTATATTTGCCCTCATATTGACTCTGTTCCTCCCGACTCTCAAATGAAAAACTGATTAACAAATCAAATACAACATGCTTGTTTTATCAATATCCACAGGCAAGAATTCCAATTCAGCCCAATATAAAATTGTGGTTTTTTGGAGCCAAAAGCTTGGAAAACATTACATACAACATACATTTTTGAGAAGATAATATTTGTTCATCAGAATCTAGATGTTTTAGTTTTATCGTTGCATACAAAATATATGTAAACAGGATTTAACTTGGTTGTTCTCTATATTTCTAAAACAGCCGTTTCATTCCATTTATACTTAATTCTAATATCTATTGATTCAGTATTCCATTATGTGCATCTTAAAAGGTGAATTTTATGGCAAAACTGTTTGATGGATGTTCATTTATATTTTATTGTGTACCCAAAATATCAAACAGTCTGTATATGACTATGATTCATTGCAGGGTCAAGACTATATATTTGTAAGAGAATTTGTGCGCTTTTTAGCAAGTGTGTTACTTAAGGCACCCAAAGATTCAGCCAATGAAGATATAGACCTTATACTAGGCGGCCTTGTTGCTTTGGACCAAGAACTTTCATGGTTTAGGAAGGAGGCATCAAATTGGGAAGTTGACTTTCTTAATACTAATCCTCAAAAGGCAAACAAAGACTACTGCAGGTGCTGCTTTCCTCGTCTTGATATGAAATACTCTTTTACCATTTGTAATTTAGGAACTACTCTTTTACCATTTATGATTTCTCTCCTTGTGGTTAAATTTGTGCAATTTGTCTTACTTATGTATACATAGGAAACAACATAAACAAGGAAAGTACATGAATAATGCCTGTTTATTTTTATTACATAAGAAGGCCTGAATCATCTGTGTATTTTTTCAACTAATTTGTGGTACTACTCAATTAAGAAATTGACAGGTTTCTCGAGAGTCTCATGCAACCAGAAGTCGAGTATGCTGTCATAATTGTGGCACTTTGGGCCATTGAAATGGTGTACTGTGACAGCTTTGCAATTTGTTTGGAAGTTGATGCCAAGACTCCACAAGAATTGATTGAAGCCTGTCAGCGCTGGGGAAACGAAGGATTCAAGCAGTATTGCGTATCTTTGCAGAAAATTGCAGATAAAGCTTTGGATAATGCCTCTCATGATGTGCAACAGAAAGCAGAGGCAGCCTTTGTACAGGTGCTAAGGAATGAAGTTGAGTTTTGGAATATGAGCTATGATGACAATAATTGAGCAGTCATTTTGGAACATAAAAAAGCTTCATTAGGTTGGAATTTGGTTTTGAGGTGAAAGTACATGAGTTGATGTGATAGTATTTTAACTATCTCTATATTATATCTTATTAGTTGTTTTTTTATTATTATATATGTCATATTATAAATTATTTTATTGATGAAGTTCAAATTATATTTAAAAAAATATTTTTACTCTGACAAAGTTGAGTTGATAATGATCATAAAACTTTATGTATTGAAATTTTGATTCTATTGTGAACTTCTAAAAATGATATTTTGTAAGTAAGTTAGTTACAGCTGTATTTGTTGAGGAATTCCTTTAAAGGACAAAGCCCTATTGCCATCTCATGGCAAGATTTTGTTTAGAACCCTCATATTTCAAAAGAAATGTTGATTCCTTTTGTGAACTTCTAAAAATGGATTTTTGTAAGTAGCTTAGTTGGAGTTATATTTGTTTAGGAATTCCTGAAAAGCATAGAACCCTGTTGCCATCATATAGCACGGTTTTTTTTTTAAACCCTTAGATTTTCAAAGATTTCCAAAGATTTCCAAAGGGTTGAGGTTTAATTGTTAGGAAATAATGAAAATGAAGGCATTTTAGTAAATTTTGAAGTTTTACATATAACCTTCACTAAGTGTTGGCTCAATCGCACTTGCACAACTCTTTCCTAATGTTGGAGGGTTGAAGACCCAAGGTTCGTCCACAGCTTCACCAACAAAACCCACAAGGTATTGACATATCAATCCTCAGTCAAACACTAATGAAGGTCTCACCCGAGATGCCATGAGGATCACAAAGACCATTTGGTCTTGTGTCAGTGATGATGAAGGACTAATGGACAAACTTCCATCCAGGTGGGCATTCAAACAATCCATTGCAAACTACTTAGCAATTGTGTTAGGTGCTTTCGGTCCACCTTTGCGCGCGTCCCATCCTTGTTAACGCTAGTGAGTTTTAGACCTAGGGCTCGTCTAGAGTTGTCCAACAAAACCCCCAAATCACCGACATATCAATCCTCGGCCAATGCCGATGAAGGTTTCACCCGAGATACAAAGAGGATCACAAAGACCATAGGGTCTTGTGACATGGATGAAGGCTTAAACACATGAAAAGTCACTGCAATTGGCATCCATGTAACTCATGTCTAATAGACTATTAGGACTAAGAATTAAAACAATACACACACATGTTCAACTCCTCCATAATAGACACAGAATGAATCAAAACTATCATGTCTTTATTACTGGAAGCATTCCATCATATCGAAGATATACATTACGCAGAACAGACACATATGAAAACCATGGAATTTCACATCTTTACTATATAAAACCTCATAATTACAACATGCTGCAGAATGCGCCTTTGCTCAAAACTTAGACATAGAATAGACACATGATTATATTCAAAGAATTACAACAATACAACAGGATCAGAGTGAGTTCGATACTGATAGCTAAGCCAACTCAAAAACTCTAACTCTATTTCTGATGTTAAAGCTTCCTTTTATAGTTTTTTCCACTGGGGAGCGTTGTCTCTTTCTGCTATGCTCCACTCATTTGTTTGATACAATTGCCTTGCATGCTTCTAGTGCCTGCCAGCGCTCCACGTAGACTTTCTACATCAAGGGAAATATTAGTTGTTTGTCCAACTCATTCTCTAGTCGTCCCACATCTTTGTATGTTGTTGGTAGTAATCATTCAAGAAGATTTCTTGATGATTCCTTTCTTGATTCTGGTGGGCATCTTCTTGATTTCCAATGCAACTAAAAAAACTCAAACCAACGCGTACTTGGAGGTCTTTAAGATTGGTGCACTATAGACAAAACTCAGTCTGGTGCACATTTTAGGTCATTCCTTGCGCATTTCCTTAGGTGCGCACAAAACTATGGAATGAGCATGCACAACTTCGTTTGTGCACGCACCCAAAACTGAAGTTCTCCCCACCACTATTATCTGGCTCGTCCTCAAGCCAACTGCTGAAGTTCTGAAGGTGGATAGTTGAAGTAAGAGTAGATCATTGTCCTTCAATCACAAGCTGTGAAGGTGGTAAGTTGCTCAAGCCAGAACCTTCGTTGGTGCATGTGGAGGTGGATGAGGGATTTGTTTAATGCCCCCCAACAAACACCAATTAATGAAGAGAAGTGAGGTTCCCTCAAGAGAGAGCATCATTCTTTGTTGTTCTTTTTTATCTGGGGTAATCAGATCGAGTCGGACATCGCGCCCGCTCGAATTCGGGAGGGTTGTGGAGCGAAGAGGATATGGGGGAGTAGGGGTAGTACCAACGAGATGGAAGAGGGGAATTTGGCTTGACATCGTGGCTTTGGAAGGAGGAGCGAAGAGGATAGATGATGGGAGGGATCCCGACGAGGCCATGAGTAGGGTCTCGTCCTATCAACAAAGGGGGTGAAGCATGGGAAAATGGAAGCAACTCTTGGCTTAGAGGGATGGAGAGCGGCCATGAGTAGAAAACGCGGTTTAGAAAGCTGTGGCATGCTAAGCCGATACTGTCAGGGACATGAGTCGATTGGACCTCAAACAAGTAGGGGTTGACATACGAGCCACCTGCTTGAAGACTGTAGTGGAGTCTCTTGAGTTGCTCGATCGAACTGATGATAAAATATTATAAAGAGCAGGTTAAGCCATGCCATGGGAGAGAAGTGGGAGAATCACAACGGAAATGTGAAAGGAAGTTTTGAATGGAGCCGAGAGAAAATTACTGCATGGAGAGAGTTGGGGCCATGAGATATATATAAAGGAGAGATGGTGGGGAAGGGGAGGAAGGAGGGAACGAAGAATTTAATGGAGGGGATGGCTTGAAGGACAAGTAGGAAGTGACGGTAAAATGAGGCCGACGGGGAGATGGATTTTGTTGATCGGTCGTATTGGAGAGGGTTATTGGAGAATGGGATGTTGCAACCAAGTGAGTACTTGTGGCATGTGTGAACGGCCCATATGGGATTGTTTTCCCTTTTGGGAACTGAAGCGTCAGGACACTCCCTTAACGCCCATGTGACTTGTACATGAGGAGTAGGACCCTGTACTTCTTGGCCAAGACACAACCGAAATTGGAAATCTCGATGATCTGCACCCTTTTTCACTAGATTGATGTCACCTATGTGATCGATATGAATGCTTGTGCTGTCAAAATGTAAAGTATGCCAACTAGGAATGATGTTGTGTGTTGTACAACCTATTCTAAGCCTACTCTATGAATATGAAAAGATGAAATAGAGCTAAGTTGTGGTTGCTAGCATCTTCTCCAGTCTGAATCCGCAAGAGATGATCTAATCCAACATTGTGTTTTCTTGGCTTAACAACAACTCCAAAGTCAAATTCTTGAAACAACAACAACCACCAATAGATTTAGCCACCCAACACTAGTTTTTTAATTAAATACTTGAGGGCATAATGCTCAGTGAAGAATTTGAAAGTGGACCCAAACAAGTCGTGGCATAATGTTTTCAAGGCATATACCATGGTCAGGCCCTCACACTCGGTTATAGTGTAATTCCTTTCGACATCGAACAACTTTCGGTTGGAAAAATAGATCGGATAATTGATATTTCCCTCCTCTGGTTGTGCCATAATGACACCCAACACAATGGACGAAACATGGACATGAACATGGAAGAACTTTGACCAATCAGGGAAAATAAAAATGGACGCAATAAATAGCTTTTCTTTGAGGGTATCGAAAGCTTACTGGCATTTTGTTGTCCATTGATATTTAATATCCTTGCGCAACAACCTTTCCAATGGAGCCACAATCTGAGCATAATTTTGGATGAAATGCATGTAGTATCTTGTATGTCCCAATGTTGCGCACATTTCTTGAACTGAAGTGGGGGCCACCATATTCAAAATGGCGACAATTTTAGTCAGGTACACGAGTAAACCATCTGTTCACACAACGTGGTCCAACAATATACCAAAGGGTGTTCAAAAGATGCATTTCTTCAAATTCAAAGAGATTTGTAGTTGGTGGCATTGATCCAACATTAGTCGAAGAGCTTGCATGTGTTCTTTTTATAGATTGAACACAGTCCAATCATCCAAGTATACTTTAAGGAACTTGTGGATAAATTCATTGAAGGTCGCGACCACTATCCGGGAAAACACTGCAGGGGCATTTTTTAAACCAAAGGGCATGACTGTGTATGCAAATGACTCCCATTTGGTCGCAAAGGTGGTTTTAGCATGATCTTCATCTATGATCCGAACTTGATGATATCCTGAGAAGCCATCTGTGAATGAGTAGGCTTCTTGACCGCCAACATTTTCCAATACCTCGTTTGTGAAGGGTGTCAGGAAAGGATCATGGACATAGGTTGCATTCAAAATCCTCAAATCGACACATATGCAAATTTCCCCAGTCTTTTTAGGTTGCATGAGCATAGGGCTAATCCAATCAAATTCCTCCATAGGGCAATGATCCCAACATCCAACATTCGGTCTATTTCTTTGCGCACATTTTCTTTGTACTAAGGATTTAAGCGATAGGGTGTTCTCTTGACTGGTTTGGCATCAGGTATGAGTTCAATCTTCATGGCTCCCAATGATCCTGCAATGCCCTTCATCCCCGAAAAGCTTCGAGGAAACAAGTCCTCATATTCTTTAAGGAGGTCAACAACCTGAGTGACTGTCTCCTTATCCCAATAATCTCCAATAATGGTCATCTTAGGTGCTTCTTTAGTGACAATATTGTGTTTCTTGGTTTTTATTGGACCATTATAGTTCAGTGTGGTCATCTCTGTCGCATTTCCCTTTAGTGCGCATTCTCCTTCTAACTCTCTAATTTGGATGTCCTGGGGATCCTCATCATCAATATTGTCCACATCAATCTTCCAGCAATGAACTCCTTCTTTCAATTTTACGACCAGCTGATGATATAAGCAGACCACCTTGGAGGTGTTGTCCTTTTCCTACTAGTGGAAAATGAAGTCCTTAATTCGGTAGAGCGCCTCTCTATGAACCAGATCTTTTGCGTTGAAACGAAAGGTTGAAAGAAAATGGAAATTCATATGGGTCCACTCACTTGTTTGCCTCCTAAGTTCCTCCTGAATGTACCAACTTCTAGGAATCATGTCCATTATGTGGACAAACTGATGGACCCATTGGGCTCGAGGGATATTCTTAGAGATCCAACACCATTTACAGAACAAAATGTGTTCTTGAGGGTTCTCAGTTCCCTTATATCGGTTGGCTAGCTCAAAGTCAGCGATAGGATGGAATCATACTTTGATGAATTCGACTACCTACACCTAGTTCAGAATATTCAGGTGGTGGGTCGCCCACCACCACACAAGGGTCCCTCGAACCACGACATCCATGGCTTGAAGTTTCTTCTCGGCGAGAACAATTTTCTCCATATGTACAAGGAATGTCTCCATCGGCTCTGTCCCATCAAACCATGGGGTATTAGATAATTCTGACCCGATCCATTGCACTACTTTTATTATTCTTGCGCATTTTCATGTGGAAACTTTGTAGAGATTGTTTTTCCACCTCTCCGTGGATCCTTAAAATCCGTGTCATAAGATTTGACACTCCACCAACTTAATTCTAAGAGTGATAGTTGTTGATATCATGGCCGACAGACTTACAAAACTCGCAGAATGGAGTGTGATTCATTGTCTGGTATTTTTGCAATGTGAGACAACGGGGTGGCACATGGCCTGTAACACCCCGGTTTCCCCCAGTTTGTAAATATAACTATATGGGCCAAGAGACTATGGAAAACTCATTATGGGTGAATGTTTGATTTGATGGACCTTTGTATAAAAGGTCAATGAATGTAAATTCTGTTATTTACTAGAAAATGGATAAATGTTGCATGACTGTTGGAAGGGGGGTGTGCTAAGAGAGACCACGAATTCTATGAAAGAGATGGTGAAGGGGACCAGGAATGGTTGCGTTAACCTCCACCAGACCAGTACTTTGCTGGATTTAATTCCTCAGGATTAGAACAACCCTTTGACCTAGGAATGAATTACAGTCAGGTTGGTAGGTGGGAAGGCCTCCTCAAGAGTTAATGAGGGGATGGGGCAGAGTGCCCATCTATAAGGCTTTCATACCTAACCATGGACTGGGGATTCGGGACACACACAATCTTGCTGAGAAAGGCAAGAAAGGAAGGCGTGGTGGGTAGAGGGAGACTCTGAAGAGTGAAGGAAATAGAGACTGAGCTGGGAGAAGGAGAGTAACCTTCATCCCTATCTATTACTGTGCCGGGAGAAGGAGAGTAACCTTCATCCCTATCTATCACTGTGCCAGGAGAAGAATAGTAACCTTCGTCCCTATCTATTACTGTGCCGGGAGAAGGAGAGTAACCTTCGTCCCTATCTATCATTGTGCCAGGAGAAGGATAGTAACCTTCGTCCCTAACTTTCATTGAGTCGGAAGAAAAGATTCAATCTCAAAGCATTGTGGTCTAGCTCGGGGGTGGCCAGTGGTAAATCCGTTAGGAGAGACTAAGCCTATGGTTGGGTGGAAACGAGCACCCCTTTCAGCAGTCGCATCATGTCTTTTAGTTCTGATAAGTGTTTTCATACTTTGTGTATTGAACCAAAATAATGGATGAATGCATGGGTTTATATATGTATCTATAAATGGTTTCTGTGTGGAATGGTCAGGATATGTGTATACATTTATCTCCTTGTGAAATTATGCTTCTGACTAATAGTCAGTATGCCCCTACTTAGCCCTTGAGGCATCTTGGGACATAAGCCTGTAGGATGGTTGAGATAGGAAATATCGTGTCGATCTGACCCTATCCGTTTAAAGAGGATATCTCTTTTAGACTCCTTGTTGTGCGACCAAGATTTCATGACCAAGTCCTTAACCATTTCATGATAAATCTCAGGAAGGATAGAGAGGTTCAAGCCTTGAAAGGGGAGATCTTTTCGTTTGGAAGATGAGCAGACGAGATCTGTTTGGGAGGACCCATATGACCAACACCTAGGAACCTTAGGATAAACCTAAGGGAGCTAAGTCCTCCTGGCTTTCTCCGGAAGTTTGGGACTTTGGAGTATTGCCGACCTTACTAGCCTTAAATTGGCTGAAGGTAACCGGAAGATTCGGTTATCGACAAGTTGACCGACAATGAACAGTTTCCCTAGAGGTTAGGTGAGCCTATCTTATCGTCTAAACTGGGATCCAACTACCCATGGTAAAGTAGAATGAACCGCAGATCAGAAATGTTCGGGGGTCCCCTCAGTCGTTGGATCTACACTAAGATAACTTCGGCAAAGTTCTACTCCGGGAGGATGGAGATGCTATAGCATCAAACTCCTAGAATGTCGAAGTTACGAAGTAAAGGAGATCCGTAGATTTGGGGAGATCGTTCGGAGCCCCGCCTATCGTCCGATCATTTAGGAGGAGGGACCCGCACATGGTACTTCGACGAAGTTTCGCTTCGAGAAAATGGAGTGGCAGTGAAGCCAAAACCCCCGAAGGCCGGAGCCGCGAAGTGAATAGGACCGTTGATCTGGGGATCCTTCGGGTTCTCTCCTAGCCATCGGATCTACGATGAAGTCAGCTCGGCGTTGACCGCTTCGGGAGAACAAAGATGTTGTAACATCAAAACCCCCGAAGGCCGGAGCTACGAAGTAATGTGGACCGTAGATCTCGGGGTCCTTCGGGATCCCTCTCAGCCATCGATATACAAGGATGCGTGTTGATAGGTCCTCTAGTCCGGAGATTGGGTACTCCGGGGAATTTGGGGAGTGGTGTGTCAATAAAATCCCGAATGCCAAATTCACGAAGTAACAAGAGTTGTAGATATCTGGATCTATGTGGTTGAATCTCGACTGTGAGATCTGGGAGATGTTAGAAGGTTGTCAATCTAGTGTGACGTGGCAATCCGACATCATCGGGGTGACATGGACACACAATCGATGTGTCACGTGTCACCTGGATTCGCACGTATCACATACCCTATATGCTTATTGGGACGTGACACGTGTCACCCCCGACCCTTCCACGTGTCAGCTCCTGGCACGTGCCCGCCTAGCCAAAGTAGTTGGCGAGGTGACCAGAACTCTGGGAGTCTGGGACTTTGGGACTCTGGAGGATTTGGGAGTAGCATTGTAAAGGGACCTAAAGGCCCGAAGGTCGGAGTCACATGGCAAGATTACGGGACTTTGGAAGTTCGAGACTCCAGGTGGTCTCATGCGTAGATAGTGAATATGCATAAAACATCAGAGCACCGAAGTGTTGAAGTGTCAAAGCACCAAAGCGTCGAATACCTCTATCGCTAATATTATAGAGGGAGATGAAGTCTAGCCCGGAGCTCGGTTTTGAGCATGGAGGCAATGGATTCGATAGTGATGGATGAGAAGGACATGATAGAAATCCAGGAACTAGGATTCAAGATAGTTTAAGGAAAATGAAAAAATGATGCCCCACCCCTTAAAAGAGCTTTAAGGGGTCAGGTGTGTTACAAATTGGTATTAGAACATGGTTACAATGCTTGGCCTGCTTGGGCTCATGGACGAGTCACGTAAGAATGTTATTTAAAGGAATTTTAAGGGTGACACCCTATCTTACTTCTTCCCTAAAGAGTCTGTTTAGACTTTTACTGAAGAAAAGAATGAAACTTTCTACTATGTGTGTGTATTTAAGAAATATGATCTGTGTGTTGTCTATGAATTAATATAACGTTGGCTAACAATGAGTGTTTTGTCAGCACTCAAGTAGTCAGTGAATCGCAGGAAACTACAAGTATAAAGGATGGTGACGTGCCATGAAGTGAGGGATGGCTCCCACAATAGAGATGAAGAATCTGATGAAATGAGGGCGGTGGAAACCCCGCCGGATCTGGCTGAAATTGTAAGGAGCCTCATGGTCGAATTATAGATTTGCAAGGCCGACAACGATAGATTGATAAAGGAGAAAGAAAAACAAACGGAAATTAATGCAGTTTGGTTGCAGAGCTTATCCGATATACAGAGGCAGTTGCAGCATGGACCCGCAACCAGCCATGTGGACTGACGACATACAAAGAGAAGTCAAAGCCCACTTGAGATACGAAAACATGGTCCCATAAGTGGCCACACTAGGAGGAGTACCTCAAGGAAGGCTCGACCTGGAGGTAGAGGACACTCATCAGGATAGTCCTCTACAGAGGAAACTGACAACTCCGAGAGGTCTTATAGTAGAAAAATTTGCTCACATTCTCAAAGGAAAGGAAAGAAGCAAAAGATTTCCAAAAGTCGTGATCCTGAAGAATTCAAGAAAGCCAAACCACCCTCTTTCGATGGAGAGATTAGTAAAGGGGAAGAGGCAAAAGCTTGGCTGCTTGGTTTAAAGAAGTACTTCAGAGTCCATGACTACTCTGAAAACTTGAAGGCTCAAATAGCCATCTTCAACCTGAATGGGAAGGCTTCCATTTGGTGGGAAGATCTTAGGAACATGAAAGGAATCCATGAGAAAGACTTGTCATGGAAACAGTTTGAGGAACACTTCAAGAAGAAGTATCTGTCAGAGAAATACTTTGATGGGAAGACTAAGGAGTTCTATGGACTCAAGCTGGGACAACTCACCATAGAGGAATATATCAATAAATTCCTTGAGCTGATAAAATATGTACCCTACATAAAGGATGAAAAGGTAAAAGTGCAGCGATTTATTAGTGGGTTACCTCAGTCCTACCAGGATAGGATTGATTTTGACGAGCCAAATACCTTAGAAGATACTATCCGGAAGGCAAGGTATTGCTACGAACAGTTCGGGGGTTAGAAAGAACCTCGCGAGGACTGGAAGAAGAAGAGTAACTCGGGATTCAAGAAGAAGGGGTTTAAATACTCAAGATTTAAGAACCATGGAAGGACTTTAGGATGAGCCTTCCTACTAAAAGTGTGTATCAATAGAATTTCCCCTCCCTGAGTGAAAATAAACCTTTTGGAACAACCCCAAGAAAGACTGATAACCCAAAGCGAGAACCCTTGAAATGTTGGGGTTGTGGAGAATAACATCTGCCGAGAGATTGTCCACACATACGAAAAAACAACAGGATAATCTACAACATCCAAGAAGCTACCACTGTCAATGATGTGGCTATGAGCATGCCACGGATTTATGCAGCCTTGGATAATAAGTAAGCCGACCACCAAGCTTCAGTGGTGGATATGGAAGGTATGATCACCAACCATTTAGTTTCCATTTTAATTGACCCCAGTTCTAATTTGAGTTATGTGGCCCTTAGACTGTTGATAAGTTTAAACTACAACCAGTTATACATGTTAAGCCATGGTTAGTACAACTAACCACTGGAACCAAAAGAAAAGTAGCAGAGGTCATATCAGCGTGCCAATTCATTATGGATGGATTTCCCACCCAAGCGACCCTTAACATACTTCCCCTAGGGTCTTATGACCCGCTGATTGGTATGGATTGGTTGGCCACTTATAAAACTAAGTTGGACTGTTACCATAAAACCTTGAAGTGTGAAAATGAAGAAGGGAGAAAAATAGTCCTCCAAGGGATTCAGAATCATGTCTCAGTGAGATGAATATCATCCATTCAAATGAAAAAGTATTGCAAAAAGGGATGTCCCCTATATGCAATATAGGTGTGGGAATCTGTTGAGAATAACAAACCAAACCTAGAGGACCACCCCATATTAAGAAAGTATAAAGACGTGTGTCCAGAAGAGGTACCAAGTCTACCTCCGAGAAGAGACATTGACTTATCGATAAAACTTGCACCAGGAGCAGTGTCGGTTTCTAGAACGCCCTATAGGATGAGTACACCAGAGATAATTGAGCTCAAGCTACAACTAAAGGAGATGATGGATAAAGGCTACATCCGGCCCATCGTGTCTCCATGGGGAGCACCAACCTTGTTTGTGAAAAAGAAAGATGCCACACTCCAACTGTGCATAGACTATAGACAACTCAATAAGACAACCATAAAGAACAACTATCCCTTACCAAGGATCGATGAATTGTTTGACCAGTTAAAGAATGCTTCCATTTTCTCAAAGATTGACTTAAGGTCTAGATACCATCAAGTCCGAATCAAGGATGAAGACATCCACAAAACAACCTTCGGGACAAGGTATGGTCACTATGAATTTGTGGTGGTGCCATTTGGATTAATCAATGCCCCTGCCACTTTTATGTGCTTGATGAATAATGTACTCAACAAATTCGTAGACATATTTGTATTAGTTTTCATTGATGATATCCTAATCTACTCCAAGAACAAAGAGGAGCATGAAGAACATCTTAAACTAGTGTTTCAAGTACTAAGAGAGCATCAACTCTACGCTAAGTTTATCAAGTGTGACTTTTTCCAAAAGCAAGTCCATTACTTAGGCCATTTTATTTCTGAAGAAGGAATAACAGTAGCCCATGACAAGATCAAATCTATCATGGAATGGCCTACCCCAAAGGATGTATTTGATATCGGATCCTTTATGGGCTTAGCAGGATATTATAGAAAGTTCATAAAAGGATTTTCCAAGATTGGTTGTCCAATCATTGCCCTTCAGAAAAAGGGGGTTAAATTCACTTGGAAATCAGAATGTGAGTAAATATTTCAAGAATTGAAACACCTTCTAACCCATGCACCTATGCTGAAGATTGTCGACCCTGATAATGACTTTCTCGTGTGTACATATGCCTGTAAGGAAGGACTTAGAGGAGTCCTTATGCAAGAAGGACGTGTGATTTACTACGAATCCAAAAAACTGAATGAGCACGAAATCAATTATGCAACCCATGATCTAGAGTTGGATGCCATAGTGCACGCTTTAAAAATGTGGAGGCATTACCTCCTAGGAAGGATATTTGTACTTATGACAGACCATTGTGGGTTGAGGTACCTGTTTGATCAACCAAAACTCAATGCTAGGCAAGCTAGGTGGATGGCTCTCCTTAGTGGGTTTGATTTCGAAATCAAACACATCAAAGGAAAGGAAAATAGAGTGGTCGATGCCCTTAGCATAAGTATGAAAATTATTCACCTAACAGTAGTGAGCACCTATGAAACAGATGTCAGGGAGAGAGTCAGGAGTGCACAAGAAACATATGCATTTTTCAAGACTGTGACATCATACCTAAAGCAAGAGCCCACAGGGATAAAGTATGAAGAATATCAGATGCTTGATGAAGGCCTGCTGACCTACAGAAATAGATTGTATATTCCAAGTTGTGACGACTTGAAGAGGTTCATAATGGATGAAATACACAAGAGACCATATATTGGTCACCCAGGTTATCAGAAAATGATCACAACCACTAGGAAACAATTCTATTGGTCTGGATTGAAAAAAGACATAGCTGACTATCTAGCTAAATGTCTAGAATGCCAACAAGTTAAGGCAGAACATTGACACCCAGCAGGGTTGTTACAACCTCTACCAATTACATAATGGAAATGGGAAACCATCTCCATGGATTTCATCATCGGATTACCAACATCAGCCAAGCAGAATGATGCCATCATGGTAGTGGTGGACAAATTGAGCAAGTCCGCTCACTTCGTTCTTGTCAAATCAACTTAAAAGGAAATAGATATTGCCAACATCTTCATGAAGGAAATATTTAGACTGCATGGCATGCCTAGGGAGATTGTATCAGATAGAGATAAAAAATTCACTTGAAGCTTCTGGAAGTCCTTCATGGATGGTCTTGAGACTAAATTGTTGTTTAGCACATCCTATCAACCTCTACTGATGGATAGACAGGAAGACTAAACCATGTATTAGAAGACATGTTAAGGATGCATGTAATGCATCAACCTAAGAAGTGGGAAGACTACCTACCTTTGTTAGAATTCTCCTACAACAATAGTTATCAAGAGTCATTAAAGATGAATCCTTTTGAATCCCTTTATGGTAGGCAGTGCAAGATTCCGATCAGCTGGAGTAATCCAGTGGATAGAATTACAATCAAACCCGACATGCTGAAAAAAATGGAACAACAAGCGATTCAGATAAAGCAAAATCTAAAAATTGCTCAAGATAGACAGAAGAGTTACGTCGATAGAAAGAGAACTCCCAGAGAGTTCAAGACAAGAGACCATGTATATCTCATAGTTAGGCCTAGGAAGATTTCCTCGAGGACAAGAGCTTTTGCCAAGCTGACACCCCTGTGTTGTGGACCCTTTGAAATCTTAGATAGAGTGGGACCTATATCCTATAGGATAACACTCCCTCCCACAGTGAAGGAGCATAACGTTGTCCATGTTTCATTATTGAAGAAATATGTACATGATTCTAATCATATAATTGACTGGTCTGTGATTTAGGTGGAGCAGGAGGGAGAATTCCTGACAGAACCTCAATGCATACTAGACAGGAAGGAAACCTCACTGAGGAATCGAACCATTGCACAGGTAAAGGTGTAGTGGAATCACTTTGGCTGAGATGAGGCCACGTAGAAAATGGAGGATGCCATGAGACAAACATATCCATTTTTGTTTACTTCTGTATATACAGATCACGTTGACAGATAGAACATCGAGGATGATGTTCCTTTAAGGGGGAGGGGTTTGTAACACCCATGTTTCTTCTAGTTTGTAAATATAACTATATGGGCCAAGAGACTATGGAAAACTCAATATGTGTGAATGTTTGATTTGATGGACCTTTGTTTAAAAGGTCAATGAATGTAAATTTTGTTATTTACTAGAAAATCGATAAGTGTTGCATGACTGCTGGAAGGGGGGTGTGCTAAGAGAGACCACGAATGCTATGAAAAAGATGGTGAAGGGGACCATGAATGGTTGCGTTAACCTCCACTAGACCAGTACTTTGTTGGATTTAATTGCTTAGGATCAGAACAACCCTCTAACCCAGGAATGAATTATAGTCAGGTTGGTAGGTGGGAAGACCTCCTCAAGAGTTAATGAGGGGATGGGGTAGAGTGAAAAAAGGTTAATGAATTACCCTTTACAACATTTGTTTATCCTCAGGAGATGTGAAAAAAGGTGGGAGGGGTATATAATTCATGTGTTTATTTGGTCATATAGCTTATGTTAATCATCATCCCATTTAAACCATTTATTTTACCCAGCTTAATGAATTGTTATATGATGTATGTTTAATTTGTGGGTTAACTTTGTTAGGTTATAATATCGTCGTTGGGATATTTTTCTAGGTGAGTTAATAAAACATATGAAGGATTGGATTTCCAACGATAGATCTTGGATAGTGTCATCATTGGAAGGTCTTACAAATAGTATAGAGAGCATTCTTATAACATCCTTTGATGATGAAAAGGTGTTTCTTGGAAGAGGTGTGCCAGTGAGAGGGTGCCACATCATGCATACAATGTGCACCGAAGACCAGATTTGATTCGATTAATACACATAGTTGTGTTAGGGCCCACCTTATACGATGTACACTGGTTATATTTTGGAAACGTTTAAGGGCCAATATCCTCTTGACACATATGCACCAAAGTATGACTCATCGAAGTTATGGCATCATCATTGGATGACTTATCCAAATAGAGGGTCGATAGACAAGCGGAAACACTTGGTATGAATAGGTCATGGGTATCACCAGAGCCAATATCCTTATGAAACGTTACTAGAGTAAGGGGTTCACATGAGAGAATACACGGTTTTGTAGAGGTATAAATATCGTCGTCGAAACAAGAAGACAATTTGCAGTGGGTGTTCCCCGTTCCATTATCCCGACAACAATATTGAAGAAGTGTCATCATTGGAAGGTCTAAATAGGGAGTGTCATAGCATATAAACGAGGGATCAGAGAGCCGTCAATACTTACGCAAAGGGGAATCACATGGTAAGGACTCGAGCCTAACGTTGTAGAATGTTTTTTTGTGATAGAATTTAAGGTTCTTTTCAATGTTGCACTTATCGTTATCGGGAATTTATCGTCGATGATCCAAAATTGAAATTATTGGAAATATCGGAAATTATCGAGAAACTTTTAAGAATAAAAAATTAATAATCTTTTTGCAAAATTTTAAACTTCTAAAGCAACATCAACCTCAAACAAACACATTGTCACACAACTCTGAAAATAAAACTGCAATATAATATGTATATGATCATTTATGTCAAGTGGTCCATCAAACATCTACAATGAAATATGATATTTTTCTTGACTCTTGAGTCATAAGTCTTGAGTTATGATAGTGTAACAAAAAGTCACATCAAAATGAAAATAAAATAATCTCATGAGATGATCATCACGAGGCATATAGATTCTAGATACTACAAGGATAATCATAGTGTGCTAAAAAGGCATGGTTGAGGATTAGGTTTCCCCTGCCCCTAAGAAGCTTACAGTTCCCATGTGTTTCTTCAATTCTTCCCTCTGTTTTTTCTTCCTAGTAATATCAAGAATTGAGTTCTTTGCAACAAGGACAACCTCTGGGGGAGTTGTAGGGAAAATTTCCACTTTGTGTCCTAGGACTTTGGAAAGGTGGTATTTCAAGCAGTTGATTATGGCACCCCTTTCCATTCCACATAGATTACAACTCAAATGTGTTCTATTATAATCCACTGGTTCACCATACTCCCACATTGGATCCATTTTTTTGAGCACTGATTAAATGATAAATCTTTAAAATTTAAACCTATGGCACAAAACAAATTGGAAAATTCAAAATCCAAATCCACAAATTTCAAAACCCTTAAAGAATGTTGCAATTAAACTATAATAGCTACATAAGTGTTAAATTTCCCTTTAAAAAAGGAAAGAAGAGGCAAATCTAATGGACATTGCAAACCCTATACTAAATCTTGAAAAACAAAGAAAATAAAGGCATCAATTTTTCTACATACCTAGGAATATGGATATGGTAGATTGGACTAGATCCTCACTCCAAAAATGTTTAGTTGATGGCAATGAAAACTATGGATTTCCCCTTGTTTTCTTGATGGAAAATGGTCACAATACCCTAAGAGTTCAATCCCTCCAGGCATCGTTTGCAAAATGAGAGAAAAAAACCCGAAATCACAAGTTAAAGGTGAAAAAACCAGAACAAAATGCAATAGGGCAATAATTTCCATCGACTTGCGATAATATCGAGAATTATCGTGATAAATTAAAAATATTGCAATTATCGTGATTATTTGCAATGATATTATCGCCAAGGTCTATTTGACAATATTATCGTGATAAATTCAGTAATATCGCGATACATGAAACATTGGTTCTTCTGAAGAAAAAAAAGGGGCATTGATCCATGAATCTTGGATATTTAGCACTCAATGATTTTTCCTTTCAGGTCAACATAAGAGATTATATACAAACAATACTCTCTTGAGAGAATTGATAGTCAGGTTAACATTGATTAGTGCCTTGCTAAAATTTTGGTTGGTTGGTACCCATAAATTCTTCCTCTAGGTTGAAGAATTTTAATGGGTTGTTGTGGAAGTCACAACACTATTGTTTGAACCATGTTTGGAATGGCCCTTTATATTCCATAGAGCATGATTAGAGAGGCATGAGGGCTATCCATTTCTTCTTATCTTCAAATTTTTGTTATAGCTTTTGCAAGTGACCCAAGCAAGTGTTGTGTGAATTACTCTTTGTTTCAAGAGAGACTGTTAGGATTTTACTCATTTTATGTGTTAAACCTCAATTCATCGTGCATCCATATCTGGACATGGATGGATTCCTCTCCCATGGATGAAGAATGGATTATTGGTGAGGAATTCACCATGGTTGAGTGGGAGGGGGGTAGGGGAAAAGGAGTTGTTTAAGTGGTCAGTGGTTCAGAAGAGAATCAAGCATGGTCTAAAAGTAAGGCTTCTCTTCATCTTTTCAATCCCAAGTAGGGAAAGAAAGGGTTAGACTATAGTGGATGGTTTACTTGGTCCAAATTCAGACAAGGCTCTGCTAAGATACAAGCTAGGTTGGATCGAATCTATAATGCACAGGACAATATCTCCTTTTTTTAGAATACGTATCCAATTGATGTATTAACTACAACTACTGGATCAAATCACTTGCCCATTATGACTTCCATCTTAGTGAGTCATGTAGTGGACTCCAAGTCTTTGTCCTTCTTCAAGATGAATGTTTCTCATTTGGACTCTCCAAACTTTCGTGCTCTTGTGCACAATGTTTGGAACCTTGTCCTACGACCTAAGGGAGACAGAGGATGGTTGTTATGTTGGGTAATGACTATTCATTGCACCATGAATTTTATGAGGGGGTCGACCCGCATGCTCGAATGTAAGTTCGGGATAAAGCTTTAGAAGTCCATAAGACAATTAAAGGAGGTGCATACTCTTTTGGAGGAATATCTACATAACATTTATCTTCAAGAGGATGCAACGTAGTTTGATATGATGGTGCAAAATTATATTGCCAAAGGGGCATTGGTGCATGCTCGATTATAGTGAATTCAAGAGAGCAATGAGGGATCCAAGTCCTTCAGTTTCCTAAAGAAGAAGGTGGTAGCTAACTAGGTCCTTGGTCTTTTCCATGCTAATGGGTCACTTAAGAACCCAATCAAGATCTGAGGTATGTTTACTAAGCATTTTTAGAATATATATTTTTCTTACCCTCTGTCAAATTCAGTTATCTCTACTAGGGATTCTTTCTATAAAGTGGTTACTAATAATATATCGATTGATGATCGAGATAGATTGGATAGGGAGTTCTCCAAGGAATAGTTTTGTGTTTTCCTCTCTTCAATGCAGAATGGGAAATCCCTAGGTATTGATGGTTTTCCTTGTGAGTTATACAAGGTGATGTGGGACACTGTTGGGAATGACTTTTGTCATCTAGCGCATGAGGTTTTCTCTTCAAAGAGACTTTAAAATTCACTTAATCATTCTCTGATCAAGCCTATTCCAAAGAATACTACTAGAGACTCTATTGGTGGGTGGCATCCAATAAATTTATTGGATAAAATAATGGCCAAGGTATTAGATATGAGAGTTTGGGATGTAGCAAGAAAGTTGTTCATTGGGAGTGTTGATGTTTGTAGAATCAAACATGTACTTCCACATAGGTATAAGTGTCTAGACATGTGGAATTCGTCCAAAGACTTATACCTTGGTAATTTACTTTAATTAAAGGAACTATTCAAGTAAATTTATTTTATTAATTAGTTGAGTTTTATTAAATGAAATGCTAAAATTGTTGATGATTACAGCTTCGGGAGACATCCTCCATGACACATTCTCCTTTGAGAATGAGTTGAGTCAACCTGTGAGAGATCCCATGTGTTGGGTGTGCCCATGTCATGGGTGTGTCGTCCCTCTCTAGACTAAGATGAGACGATGTGTGCCCCTGTGTGGGGTAAGAATTCCCATGAGATGGGTGTGTCGTTCCTCTCTAGATTGAGATGAGACGATGTGTACCCCTGTGTGGGGTGTGTTTTCACTCCAGGAGTCCTTCCCTGACTGTAAAGGGAATGAGCCTGGTAACTTAAATAGATCAATAATGTATGGGAAAAAAGGATCAAGTCGGATGACTAAATATGCTCACATCCACTCATAAAAACATGAATCCACTTGAAGACGAAAGGCTTTCTACTATACTGCTCAGAAGGCTTAAATAAAAAGTGTGAAAGCAAGAAGAAATGCTTATTATATCAGTAGAATCACATACACAAGACTGTACATATGAATGACTAATTACAACAGGCAGAAAATGTTTATAAGCTAAGTTTATCAACGAAGAGATGAGGTGACAGTCATCTTTCATTAGAAAAACTAATGCATACAAGCTTAATATATCTATGAAGAGATGAGATGATAGTCATCTTTCATTAGATATACATAAAACACTACATACGAGTTACTCATAAACATAAAAAAGATGGAAGATGGAAAACTGAACAAACACAGTGAAAGAATTTTATGTGTCAAGATGAATCCATCAATGTCTTTAATGAAATATGGCTACAAGTCTCCAAAGTTTAATGACAGTCCTCAGACTGTTTTCCCTCCTCGTTCCTCCTAGAAGACATAAGCTTTATAGATTTTACAAAGTAGTTCCAGATCCTAAGAAACTGGATCTGAATATACTAATAATAGAAAATCAAAACAGTTTCACAAATTTAGGAAATAAACCTATCTTAAGGGTCAAACCCTTATCACTAAATCTTCAACAATCCTCGACAGCTGCAATGATCTTCATAGTCTTCAATAACTTGTGGAGTGATGACAAGGCAACTTGAAATCTTTTCTTTGATAGCTGGGCAATATCTTGGCCAAAAATAGAAAGGCCCCTTAACCTCTTTCTATTTATATCTGCTTCAAAAACTGGAAAGGGAGGTTAATTTGTATTCCATTAATTCCTATTTTTCATAAGAAACCATCTCCATATAATATGGAAACAAAAATGCTCGATCTGAGAAAAAAGAGGAGCATTTTTCCAGTCTCTGTGTTTTCGGTGGTTTAGAGGCCAAAATTTATGGTGAGTAAACCACCGAAAGCTCTGTTTTTGGTGGCTAAGGAGTCGTTTTGAAACCCATTTAAGCTGCCAAAAGCATAGTTTTGAAAATTGCAAAAGGTGATTTCTTTGGTAAAGCATCTAAATAAATTTCAGGAACTTCCATCTCAAACAAGATGTTGTTGTTGATTACCATACTTTGTTTTGCTTTAGAAATTCAAATTTCTTACATAGAAATTCAAATTTTCATTGATTTGAATTGAAGATATATGATAAATTCCTACTAGTAGATTTGATGAGACCATTAGATTGCACGAACCATCATACAACCCATGACTTCCAGTGACTAGTGTAGTTAGTTTTGCTTTCTCATTCTGAAGTGCTAGATCTTACCCTAGAACAAAAGATATTCATGTTCTCCCAGATTGCTTATAGCTGCCCAATGGACAGTACAAACTTTCTGCTTCATTCTGATGCTTGCTCAAAATAGGAAAGCCTGATTTGAAAGTTATCTGACATCTTTCACCTGGCTCTAAGTCACGACCTAATGTTTTTTAAATGAGCATAAGACAATATTTTCGTTCAGGGCCTTCGCTGCTCCAACATCAAGCACCTATGCGCCAATGGGTATCTCTGTCAGATGCATTTCATTGAAAGACCTCCAATAAGACAACAATATTCCTGGGCATCCAACATAGCTCAAATTCTGGCAGAAAATCATAGTCTGGAGCGAACGATCTTGATTCATAATTGGTAGTAAGATCCAATCTCAAAACTCCATCAGTGAAGACATTTTCACTGCACATACCTAATACAAGCTTCTGGGTCTTTTGTGAAGAGAACCTTCGATCATTTCTAACCATAGGATTTTTCCAAATAGAATGAAATAATGTAAAATTTGACTCGTGGCTCGGTTGACCTGTCAACTTGGCATGTGTATCGAGACCGTGCGTTATATGATATAACCTTTATCTTGACATATGGCTTGGGTTTTGATATGTAAGTTTGACTCGTGGATTGACCTATATGTCGACTTGTGGCTTAGGTATATGTGCTTTGTCATGACTTGGAGTTTAGCTTAGGCTTAGAACGCTCGTGGCTTGTGACTTGATTTTGGCATATGTAGTTGATATGTAGCATTTAACATATAACTTGATAAACTTTGATATGATGTGTGCTATGTGCATGTGAACCTAAAGTAAGGTATTCACTAGTACATGCAGGCACCGCTTAATACAAACACACACACACACACACACATATATATATATGAAGACCCAAAACATAAACTAAGGCTTTAACAATTTATTTGGATTTTTGTATCGAAGGTTAAGAGGGAAAATCCAAAGGATGCTGGGAAAAAGTGATTAACAAGAACTTGATGAAGAACCTGGAGGTTAAGACACTGGCCAAAAGACTGAAGAAAACAATAAAGAGAGATAAAAATGCTTTCAAAATTCCATTACATTTTGGTCGCTAACATCTAACTCCAACTGGGATGGAGACCTCCCTGCGAGGCTCCAAGAACCTAGTAGTTCCAGTCACCTTCACCATTGGGCTATGGAGTCATTTATCCTGTACAACTGGTCCTCTGAAAACCTGCAGTCAACTTTGCTTATTCAACCAAGCTAACTGTTATTTCTGCTGCAAACTGGAAGAAAAGAAATGCTCGGGCAACGAGTTTATCTCCTACCCTACTCTACTCTAACCAGTTCTGCAATTGGTTAAGTGAATGCTGACATCCATAACAGCCATTCAAGCAACTTTAATACTAAAGAAATCTTACCTCTGTCACTGATCCACAACTGAGTTCTAAAATGTAACAAAAGTAATAAGAACTCTTTCCGGAAATCATACTCACCTAAAAACATTGGCGAGCTAAAGAAATATGAAACTTTCAATCTCTATGAAAAGTATGACTCCATGAATACTACCACTGGATCCTTGAAAGGAAGATCAAAAACATGTTGATCCTCGGGAATCAGCTGCATATCTATGGCAGCCTCTTTCTTAACCATGATTGTTCCTCTGCTGAAAAAATGATCACCTTCTTGTTCTCTTATAATCAAATCTTGATCATCGATCATTACAACTTCCTCTTCAAAAAAGTGCTCAGAAGATGATGATAAAACAATGTTAAAATCATATGAATAAGGATCAGTTAAAAACATATAATTTCCTATGCAATCTTCAGTTATCATAGGCTCATCCTAGTTTACAAACTGATCATAAACTTCACATGCATACCTGTCTTTAGATTACTCAGCAAATATTGAAGAATTCTGACCTGAATCTGAAATAAACTCACATACTCGATGTTGTTCCAAATTTGCTTCAAACTCATTACTTTCTTGCTCAAAATCTGAAGTGTACTGACATTCTTCTTGCTCATGTGCTTGCAGATTTTCAAAGAAGTCTCGACCTTGGATCCTCCTGGAGGCACAGATGTTCTCGTCCACTCCTTCTACATCTTCAAACAACTGTCCTAAATATGAAGACTTCCTTTCTAACAAGAGAAGGACTAAATCTAAATGCTGAGCCATAACATAATATATCATGGCAGCAATTTCTGTAGGCCGGATCTCCAAAGGCATGCCATGATACATGCGGTAAAACCTTCGATTGAAAACAGGCAAAGCTTCACTCTGCTCTCTCTTCAAAGCATAAAAATCAGCAAGTTATGAATCTAGTGATCTGTACTCACCCCAATACTTCACAAAAACATTAAAGAATTCAATCCAAGATCCAATAAAATCGGATCTCAAACCCTTAAACCATGCAGTAACATATATGATTAAGGATTTAAAGAACAATCTCATGATGACATCTTCATGAACAATCTGAAAACAATCAATAAAATCCTCAAAGGATCCCAAGTGTCTCTCAGCCGAAACTTGATTCTCTCCAGAAAACCGGGGAAGATATTCATAACAGTCAAGAGGATAAGGATGAAGGAGATAGGGCAGCCTTAAAGGCTTGAACATCTTCATCCTGATCTTAATTTGAAAAGCATAGGGCTGATTATGAGAGTTAATAGGTTCATGAAAAGGTTCAGCAGTACTGCAAAAAGGTGTTGAGCTCTGGACAGGTTTAGAATCAATTTCAATTTCTACGAAATCATAAGAGAGATTAGATGCAAGAGGAATTGGAATGCAGGACTCATTTTTAAGAATAGACTGTGATGAGGATATTTAATCATCATCTACAATTTAGGGATGCAGGATTTCCTCTTCTAAGGTTGGATATATACAAGAAGGATAGTGATTTTCTGAATATACAAAACAGAAAATGATTCTCTTTACATGCAAATGGAACAACATGAAGGAACTAATAAAGAAAAACAACAGTTCATGAAGCAGACTAATGAACTAATACCTGGATTTGAAATTCAGCCTCTTCATCTTCTGTCAATCAGATTCTTCCCAGTGGAGTCTTTAATCATGGAGTCGCCAGGCAGATGATATAGTCAATTCTGTGTCCTCCTTTTGTCTGCCATCAAAAGTCAGATCTATGTCGTTCTTCCTAGGGAAACTAGCTTCACTTCCATTCCCCGACAACGATGCCAATTTGTTGTCACTCCAAGAGTCCTTCCCTGACTGTAAAGGGAATGAGCCTGGTAACTTAAATAGATCAATAATGTGTGGGAAAAAGGATCAAGTCGGATGACTAAATATGCTCACATCCACTCAGAAACACATGAATCCACTCGAAGATGAAAGGCTTTCTAATATACTGCTCAGAAGGCTCAAATCAAAGGTGTGAAAGCAAGAAGAATTGATTATTATATCAGTATAATCACATACACAAGACTGTACATGTGAATGACTAATTACAACAGGCCGAAAATGTTTATAAGCTAAGTTTATCAATGAAGAGATGAGGTGACAGTCATCTGTCATTAGAAAAACTAATGCATACAAGCTTAATATATCGATAAAGAGATGAGATGATAGTCATTTGTCATCAGATATACATAAAACATTGCATACGAGTTACTCATAAACATAGAAAAGATGGAAGATGAAAAACTGAACAAACATAGTGAAAGAAGTTTCTGTGTCAAGATGAATCCATCAATGTCTTTAATGAAACATGCCTACAAGTCTCCAAAGTTGAATGACAGTCCTCGAACTATTTTCCCTCCCCATTCCTCCTAGAAGACATAAGCTTTATAGATTTTACAAAGTAGTTCTAGATCCTAAGAAACTGGATCTGAATATACTAATAATAGAAAATCAAAACAGTTTCACAAATTTAGGAAATAAACCTATCTTAAGGGTCAAACCCTTATCACTAAATCTTCAACAATCCTCGATAGTTGCAATGATCTTCATAGTCTTCAATAACTTGTGGAGTGATGACAAGGCAACTTGAAATCTTTTCTTTGACAACTGGGCAATATCTTGGCCAAAAAGAGAAAGGCCCCTTAACCTCTTTCTCTTTATATCTGCTTCAAAAACTGGAAAGGGAGGTTAATCTGTATTCCATTAATTCTTATTTTTCATAAGAAACCATCCCCATATAATCTAGAAACAAAAATTCTCGATCTGAGAAAAAAGAGGAGCATTCTGCCAGTCTCTACATTTTCGGTGGTTTAGAGGCCAAAATTTATGGTGAGTAGGCCATCAAAAGCTCTGTTTTCGGTGGCTAAGGAGTCATTTTGAAACCCCTGTAAGCTACCAAAAGCACAGTTTTGAAAATTGCAAAAGGTGATTTCTTTGGTAAAGCATCCAAATAAATTTCAGGAGCTTCCATCTCAAACAAGATGTTGTTGTTTATTACCATACTTTTTTTTTCCTTAGAAATTCAAATTTGCATTGATTTGAATTGAAGATATATGATAAATTCCTAATAGGAGATTTGATGAGACCATTGGATCGCACGAACCATCATACATCCCATGACTTCCAGTGACTAGTGTAGTAAGTTTTGCTTTCCCATTTTGAAGTGCTAGATCTTACCCTAGAACAAAAGAGATTCATGTTCTCCCAGATTGCTTATAGCTTCCCAATGGACAATACAAACTTTCTGCTTCATTTTGATGCTTGCTCAAAATAGGAAAGCCTGATTTGAAAGTTATCTGGCATCTTTCACCTAGCTCTAAGTCATGACCTAATGTTTTTTAAATGAGCATAAGACAAGATTTTCGTTCAGGGCCTTCGCTACTCCAACATCAAGCACCTACATGCCATTGGGTATCTCCGTTAGATGTGTTTCATTGACATACCTCCAATAAGACAACAATATTCTTGGTCATCCAACATAGCTCAAATTATGGCAGAAAATCGTAGTCTGGAGCGAACGATCTTGATTCATAATTGGTAGTAAGATCCGATCTCAAAACTCCGTCAGTGAAGACATTTTCACTGCACATTCCTGATACAAGCTTCTAGGTCTTTTGTGAAGAGAACCTCCGATCATTTCTAACCATAGGATTTTTCCAAATAGAATGAAATAATGTAAAATTTGACTCGTGGCTTGGTTGACCTGTCAACTTGGCATGCGTATCACGACTATGTGTTATATGATGTAACCTGTAGCTTGACATATGGCTTGGGTTTTGCTATGTAGGTTTGACTCGTGGATTGACCTATGTGTCGACTTGTGGCTTAGGTATATGTTCTTTGTCATGACTCGGAGTTTAGCTTAGGCTTAGAATGCTCATGGCTTGTGAATTTATTTTGGCATATGTAGCGGATATGTAGGATTTAACATATAACTTGATAAACTTTGATATGATGCGTGCTATGTGCGTGTGAACTTAAAGTAAGGTATTCACTACTACATGCACACACCACTTAATACAAAAACATATATATATATATACCAAATATATGTGAAGACCCAAAACATAAACTAAGGCTTTAACAATTTATTTGGATTTTTGTATCGCAAGTCAAGAGGGCAAAGCCAAAGGATGATGGGCAAAAGTGATTAACAAGAACTTGATGAAGAACCTGGAGGTTAAGACACTAGCCAAAAGACTGAAGAAGGCAATAAAGAGAGATAAAAACGCTTTAAAAAGTCCATTACATTTTGGTCACTAACAGGGTGAAGGTTCCCATGTGATGGGTGTGCATCAGACTCTGGACTAAGTTGTTATGACGTGTGGTCTCTTGCCTTGTGGACTCAGTTGAGTCAGGATTGAGAAGGTACTCTAGATGATTCTCATGTGGACTCAGTGAGATAGGTATATGTTCAGTAGGACGTCCTTGTGGCTGAGCACAGGTCAACGTGTCCCTAGTGGTTGAGCACTAGTGGATGTGTGGATCCCTTGCTATATTGTCTAAGACTAATATTTACATGTAACCCTAATTTTGATGTAAAGGGTATAGGTAGGCCCCACCATGTGTGAAAAATAATTAATGTTTATTGTAATAATTAATTATTTTCTGAGTTATTGAGGTCGGCCTTGTTGTGCCAATAGACACCACTTTTGGTATGTCCAGTCTAGTATAAATAAAGGTGATTTCCCCATTGAGTAAACACACAAGTCACATGTCATTTGGAAATTTCCGCAAGTACATTTCTAGGGCTGAAGTGTGCACCTCTCTTGGGTGCAAGTTTCAAGGTAGTAGAGCACCCTCCTTTGTGCATTAGGGTTTCATGGTTGGAGGATCTTCTCTTGAGAATATAGCAAATGATTGTTGGGTTTTTCTCCCTTGTTGACAAGGGTTTTCCCATGATATTTCTTGTGTTTTTGTGCATGGTTATTCTTCTTGTGATCTTGGTTATTGCAACACTTGGAAATTGTGTAGCT
>ML789441.1:817072-853419 GCA_009831015.1 Picea engelmannii
ATGCATTTTTCAAGACTGTGACATCATACCTAAAGCAAGAGCCCACAGGGATAAAGTATGAAGAATATCAGATGCTTGATGAAGGCCTGCTGACCTACAGAAATAGATTGTATATTCCAAGTTGTGACGACTTGAAGAGGTTCATAATGGATGAAATACACAAGAGACCATATATTGGTCACCCAGGTTATCAGAAAATGATCACAACCACTAGGAAACAATTCTATTGGTCTGGATTGAAAAAAGACATAGCTGACTATCTAGCTAAATGTCTAGAATGCCAACAAGTTAAGGCAGAACATTGACACCCAGCAGGGTTGTTACAACCTCTACCAATTACATAATGGAAATGGGAAACCATCTCCATGGATTTCATCATCGGATTACCAACATCAGCCAAGCAGAATGATGCCATCATGGTAGTGGTGGACAAATTGAGCAAGTCCGCTCACTTCGTTCTTGTCAAATCAACTTAAAAGGAAATAGATATTGCCAACATCTTCATGAAGGAAATATTTAGACTGCATGGCATGCCTAGGGAGATTGTATCAGATAGAGATAAAAAATTCACTTGAAGCTTCTGGAAGTCCTTCATGGATGGTCTTGAGACTAAATTGTTGTTTAGCACATCCTATCAACCTCTACTGATGGATAGACAGGAAGACTAAACCATGTATTAGAAGACATGTTAAGGATGCATGTAATGCATCAACCTAAGAAGTGGGAAGACTACCTACCTTTGTTAGAATTCTCCTACAACAATAGTTATCAAGAGTCATTAAAGATGAATCCTTTTGAATCCCTTTATGGTAGGCAGTGCAAGATTCCGATCAGCTGGAGTAATCCAGTGGATAGAATTACAATCAAACCCGACATGCTGAAAAAAATGGAACAACAAGCGATTCAGATAAAGCAAAATCTAAAAATTGCTCAAGATAGACAGAAGAGTTACGTCGATAGAAAGAGAACTCCCAGAGAGTTCAAGACAAGAGACCATGTATATCTCATAGTTAGGCCTAGGAAGATTTCCTCGAGGACAAGAGCTTTTGCCAAGCTGACACCCCTGTGTTGTGGACCCTTTGAAATCTTAGATAGAGTGGGACCTATATCCTATAGGATAACACTCCCTCCCACAGTGAAGGAGCATAACGTTGTCCATGTTTCATTATTGAAGAAATATGTACATGATTCTAATCATATAATTGACTGGTCTGTGATTTAGGTGGAGCAGGAGGGAGAATTCCTGACAGAACCTCAATGCATACTAGACAGGAAGGAAACCTCACTGAGGAATCGAACCATTGCACAGGTAAAGGTGTAGTGGAATCACTTTGGCTGAGATGAGGCCACGTAGAAAATGGAGGATGCCATGAGACAAACATATCCATTTTTGTTTACTTCTGTATATACAGATCACGTTGACAGATAGAACATCGAGGATGATGTTCCTTTAAGGGGGAGGGGTTTGTAACACCCATGTTTCTTCTAGTTTGTAAATATAACTATATGGGCCAAGAGACTATGGAAAACTCAATATGTGTGAATGTTTGATTTGATGGACCTTTGTTTAAAAGGTCAATGAATGTAAATTTTGTTATTTACTAGAAAATCGATAAGTGTTGCATGACTGCTGGAAGGGGGGTGTGCTAAGAGAGACCACGAATGCTATGAAAAAGATGGTGAAGGGGACCATGAATGGTTGCGTTAACCTCCACTAGACCAGTACTTTGTTGGATTTAATTGCTTAGGATCAGAACAACCCTCTAACCCAGGAATGAATTATAGTCAGGTTGGTAGGTGGGAAGACCTCCTCAAGAGTTAATGAGGGGATGGGGTAGAGTGAAAAAAGGTTAATGAATTACCCTTTACAACATTTGTTTATCCTCAGGAGATGTGAAAAAAGGTGGGAGGGGTATATAATTCATGTGTTTATTTGGTCATATAGCTTATGTTAATCATCATCCCATTTAAACCATTTATTTTACCCAGCTTAATGAATTGTTATATGATGTATGTTTAATTTGTGGGTTAACTTTGTTAGGTTATAATATCGTCGTTGGGATATTTTTCTAGGTGAGTTAATAAAACATATGAAGGATTGGATTTCCAACGATAGATCTTGGATAGTGTCATCATTGGAAGGTCTTACAAATAGTATAGAGAGCATTCTTATAACATCCTTTGATGATGAAAAGGTGTTTCTTGGAAGAGGTGTGCCAGTGAGAGGGTGCCACATCATGCATACAATGTGCACCGAAGACCAGATTTGATTCGATTAATACACATAGTTGTGTTAGGGCCCACCTTATACGATGTACACTGGTTATATTTTGGAAACGTTTAAGGGCCAATATCCTCTTGACACATATGCACCAAAGTATGACTCATCGAAGTTATGGCATCATCATTGGATGACTTATCCAAATAGAGGGTCGATAGACAAGCGGAAACACTTGGTATGAATAGGTCATGGGTATCACCAGAGCCAATATCCTTATGAAACGTTACTAGAGTAAGGGGTTCACATGAGAGAATACACGGTTTTGTAGAGGTATAAATATCGTCGTCGAAACAAGAAGACAATTTGCAGTGGGTGTTCCCCGTTCCATTATCCCGACAACAATATTGAAGAAGTGTCATCATTGGAAGGTCTAAATAGGGAGTGTCATAGCATATAAACGAGGGATCAGAGAGCCGTCAATACTTACGCAAAGGGGAATCACATGGTAAGGACTCGAGCCTAACGTTGTAGAATGTTTTTTTGTGATAGAATTTAAGGTTCTTTTCAATGTTGCACTTATCGTTATCGGGAATTTATCGTCGATGATCCAAAATTGAAATTATTGGAAATATCGGAAATTATCGAGAAACTTTTAAGAATAAAAAATTAATAATCTTTTTGCAAAATTTTAAACTTCTAAAGCAACATCAACCTCAAACAAACACATTGTCACACAACTCTGAAAATAAAACTGCAATATAATATGTATATGATCATTTATGTCAAGTGGTCCATCAAACATCTACAATGAAATATGATATTTTTCTTGACTCTTGAGTCATAAGTCTTGAGTTATGATAGTGTAACAAAAAGTCACATCAAAATGAAAATAAAATAATCTCATGAGATGATCATCACGAGGCATATAGATTCTAGATACTACAAGGATAATCATAGTGTGCTAAAAAGGCATGGTTGAGGATTAGGTTTCCCCTGCCCCTAAGAAGCTTACAGTTCCCATGTGTTTCTTCAATTCTTCCCTCTGTTTTTTCTTCCTAGTAATATCAAGAATTGAGTTCTTTGCAACAAGGACAACCTCTGGGGGAGTTGTAGGGAAAATTTCCACTTTGTGTCCTAGGACTTTGGAAAGGTGGTATTTCAAGCAGTTGATTATGGCACCCCTTTCCATTCCACATAGATTACAACTCAAATGTGTTCTATTATAATCCACTGGTTCACCATACTCCCACATTGGATCCATTTTTTTGAGCACTGATTAAATGATAAATCTTTAAAATTTAAACCTATGGCACAAAACAAATTGGAAAATTCAAAATCCAAATCCACAAATTTCAAAACCCTTAAAGAATGTTGCAATTAAACTATAATAGCTACATAAGTGTTAAATTTCCCTTTAAAAAAGGAAAGAAGAGGCAAATCTAATGGACATTGCAAACCCTATACTAAATCTTGAAAAACAAAGAAAATAAAGGCATCAATTTTTCTACATACCTAGGAATATGGATATGGTAGATTGGACTAGATCCTCACTCCAAAAATGTTTAGTTGATGGCAATGAAAACTATGGATTTCCCCTTGTTTTCTTGATGGAAAATGGTCACAATACCCTAAGAGTTCAATCCCTCCAGGCATCGTTTGCAAAATGAGAGAAAAAAACCCGAAATCACAAGTTAAAGGTGAAAAAACCAGAACAAAATGCAATAGGGCAATAATTTCCATCGACTTGCGATAATATCGAGAATTATCGTGATAAATTAAAAATATTGCAATTATCGTGATTATTTGCAATGATATTATCGCCAAGGTCTATTTGACAATATTATCGTGATAAATTCAGTAATATCGCGATACATGAAACATTGGTTCTTCTGAAGAAAAAAAAGGGGCATTGATCCATGAATCTTGGATATTTAGCACTCAATGATTTTTCCTTTCAGGTCAACATAAGAGATTATATACAAACAATACTCTCTTGAGAGAATTGATAGTCAGGTTAACATTGATTAGTGCCTTGCTAAAATTTTGGTTGGTTGGTACCCATAAATTCTTCCTCTAGGTTGAAGAATTTTAATGGGTTGTTGTGGAAGTCACAACACTATTGTTTGAACCATGTTTGGAATGGCCCTTTATATTCCATAGAGCATGATTAGAGAGGCATGAGGGCTATCCATTTCTTCTTATCTTCAAATTTTTGTTATAGCTTTTGCAAGTGACCCAAGCAAGTGTTGTGTGAATTACTCTTTGTTTCAAGAGAGACTGTTAGGATTTTACTCATTTTATGTGTTAAACCTCAATTCATCGTGCATCCATATCTGGACATGGATGGATTCCTCTCCCATGGATGAAGAATGGATTATTGGTGAGGAATTCACCATGGTTGAGTGGGAGGGGGGTAGGGGAAAAGGAGTTGTTTAAGTGGTCAGTGGTTCAGAAGAGAATCAAGCATGGTCTAAAAGTAAGGCTTCTCTTCATCTTTTCAATCCCAAGTAGGGAAAGAAAGGGTTAGACTATAGTGGATGGTTTACTTGGTCCAAATTCAGACAAGGCTCTGCTAAGATACAAGCTAGGTTGGATCGAATCTATAATGCACAGGACAATATCTCCTTTTTTTAGAATACGTATCCAATTGATGTATTAACTACAACTACTGGATCAAATCACTTGCCCATTATGACTTCCATCTTAGTGAGTCATGTAGTGGACTCCAAGTCTTTGTCCTTCTTCAAGATGAATGTTTCTCATTTGGACTCTCCAAACTTTCGTGCTCTTGTGCACAATGTTTGGAACCTTGTCCTACGACCTAAGGGAGACAGAGGATGGTTGTTATGTTGGGTAATGACTATTCATTGCACCATGAATTTTATGAGGGGGTCGACCCGCATGCTCGAATGTAAGTTCGGGATAAAGCTTTAGAAGTCCATAAGACAATTAAAGGAGGTGCATACTCTTTTGGAGGAATATCTACATAACATTTATCTTCAAGAGGATGCAACGTAGTTTGATATGATGGTGCAAAATTATATTGCCAAAGGGGCATTGGTGCATGCTCGATTATAGTGAATTCAAGAGAGCAATGAGGGATCCAAGTCCTTCAGTTTCCTAAAGAAGAAGGTGGTAGCTAACTAGGTCCTTGGTCTTTTCCATGCTAATGGGTCACTTAAGAACCCAATCAAGATCTGAGGTATGTTTACTAAGCATTTTTAGAATATATATTTTTCTTACCCTCTGTCAAATTCAGTTATCTCTACTAGGGATTCTTTCTATAAAGTGGTTACTAATAATATATCGATTGATGATCGAGATAGATTGGATAGGGAGTTCTCCAAGGAATAGTTTTGTGTTTTCCTCTCTTCAATGCAGAATGGGAAATCCCTAGGTATTGATGGTTTTCCTTGTGAGTTATACAAGGTGATGTGGGACACTGTTGGGAATGACTTTTGTCATCTAGCGCATGAGGTTTTCTCTTCAAAGAGACTTTAAAATTCACTTAATCATTCTCTGATCAAGCCTATTCCAAAGAATACTACTAGAGACTCTATTGGTGGGTGGCATCCAATAAATTTATTGGATAAAATAATGGCCAAGGTATTAGATATGAGAGTTTGGGATGTAGCAAGAAAGTTGTTCATTGGGAGTGTTGATGTTTGTAGAATCAAACATGTACTTCCACATAGGTATAAGTGTCTAGACATGTGGAATTCGTCCAAAGACTTATACCTTGGTAATTTACTTTAATTAAAGGAACTATTCAAGTAAATTTATTTTATTAATTAGTTGAGTTTTATTAAATGAAATGCTAAAATTGTTGATGATTACAGCTTCGGGAGACATCCTCCATGACACATTCTCCTTTGAGAATGAGTTGAGTCAACCTGTGAGAGATCCCATGTGTTGGGTGTGCCCATGTCATGGGTGTGTCGTCCCTCTCTAGACTAAGATGAGACGATGTGTGCCCCTGTGTGGGGTAAGAATTCCCATGAGATGGGTGTGTCGTTCCTCTCTAGATTGAGATGAGACGATGTGTACCCCTGTGTGGGGTGTGTTTTCACTCCAGGAGTCCTTCCCTGACTGTAAAGGGAATGAGCCTGGTAACTTAAATAGATCAATAATGTATGGGAAAAAAGGATCAAGTCGGATGACTAAATATGCTCACATCCACTCATAAAAACATGAATCCACTTGAAGACGAAAGGCTTTCTACTATACTGCTCAGAAGGCTTAAATAAAAAGTGTGAAAGCAAGAAGAAATGCTTATTATATCAGTAGAATCACATACACAAGACTGTACATATGAATGACTAATTACAACAGGCAGAAAATGTTTATAAGCTAAGTTTATCAACGAAGAGATGAGGTGACAGTCATCTTTCATTAGAAAAACTAATGCATACAAGCTTAATATATCTATGAAGAGATGAGATGATAGTCATCTTTCATTAGATATACATAAAACACTACATACGAGTTACTCATAAACATAAAAAAGATGGAAGATGGAAAACTGAACAAACACAGTGAAAGAATTTTATGTGTCAAGATGAATCCATCAATGTCTTTAATGAAATATGGCTACAAGTCTCCAAAGTTTAATGACAGTCCTCAGACTGTTTTCCCTCCTCGTTCCTCCTAGAAGACATAAGCTTTATAGATTTTACAAAGTAGTTCCAGATCCTAAGAAACTGGATCTGAATATACTAATAATAGAAAATCAAAACAGTTTCACAAATTTAGGAAATAAACCTATCTTAAGGGTCAAACCCTTATCACTAAATCTTCAACAATCCTCGACAGCTGCAATGATCTTCATAGTCTTCAATAACTTGTGGAGTGATGACAAGGCAACTTGAAATCTTTTCTTTGATAGCTGGGCAATATCTTGGCCAAAAATAGAAAGGCCCCTTAACCTCTTTCTATTTATATCTGCTTCAAAAACTGGAAAGGGAGGTTAATTTGTATTCCATTAATTCCTATTTTTCATAAGAAACCATCTCCATATAATATGGAAACAAAAATGCTCGATCTGAGAAAAAAGAGGAGCATTTTTCCAGTCTCTGTGTTTTCGGTGGTTTAGAGGCCAAAATTTATGGTGAGTAAACCACCGAAAGCTCTGTTTTTGGTGGCTAAGGAGTCGTTTTGAAACCCATTTAAGCTGCCAAAAGCATAGTTTTGAAAATTGCAAAAGGTGATTTCTTTGGTAAAGCATCTAAATAAATTTCAGGAACTTCCATCTCAAACAAGATGTTGTTGTTGATTACCATACTTTGTTTTGCTTTAGAAATTCAAATTTCTTACATAGAAATTCAAATTTTCATTGATTTGAATTGAAGATATATGATAAATTCCTACTAGTAGATTTGATGAGACCATTAGATTGCACGAACCATCATACAACCCATGACTTCCAGTGACTAGTGTAGTTAGTTTTGCTTTCTCATTCTGAAGTGCTAGATCTTACCCTAGAACAAAAGATATTCATGTTCTCCCAGATTGCTTATAGCTGCCCAATGGACAGTACAAACTTTCTGCTTCATTCTGATGCTTGCTCAAAATAGGAAAGCCTGATTTGAAAGTTATCTGACATCTTTCACCTGGCTCTAAGTCACGACCTAATGTTTTTTAAATGAGCATAAGACAATATTTTCGTTCAGGGCCTTCGCTGCTCCAACATCAAGCACCTATGCGCCAATGGGTATCTCTGTCAGATGCATTTCATTGAAAGACCTCCAATAAGACAACAATATTCCTGGGCATCCAACATAGCTCAAATTCTGGCAGAAAATCATAGTCTGGAGCGAACGATCTTGATTCATAATTGGTAGTAAGATCCAATCTCAAAACTCCATCAGTGAAGACATTTTCACTGCACATACCTAATACAAGCTTCTGGGTCTTTTGTGAAGAGAACCTTCGATCATTTCTAACCATAGGATTTTTCCAAATAGAATGAAATAATGTAAAATTTGACTCGTGGCTCGGTTGACCTGTCAACTTGGCATGTGTATCGAGACCGTGCGTTATATGATATAACCTTTATCTTGACATATGGCTTGGGTTTTGATATGTAAGTTTGACTCGTGGATTGACCTATATGTCGACTTGTGGCTTAGGTATATGTGCTTTGTCATGACTTGGAGTTTAGCTTAGGCTTAGAACGCTCGTGGCTTGTGACTTGATTTTGGCATATGTAGTTGATATGTAGCATTTAACATATAACTTGATAAACTTTGATATGATGTGTGCTATGTGCATGTGAACCTAAAGTAAGGTATTCACTAGTACATGCAGGCACCGCTTAATACAAACACACACACACACACACACATATATATATATGAAGACCCAAAACATAAACTAAGGCTTTAACAATTTATTTGGATTTTTGTATCGAAGGTTAAGAGGGAAAATCCAAAGGATGCTGGGAAAAAGTGATTAACAAGAACTTGATGAAGAACCTGGAGGTTAAGACACTGGCCAAAAGACTGAAGAAAACAATAAAGAGAGATAAAAATGCTTTCAAAATTCCATTACATTTTGGTCGCTAACATCTAACTCCAACTGGGATGGAGACCTCCCTGCGAGGCTCCAAGAACCTAGTAGTTCCAGTCACCTTCACCATTGGGCTATGGAGTCATTTATCCTGTACAACTGGTCCTCTGAAAACCTGCAGTCAACTTTGCTTATTCAACCAAGCTAACTGTTATTTCTGCTGCAAACTGGAAGAAAAGAAATGCTCGGGCAACGAGTTTATCTCCTACCCTACTCTACTCTAACCAGTTCTGCAATTGGTTAAGTGAATGCTGACATCCATAACAGCCATTCAAGCAACTTTAATACTAAAGAAATCTTACCTCTGTCACTGATCCACAACTGAGTTCTAAAATGTAACAAAAGTAATAAGAACTCTTTCCGGAAATCATACTCACCTAAAAACATTGGCGAGCTAAAGAAATATGAAACTTTCAATCTCTATGAAAAGTATGACTCCATGAATACTACCACTGGATCCTTGAAAGGAAGATCAAAAACATGTTGATCCTCGGGAATCAGCTGCATATCTATGGCAGCCTCTTTCTTAACCATGATTGTTCCTCTGCTGAAAAAATGATCACCTTCTTGTTCTCTTATAATCAAATCTTGATCATCGATCATTACAACTTCCTCTTCAAAAAAGTGCTCAGAAGATGATGATAAAACAATGTTAAAATCATATGAATAAGGATCAGTTAAAAACATATAATTTCCTATGCAATCTTCAGTTATCATAGGCTCATCCTAGTTTACAAACTGATCATAAACTTCACATGCATACCTGTCTTTAGATTACTCAGCAAATATTGAAGAATTCTGACCTGAATCTGAAATAAACTCACATACTCGATGTTGTTCCAAATTTGCTTCAAACTCATTACTTTCTTGCTCAAAATCTGAAGTGTACTGACATTCTTCTTGCTCATGTGCTTGCAGATTTTCAAAGAAGTCTCGACCTTGGATCCTCCTGGAGGCACAGATGTTCTCGTCCACTCCTTCTACATCTTCAAACAACTGTCCTAAATATGAAGACTTCCTTTCTAACAAGAGAAGGACTAAATCTAAATGCTGAGCCATAACATAATATATCATGGCAGCAATTTCTGTAGGCCGGATCTCCAAAGGCATGCCATGATACATGCGGTAAAACCTTCGATTGAAAACAGGCAAAGCTTCACTCTGCTCTCTCTTCAAAGCATAAAAATCAGCAAGTTATGAATCTAGTGATCTGTACTCACCCCAATACTTCACAAAAACATTAAAGAATTCAATCCAAGATCCAATAAAATCGGATCTCAAACCCTTAAACCATGCAGTAACATATATGATTAAGGATTTAAAGAACAATCTCATGATGACATCTTCATGAACAATCTGAAAACAATCAATAAAATCCTCAAAGGATCCCAAGTGTCTCTCAGCCGAAACTTGATTCTCTCCAGAAAACCGGGGAAGATATTCATAACAGTCAAGAGGATAAGGATGAAGGAGATAGGGCAGCCTTAAAGGCTTGAACATCTTCATCCTGATCTTAATTTGAAAAGCATAGGGCTGATTATGAGAGTTAATAGGTTCATGAAAAGGTTCAGCAGTACTGCAAAAAGGTGTTGAGCTCTGGACAGGTTTAGAATCAATTTCAATTTCTACGAAATCATAAGAGAGATTAGATGCAAGAGGAATTGGAATGCAGGACTCATTTTTAAGAATAGACTGTGATGAGGATATTTAATCATCATCTACAATTTAGGGATGCAGGATTTCCTCTTCTAAGGTTGGATATATACAAGAAGGATAGTGATTTTCTGAATATACAAAACAGAAAATGATTCTCTTTACATGCAAATGGAACAACATGAAGGAACTAATAAAGAAAAACAACAGTTCATGAAGCAGACTAATGAACTAATACCTGGATTTGAAATTCAGCCTCTTCATCTTCTGTCAATCAGATTCTTCCCAGTGGAGTCTTTAATCATGGAGTCGCCAGGCAGATGATATAGTCAATTCTGTGTCCTCCTTTTGTCTGCCATCAAAAGTCAGATCTATGTCGTTCTTCCTAGGGAAACTAGCTTCACTTCCATTCCCCGACAACGATGCCAATTTGTTGTCACTCCAAGAGTCCTTCCCTGACTGTAAAGGGAATGAGCCTGGTAACTTAAATAGATCAATAATGTGTGGGAAAAAGGATCAAGTCGGATGACTAAATATGCTCACATCCACTCAGAAACACATGAATCCACTCGAAGATGAAAGGCTTTCTAATATACTGCTCAGAAGGCTCAAATCAAAGGTGTGAAAGCAAGAAGAATTGATTATTATATCAGTATAATCACATACACAAGACTGTACATGTGAATGACTAATTACAACAGGCCGAAAATGTTTATAAGCTAAGTTTATCAATGAAGAGATGAGGTGACAGTCATCTGTCATTAGAAAAACTAATGCATACAAGCTTAATATATCGATAAAGAGATGAGATGATAGTCATTTGTCATCAGATATACATAAAACATTGCATACGAGTTACTCATAAACATAGAAAAGATGGAAGATGAAAAACTGAACAAACATAGTGAAAGAAGTTTCTGTGTCAAGATGAATCCATCAATGTCTTTAATGAAACATGCCTACAAGTCTCCAAAGTTGAATGACAGTCCTCGAACTATTTTCCCTCCCCATTCCTCCTAGAAGACATAAGCTTTATAGATTTTACAAAGTAGTTCTAGATCCTAAGAAACTGGATCTGAATATACTAATAATAGAAAATCAAAACAGTTTCACAAATTTAGGAAATAAACCTATCTTAAGGGTCAAACCCTTATCACTAAATCTTCAACAATCCTCGATAGTTGCAATGATCTTCATAGTCTTCAATAACTTGTGGAGTGATGACAAGGCAACTTGAAATCTTTTCTTTGACAACTGGGCAATATCTTGGCCAAAAAGAGAAAGGCCCCTTAACCTCTTTCTCTTTATATCTGCTTCAAAAACTGGAAAGGGAGGTTAATCTGTATTCCATTAATTCTTATTTTTCATAAGAAACCATCCCCATATAATCTAGAAACAAAAATTCTCGATCTGAGAAAAAAGAGGAGCATTCTGCCAGTCTCTACATTTTCGGTGGTTTAGAGGCCAAAATTTATGGTGAGTAGGCCATCAAAAGCTCTGTTTTCGGTGGCTAAGGAGTCATTTTGAAACCCCTGTAAGCTACCAAAAGCACAGTTTTGAAAATTGCAAAAGGTGATTTCTTTGGTAAAGCATCCAAATAAATTTCAGGAGCTTCCATCTCAAACAAGATGTTGTTGTTTATTACCATACTTTTTTTTTCCTTAGAAATTCAAATTTGCATTGATTTGAATTGAAGATATATGATAAATTCCTAATAGGAGATTTGATGAGACCATTGGATCGCACGAACCATCATACATCCCATGACTTCCAGTGACTAGTGTAGTAAGTTTTGCTTTCCCATTTTGAAGTGCTAGATCTTACCCTAGAACAAAAGAGATTCATGTTCTCCCAGATTGCTTATAGCTTCCCAATGGACAATACAAACTTTCTGCTTCATTTTGATGCTTGCTCAAAATAGGAAAGCCTGATTTGAAAGTTATCTGGCATCTTTCACCTAGCTCTAAGTCATGACCTAATGTTTTTTAAATGAGCATAAGACAAGATTTTCGTTCAGGGCCTTCGCTACTCCAACATCAAGCACCTACATGCCATTGGGTATCTCCGTTAGATGTGTTTCATTGACATACCTCCAATAAGACAACAATATTCTTGGTCATCCAACATAGCTCAAATTATGGCAGAAAATCGTAGTCTGGAGCGAACGATCTTGATTCATAATTGGTAGTAAGATCCGATCTCAAAACTCCGTCAGTGAAGACATTTTCACTGCACATTCCTGATACAAGCTTCTAGGTCTTTTGTGAAGAGAACCTCCGATCATTTCTAACCATAGGATTTTTCCAAATAGAATGAAATAATGTAAAATTTGACTCGTGGCTTGGTTGACCTGTCAACTTGGCATGCGTATCACGACTATGTGTTATATGATGTAACCTGTAGCTTGACATATGGCTTGGGTTTTGCTATGTAGGTTTGACTCGTGGATTGACCTATGTGTCGACTTGTGGCTTAGGTATATGTTCTTTGTCATGACTCGGAGTTTAGCTTAGGCTTAGAATGCTCATGGCTTGTGAATTTATTTTGGCATATGTAGCGGATATGTAGGATTTAACATATAACTTGATAAACTTTGATATGATGCGTGCTATGTGCGTGTGAACTTAAAGTAAGGTATTCACTACTACATGCACACACCACTTAATACAAAAACATATATATATATATACCAAATATATGTGAAGACCCAAAACATAAACTAAGGCTTTAACAATTTATTTGGATTTTTGTATCGCAAGTCAAGAGGGCAAAGCCAAAGGATGATGGGCAAAAGTGATTAACAAGAACTTGATGAAGAACCTGGAGGTTAAGACACTAGCCAAAAGACTGAAGAAGGCAATAAAGAGAGATAAAAACGCTTTAAAAAGTCCATTACATTTTGGTCACTAACAGGGTGAAGGTTCCCATGTGATGGGTGTGCATCAGACTCTGGACTAAGTTGTTATGACGTGTGGTCTCTTGCCTTGTGGACTCAGTTGAGTCAGGATTGAGAAGGTACTCTAGATGATTCTCATGTGGACTCAGTGAGATAGGTATATGTTCAGTAGGACGTCCTTGTGGCTGAGCACAGGTCAACGTGTCCCTAGTGGTTGAGCACTAGTGGATGTGTGGATCCCTTGCTATATTGTCTAAGACTAATATTTACATGTAACCCTAATTTTGATGTAAAGGGTATAGGTAGGCCCCACCATGTGTGAAAAATAATTAATGTTTATTGTAATAATTAATTATTTT
Organism: Picea engelmannii; assembly: GCA_009831015.1. Classification (NCBI taxonomy): domain Eukaryota; kingdom Viridiplantae; phylum Streptophyta; class Pinopsida; order Pinales; family Pinaceae; genus Picea; species Picea engelmannii. Next base: position 830,769 of record ML789441.1, read on the forward strand.
CTGAGTTATTGAGGTCGGCCTTGTTGTGCCAATAGACACCACTTTTGGTATGTCCAGTCTAGTATAAATAAAGGTGATTTCCCCATTGAGTAAACACACAAGTCACATGTCATTTGGAAATTTCCGCAAGTACATTTCTAGGGCTGAAGTGTGCACCTCTCTTGGGTGCAAGTTTCAAGGTAGTAGAGCACCCTCCTTTGTGCATTAGGGTTTCATGGTTGGAGGATCTTCTCTTGAGAATATAGCAAATGATTGTTGGGTTTTTCTCCCTTGTTGACAAGGGTTTTCCCATGATATTTCTTGTGTTTTTGTGCATGGTTATTCTTCTTGTGATCTTGGTTATTGCAACACTTGGAAATTGTGTAGCTACATTTGTTCATGGTTCAAGTAAATGATAAAATGAAATAAACCTCATGCTTGAGCCTAGCATAGTGAAAATTCAACATGGTATCAAAGCATAGGTATTGAAGAAGCCATTGCATAAGCTTCTAGCAGCCATCCTCTCTCTTCTGCAGAACCGTACGACCTCCTAGGGTTTCCAGAAATCTGTACAACCCTCTCCTTTTTGGGTGTTCCAACAATAAATACTGAAACGTTGGGGATAAAAATTACATAGCGGTGTACATCCTCCCTTAGCGCACCTCCAGTAACTCACATATTGCAATTTCGAGAATTTTTTATTTTTGGCCCTAGGGTTTCGTAATTTTCTGCAGAAAATTCAAATTTAGGGTTTCCGCAGCTCATTGAAGGAGCTTTTCAACTCACCAGTGTTCTTCTGAATTTCAAGGATTATTTTTGGCAGTCATAAGCCCAATGAAACCTAATATTTCTATCCTAGCCTAGCCGTTAGGTTTCTTATCCCAACTGGAAAGGGTTTGTGAAGAATCTGAAAACATGATGAATAGAACTATGATGGAAGATATAATTGATGGATCAAGCAAATTCAATTCCTGGAAGCCAATACTTCATAGAGATGAATACATCAAAGAAGAAGCCTTCTTATTCATTTCAACACTCTCAGGTACGATTCCTACTGATAATGATATTTTTTTAATTGATAGTGGTGCCTCCAGGCACATGGCCAGATATAGAGATCATCCGAAAGATCTTGTTGAGAAAGAGACCAATCTACATGTACTTGGAGACAATGCCAAATATAATGTGAAAAGGATTGGAACTTCTACATTCCAACTAGATTCTGACATACCTCTTCAGTTAAGTGAGGTACTATATGTACCTGGGATGAAGAGGAACTTTGTCTCCTTTTCTGCCTTAGAAGACAAAGGCTACAAGGTTACCTTTTCTAAAGGAAAAGTTCTTGCATGGCACAAGGACTCACATATAAACTCTACCAAAGTATTTGGTGTTAGAGAAAACAACTTATACGGGTCGACTATCCGACCAGTCCAGACCCTGTTACATGATACTATTAGCTTGAGTGAGTTACGACACAGGAGAGTTTCTCACATTCATTATAAATCCCTTCCGTCTCTAGGGAAAATGGTAATAGGCCTTCTAGAGATACATATTCAACATAAAGGTTTTTTCAGAGGTTGTTCCCTTGGAAAAAATGTCAAGGGGTCCTTGAGAAGTGACAATAGATCCAAGAAAATATTGGACTTGATACATTTAGATGTGTGTGGGCCAATTATTGTTGCCTCCCTGAATGGACATTTGAACTATGTACTCTTCATAGATGATCACTCTCAGAAAACTTTCATTTATTTCCTAAAGACCAAGGATGGAGTCCTTGAGAGATTTGAAGAATTCAAAGCTCAAGTTGAGAACCTGATCGGAAGAAAGATCAAGGTACTAAGATCAGATAATGGAGGAGAATACACCTCCAAGTATTTCAACAACTTTTGTATTGAAGCAGGGATCAAGAGGGAGTACACAGTTCCTTACAACCCTCATCAAAATGGAGCTGCAGAGAGGAAGAACATAACCATCATTGAGGAAACCAAAGCAATGATACACGATTAGAGACTACCTATGATTTTGTAGGCAGAAGCATGCATGAAAATAGTATATGTTCTGAACAAGAGTCCTCACCAGATTTTGAAGAACATAACTCCTGAAGAAGCCTTCACCGGAGAGAAGCCTGAAATTGGACACTTCAGGATATTTGGATGTCTAGTATATTTTCAGGTACCCAAAGAGAAAATGTTTAAGCTAGACCCCTCAGGTAGAAAGGGTACATTTGTGGGATACAATGAATCTTCAAAGGCATATCGAATCTACATCCCTGGTCAGAGACATATTGAGGTGAGCAGAGATGTCCTCTTTGAGGAGGAGATAGCCTTTAGAAGATCCAGAGGATCTCATATGGATATTGACAACGAGCCAATACCCTCTCCCCCTTCAGCAATTTAGAGGGAGACATCCATTGTTTCAGTTTCTCCAGTTGATGTTCCCAGATACATTGCAGTAGGCCATAAACGACTTGCTTGGGCTCGAAAAACTCTGCAGGAGGCAGAGGGACATGCATCTCCTCAAGGCACATCTTGAGAGAGAAAGAGACCAAAGAGATCTTTGAGCTAATTTTGAGCCATGAGCCACATCATTGATACCGAGCCTTCTTGTCATGGAGAAGCGACTGGTCAACAGGTATGGCAAGATGCCATGGCAGAAAAATATCATTCCATCTTGAAGAATGATGTGTGGGATATTGTTCCGAGACCAAAAGGGAAGTATGTAGTAACATCCAAGTCGATCTATAAAATCAAGCATGCAGTTGATGGAAGTGTCAAGAAATACAAAGCGAGATTTGTAGCGAGAGGATTCTCACAGGTGGAGGGAATTGATTATGAGGAGACATTTGCTCCAATATCCCGATACACCTCCATCCATATTATCATTGCACTAGCTTCATCCATGGGTTGGAAACTACATCATATGGATGTAAATACAACAATTTCTCAATGTTGAGATTGAGGAAGAAGTTTACATCGAGCATCCAGAATGATTCGTGATACACAACGATAAATCTCATGTGTGCAGGTTGAATAAAACCCTGTATGGGCTAAAGAAAGCACCTCGTGCTTGGTATGAGAAGATGGATGGATTCTTGATGAGTTTGGGCTTCAAAAAAAGTGTTTCTGATCCAAACCTATATTATCACATTGTTGGTGACGAGTGCCTGATCTTGGTCATGTATGTAGATGACTTATTCCTCACCAGTTCAAAAAGACTTATTGTTGAATGCAAGCAAGCATTGACTTCTGAATTCAAGATGGACCTAGGTATGATGCACTACTTTTTGGGACTAGAAGTATGGAAGAGGACTAATGAGATTTTCCTGAGTCAAGGAAAATATACAGTGGAGATATTGAAGAATTTTAGTATGACAGACTGCAAATCCATGCCTACACAAATGGTGATGGATTTGAAGAAAATGAATGATTCTTTTGTTGATTCAAGGGAGATTGATCCACATTTGTATCGAGAGCTAATTGGATCATTGATGTACATGGTTAACACCAGACCTCATATATGTTATGCAATGACTGTACTTAGTTAGTTCATGAGTCAGTCGAGATAGACTCATTGGATAACAACAAAACATGTATCAAGATATCTACGAGGCACAGTTGGATATGGCCTAACATATGACTCCATTGTAGACATGAGTTTGTAGAGATATGACGATGCAGATTGGGTAGGGAGCGTAGTGGACCAGAAGAGCACATCCGATTGTTCTTTTACCTTGGGTTCTACCATGGTTTCCTAGTGCAGTAGGAAACAAATCTCTGTGGCCTTGAGTACCACAGAAGCAGAGTATATAGCATTGAGTATGGCATTCCACGAAGCAGTGTGGCTTCGTAAGATCCTGACTGATTTGTTCGATCATGAGATGGATTCTACCATTATTCATTATGATAACCAGAGTTGTGTGAATCTCTCTGAGAACCCTGTGTTTCATGATAAATTGAAACACATTGAGATAAAATATCATTATATCAGATACATGGTGTAGAGGAAAGCAGTACACGTGTAGTACCTTCCTAAACATGAGCAGATTGCAAATATATTCATGAAACCGCTTTCCAGGACGAAGTTCGAGTACTTCTGTGAGAGACTTGGCCTGGTGGAGAATGCCTCCCTAGCTGAGAGGGAGTGTTGATGATTACAAATTCGTGAGACATCCTCCAGGACACGTTCTCCTCTGAGATTGAGTTGTGTTGACCTGTGAGAGAGCCCATTTGTTAGGTGTGTCGTCCCTTTCTGGACTGAGATGAGAGGATGTGTGCCCCTGTGTGGGTTAAGGATTCCCATGAGATGAGTGTGTCATTCCTCTCTAGATTGAGATGAGATGATGTGTACCCCTATATGGGGTGAAGGTTCCCATGTGATGGGTGTCTGTCCGACTCTGGACTGAGTTGTTATGACGTGGGTCTCATGCCGTGTGGACTCAATTGAGTCGGGCTTGAGATGGTACTCCAGATGATTCTCATGTGGACTCGGTGAGATAGAGATCTGTTGAGTAGGATGTCCTTGTGGTTGAGTACAGGTGGACGTGTCTCTAGTGGATGTGTGGATCCATTGCTATATTGTCTAAGAGTATTATTTACCTGTAACCCTAATTGTGATGTAAAGCGTATAGGTCAACCCCACCATATGTGAAATATAATTAATGTTTATTGTAATAATTGATTATTTTTTGAGTTATTGAGGTCGGCCCTGTTGTGCCAATAGACACCACTTTTGTTATGTCCAGTCTAGTATAAATAAAGGTCATTTCCCCATTGAGGAAACACACAAGTCACTTGTCATTTGGAAATTTCCGCAAGTACATTTCTAGGGATGAAGTGCGCACCTCTCTTGGGCGCAAGTTTCAAGGTAGTAGAGCACCCTCTTGTGTGAATTAGGGTTTCATGGTTGGAGGATATTCTGTAGGATTTTTTGAGGTCCTATGAGGCTACCACCTAAGGTATGTCCCTGACCTTAGTATGGCTCTAAGTTTCAACTGTGTGATTGTCTTCTCTTGTTGTTTTTAGGACAACAAGCAATCACCAAACTTTCTGCTCAATATTTAATGGTTAAGTGTTATTTTAAGGTGCCCTTGCAAGTGTTTTATTTACTCAATGTTAGCACATAAAATATACATTAAAAGAAATAACACTACCTCTAGATATTTAACTTTAAAATGTTGATCTACACTTCTAAGCATGCATAAATTTGACACAGGTATTTTTGGTCAACATGACCCTGGATAAACTCCCCCCGACCGGGGAAAACTAGTTTGGGATATATGTCTATAAATGAGGAGAATAGATGGTGGAATACAACAAGTACAAAATATAGATGAACCTGTTACAATAACAACTTGTCTCAATAGCCAAATACAAGTCCAAACCAAGCAGGTGCGCCCCTCATAAATGCTACAAAATCCACCATAACTTCTGCAGATGCAAGATGTGAGTTCAGAATGGAAAACCCCTCCACAAGAATGAAGCTCTGATGTATGGCATCCCTCTTCAACTTATCCCATTGCAATCTGATGGGTGAAATACCTCCCCACTACTGATGCGCCCTCCTCAACAAGTGCGCCCTCCACAGTAATGAATGCTCCTCAATAAATAAACCATGCTCCAAGATAGATGCCTCCCTCCATGAAAGAATGCACCCAAGATATCCTCTCCTAATGCAACAATCCTCATCCTCTTGCCCTTCTCCAAGCTCCTTTGGTGACCATACAACTGAATTGGCTCTCCTTTGCCCCTTGCGCCCTCCTTTAGGAAGCATAAGGAAACCTAAAACATGGGTGGATGAGATCATCTCATCTCATCCCTAATCAATGGTTGAGATCATATCAACTAAATCTCAAACCAAAACCCACTTTACTTAAGTTTCCATAGTTTCACTTTATGTCTATTAATTCACACACTTTGTGAATTAATTGTCACTTTAGGTTAAAACGACCAAATTTCACTTTTGACTGAACTCTCCTAAGTCAAAGTGAAATTAGACACAAAGTACATAGTACAAGGTACAAAGTACCTCCCATGTGTTTAGAAGCTCACAAACACAAGGGGGACCACTTTCCAAGGTACCCGAATCTCAACAGCTTCTCTTGAGAATATAACAAAGGATTTTTGGGTTTTTCTCCCTTGTTGACAACGGTTTTCCCAGGATATTTCTTGTGTTCTTGGTTATTTCAACACTTGGAAATTGTGTAGATGCATTTGTTCATGGTTCAAGTAAATGATAAAATTAAATAAACCTCATGCTTGAGCCTAGCATAGTGAAAATTCAACAAAAATTAGCATCAGTGAATTAAATATTAGTTATTGATCTCTGCATTTTGCGCTCTGCCCCATCCCCTCATAATTAATGTTTATTTTAATAATTAATTATTTTATGAGTTATTGAGGTTGGCCCTGTTGTGCCAATAGACACCACTTTTGGTATGTCCATTCTAGTATAAATAAAGGTGATTTCCCCATTGAGTAAACACACAAGTCACGTGTCATTTGGAAATTTCAGCAAGTACATTTCTAGGGCTGAAGTGTGCACCTCTCTTGGGTGCAAGTTTCAAGGTAGTAGAGCACACTCTTGTGTGCATTAGGGTTTCATGGTTGGAGGATCTTCTCTTTAGAATATAGCAAAGGATTGTTGGGTTTTTCTCCCTTGTTGACAAGGGTTTTCCAAGGATATTTCTTGTGTTCTTGTGCATCGTTATTCTTCTTGTGATCTTGGCTATTGTAGCACTTGAAATTTGTGTAGCTGCATTTGTTCATGGTTCAAGTAAATGATAAAATGAAATAAACCTCATGCTTGAATCTAGCATAGTGAAAATTCAACATGGTATCAGAGCACCGGTATTGAAGAAGCCATTGCACAAGCTTCTAGCAACCATCCTCTCTCTTCTGCAGAACCGTACGACCTCCAAGGGTTTCCAAAAATCCATACAACCCTCTCCTTTTTTGGTGTTCCAACAATAAATACTAAAACATTAGGGATAAAAATTGCATAGCAGTGTACGGCCTCCCTCAAAGCACCTCCAACAACTCACAGATTGCAATTCCGAGAATTTGGATTTTTGGCACTAGGGTTTCACAATTTTCTACAGAAAATTCAGATTTAGGGTTTATGCAGCTCATTAAAGGAGATTTTCAGCTCACCATAGTTCTTATGGCTTTCAAGGATTATTTTTGGCAGTCATAAGCCTAACGAAACGTAATATTTCTAGCCTAGCCTAGCCGTTAGGTTTCCTATACCATTTGGTAAGGGTTTGTGAAGAATCTAAAAACATGATGAACATAACTATGATGGAAGATACGATTAATGGATCAAGAAAATTCAGTTCCTGGAAGCCAAGACTTCAGAGAGATGAATACATCAAAGAAGAATCCTTCTTATTCATTTCAACACTCTCAAGTACGGTTCCTACTGATAATGATATTTGGTTAATTGATAGTGGTGCCTCCAGGCACATGACCAGATATAGAGATCATCTGGCAGATCTTGCTGAGAAAGAGACCAATCTACATGTTGTACTTGGAGAAAATGCCAGATATAATGTGAAAGGGGTTGAAACTTCTACATTCCAACTAGATTCTGACATACCTCTTCAGTTAAGTGAGGTACTATATGTACCTGGGATGAAGAGGAACCTTGTCTCCGTTTCTGCCTTAGAAGACAAAGGCTACAAGGTTACCTTTTATGAAGGAAAAGTTCTTGCATGGCACAAGGACTCACATATAAACTCTGCCAGAGTGTTCAAGAAAACAACTTATACGGGTTGATTATCCGACCAGTCCAGGCCTTGTTACATGATACTATCAACTTGAGTGAGCTATGGCATAGGATACTTGCTCACATTCATTATAAATCCCTTCCAAATCTATGGAAAATGGTAGCATGCCTTCCAGAGATACAAATTCATCATAAAGGTGTTTACAGAGGTTGTTCCCTTGGAAAAAATGTCAAGGGGTCCTTCTTGAGAAGTGATAATAGATCCAAGCAAATCTTGGACTTGATACATTCAAATGTTTGTGGGCCAATGACTATTGCCTCCCTGAATGGATATTTGTACTATGTACTCTTCATAGATGATCACTCTTGGAAAACTTGGATTTATTTCCTGAAGACCAAGGATGGAGTCCTTGCAACATTTCAAGAATTCAAAGCTCAGGTTGAGAACCTGACCGGAAGAAAGATCAGATCAGATAATGGAGGAGAATACACCTCCAAGGATTTCAGCAACGTTTGTATTGAAGCATGGATCAAGAGGGAGTACACGGTTCCTTACAACCCTCAACAAAATGGGGCTGCAGAGAGGAAGAACAAAACCATCATTGAGGAAACCAAAGCAATGATACATGATCAGAGACTACCTATTATTTTGTGGGCAGAAGCATGCATGACAATAGTATATGTTCATAATAGGATTCCTCACCATATTTTGAAGAACATAACTCCCGAAGAAGCCTTCACCAGAGAGAATCTTGATATTGGACACTTCAGGATATTTGTATGTCCAGTATACTTTCATGTACCCAAAGAGAAAATGTCTAAGCTAGACCCCTCAAGAAGAAAGAGTACATTTGTGGGATACAGTGAATCTTCGAAGGCATATCGAATCTACATCCCTGGTCAGAGACAGATTGAGGTGAGAAGAGATGTCCTCTTTAAGGAGGAGATAACATTTCAAAGATCCAAAGAATCTCATATGGATATTGACAGCGATCCAATACCCTCTCCCCCTTCAGTATTTTAGAGGGAGACATCCATTGTTCCAGTTGATCTAGTTGATCCAGTTGTTCCAGTTTCTCCAATTCATGTTCCCAGAGACATTGCAGTAGGCCATAAAAGACCTTCTTGGTCTCGACAAACTCTGTAGGAGGTAGAGAGAAATGCATCTCCTTAAAGAACATTTCGAGAGAGCAAGAGACCAAAGAGATTTTCGAGCTATATTTCAACCATGAGCCACATCATTAATACCGAGCCTTCTTGTCATGGAGAAGCAACAGGTTAGAAGGTATGGAAATATGCCATGGCGAAAGAGTATCATTCCATCTTGAAGAATGATGTGTGGGATATTGTTCCGAGACCAGAAGAGAAGTCTGTAGTAACTTCCAGGTGGATCTATAAAATCAAGCATGCAGTTGATGGAAGTGTCGACAAATACAAAGAGAGATTTGCAGCCAAATGATTCTCACAGGTGGAGGGAATTGATTATGAGGAGATATTTTCTCGAGTAGCCCAATACACCTCCATCCGTACTATCATTGCACTAGCTTCATCCATGGGTTGGAAACTACATCAGATGGATGTAAAGACAACATTTCTCAATGGTGATATTGAGGAATAAGTTTACAACGATAATCCAGAAGGATTCGTGATACACAACAAGAAATCAGATGTGTGCAAGTTGAATAAAGCCTTGTATGGACTAAAGCAAGCACCTCGTGCTTGGTACGAGAATATGGATGGATTCTTGATGAGTTTGGGCTTCAACAAAAGTGTTGTTGATTCAAACCTATATTATCACATTGTTGGTGATGAGTGCCTGATCTTGGTCCTGTATGTAGATGAATTATTCCTCACTAGTTCAGAAAGACTTATTGTTGAATCCAAGCAAGCATTGACTTTTGAATTCAAGATGGACCTGGGTATGATGCACTAATTTTTGGGACTAGAAGTATGGCAGAGGACTAATGAGATTTTCCTGAGTCAAGGAAAATATACAGTGGAGATATTGAAGAAGTTCAATATGACAGACTGCAAATCCATGCCTACACCAATGGTGATGGATTTGAAGAAAATGAATGATGCTTATGCTGATTCAGGTGAGATTGATCCACATTTGTACTGACAACTGATTAGATCATTGATGTATCTAGTTAACACCAGACCTAAAATATGTTATGCAGTGAATGTACTTAGTCAGTTCATGAGTCAGCTGATACAGACTCACTGGATAACAACAAAAAATGTATTGAGATATCTACGAGGCACAATTGGATATGGCCTAAGATATGCCTCCAGTGTAGACATGAGTTTCCAGGGATATGCCAATGCAGATCAAGTAGGGAGCATAATGGACCGGAAGAGCACATCTGATTGTTGTTTTACTTTGGGGTCTGCCATGGTTTCCTGGTGCAGCAGGAAACATAGCTTTGTGGCCTTGAGTACCACAGAAGAAGAGTATATAGCATTGAGTGTGGCATTCTGCGAAGCAGTGTGGCTTCGCAAGCTCCTGACAGATTTATTCGATCATGAGATGGATTCTACCATTATTCATTGTGATAACCATAGCTATGTGAATCTCTTTGAGAACCTTGTGTTTCACGATAAATCGAAACACATTGAGATAAAATATCATTATATAAAAGACATGGTGCAGAGGAAATCAATACACGTGTAGTACCTTCCTACACATGAGCAGATTGGAGATATCTTCACCAAACTGCTTGGCACAACAAAGTTCGAGTACTTCTGTGAGAGACTTGGCCTAGTGGAGAATGCCTCCTTAGTTGAGAGGGAGTGTTGATGATTACAACTTTGTGAGATGTCCTCCAGGACACGTTCTCCTCTGAGACTGAGTTGAGTCAAACTATGAGAGAGCCCATGTGTTGGGTGTGCCCATGTGATGGGTGTGTTAGAATATGAAGGATTGTGCTCGTTTTACCATTGACAATACCCTTGTCACCCAACCATAGGCCGAAGCCACCCTCCGATCACCTTGACCTTGACACAAAAGTATACTGGTAGCAATCAATAGCCAAGAAAGGCTAATGCACCAAGAAAGAATAGAAACCAAAGCCGATTAGATAGTCCCACCCAAAAACTGGTGCAACACCTTCCCCAGAAACTTGCGCACAAAACTGCCAACTGCAGTACGCACAACTGGCTCTTTGAAATTATGAAAATGTGAATAATGAGAACTGGCGCCCTGTATTTATAGTAATATGGCAGACTTGCCTGGGCCGACCTCTCCTTCTAGGTACTAAGTAATTCATATTAATTATATTTCTGCAGCCGACATCTTGTCTAAGGTTTCCTTTACTTCTTTTCTTCCTTCCGGAATATTCTAATCTTGTCATAGGTCACAATAGAGGTTCATACCTCCCGAATCTACCATGATATCAACAGTCCCTCCTAGCTAGGGAGGTATGGTCTTGAGCACAACAGACCATTCAACTGGTAGCATCACAAGCACCGAAATTATTATCCAACTGGATAATTTCCATGACAACTAGTAGAATAACAATTGATAGAACACAACCGTGCTTTATCCAAGGTAGTACACAACTACTCAAACAGTGATACATAGTCACAAACAGTGGAACACATCCACCACAGTAGTATACATCTAATGCCAAACAATCTTCATAACAATCATCTGATATAAATCTGCACAGAAACAATGTTATGATATAAACTGAATCATCTGGGCCAATATTTCACTCACATCTGTGAGATCTGAAAGAATATCTGCCCTCAGAGTAGAACAATGAGACATCTAGACTATTCTTCTCAAGCAAGGAAGAATAATTGTCCTGTCTTCTGAACCTGGACCATTCCCCACCTTGGGCCATTCTTCCTACACTAATCAAAGTGCACCCTGGAGAGAATGTATAAACCCTAAGGAATGTCTGTCTCTGATTGCTGAGCCTGGACCATTCCCCACCCTGGGCCATTCCTCCTACACTAATCAAAGTGCACCTTGGAGAGAATGTATAAACCCTAAGGAATGATTGTCCAGACCATTTCCTCTGTTAACCATAGGAGGAAAAGAATGTCCTGCATCAACCTCCAAAACAAACCATTCCTCATGTTAACCACAATGAGAAATCATTGTTCGGCGAGGCGGGCCAATCTTCTTGAGTAACCCTCAGGAAGAGAGACTTCCCTAGACCACTCCCCATGTTAACCACAATGGGAAGTCACAATCTATTATACATCAACAATCTGGACCATTTCCCATGTTAACTACAATGGGAAATTGTTATCCGACAAAAATCTCAATCCACTTCTGAACAGGAAAGAATCTGTCCAAGATGGACTATTTTTCAATCACAAAGATAAATGTTTCAGTCATGTTTTTAGTGATCCCTCCTAACCTGGAGAGTCTTCCCTTTCAACTAAGGGATTTATTTCCACAATCCCCATCTTCTCTCGGAAATATGCAAACTTTATTCTGGATAGAGGTTTTGTCAGAATGTTTGTTGTCTGCTCGTCAGTGGGGATATATTCGAGCTTTACCTCTCCTTCCTGGACTTTATCTCGAATAAAGTAGTATTTGATCTCAATGTGTTTCGACCTTTCATGAAAAGCGGGATGTTCTGATAATCTTATACAACTCTGATTATCACAATATATTATGGTCGATTCTGGAATCTGATCAAATAAATCAAAGATTAACTTCCTTAACCATATTGCTTTTGTGCATGCTTCACATGCTGCCATATACTCTACTTCTGTTGTGCTGAGTGCGATAGAATTTTGTTTCCTACTGCCCCAAGATATCATAGCGGAGCCCAAGCTGAAACACATACCTGAAGTGCTCTTTCTGTCTTCTGCACTTCCTGCCCAATCAGAGTCTGTGAATCCATGAACTTGTATATCGCTGGATGCGGTATATCTCAAACCATAGTTTATTTTCCCACGAATATATCTTAGTACATGCTTTGTAGCTATCCAATGCTCATGTCTTGGTTCCACCTGGAACTGGCTTAATGTATTCACGACAAAGCAAATGTCTGGTCGAGTATTTACCAAATACATCAATGACCCAATTAGTTGTCGATATAGAGATGGATCTACTGGATCAGAATATGGAACTTTCACTTTTCTTATATCTGCATTCATAGGAGTGTCCATGGATTTACAATCCATCATTCCAAATTTCTGAAGGATCTTTATTGCGTACTTTCCTTGTCCAAGGAATACTTCACCATGCATTTGCCATACTTCTAGTCCCAAGTAATAATGCATGAGACCTAGATCTTTCATATCAAATTCAGAAGCTAATTCCTTCTTGCACTGGATAATGAGAGACTCTTCACCTGTTATGAATAGATCGTCAACATATAATAGTAGAATCACAGGTGCATTGTCCACAACTTTGTAATAAAGGTTTGGATCTGCATGACTCTTGGAGAAACTAAGTCTCATTAGAGAGCTGTCCATTCTGGCATACCAAGCCCTTGGAGCTTGCTTGAGTCCATATAGAGATTTCTTCAATATGCAAATGTGAGTGTCTCTGGAAAATACCTCAAACCCTTGAGGTTGTTCAATATATACTTCTTCTTCAATAGCTCCATTGAGGAAAGTTGTCTTTACATCCATCTGATGTAGGTTCCATCCCATGGAAGCAACAAGAGATATGATAGCTCTGATGGAAGTATATCTAGCCACCGAAGCAAATGTTTCGTCATAATATTCTCCCTCATTCTGGGAGAACCCTCTAGCTATGAATCTTACCTTGTATTTATCCACGCTTCTGTCTGCTGCATGTTTGATCTTGTACACCCATTTTGAAGTTACCACCAATTTTTCTTTCGGTCTTGGTATGATTTCCCATACCTCATTTTTCATAATGGATTGATGCTCTTTCGTCGTAGATTCTTTCCATTGTCCCTTTTGAACTGCTTCTTCAAATGTGGTAGGTTCTTCATCTAGAATCTTCGTCATGTATGCTACATAACTTGAGAATATTTTAGGTCTTTTACTCTTTTTGAATGTTCCTTCTGGAACCCTGAGTCTTTCTGCGTCTTGTAAGGTAGCTTCAAGCCAAGCTGGTCTTTTCTTGGTCTTAGGTATGATATCTGAATCAATGTTTTCACATGGCTCCATAGGACGATCAAGTAGTTCCTTTTTGTCATTTACGTTTTCTGTGCTTTCTTCATTAAATTCTTCAGTCTCTTCTTCTTCTATATTTTATTCTATGGATTTCTTGAAGGACATCTTCTCATTGAATGTTACGTCTCTGCTGACTTTGATCTTGTGTTGTTCTAGAATATATATTCTATAAGATTTGGATGAATCATTGTATCCCATGAATATCCCTTTCTTTCCTGAAGGTTCTAGTTTATTCCTCTTGTCCTTCGGAATGTGAGAGTAAACAAGACATTAAAATATTCTTAGATTTTCCACATTGGGTTTCTTACCTGAGAAAGCTTCTTTTGGTGTCATGTCTTTCAATATACGATGAGGACTTCTGTTCTTCACATATATTTCTTTCATTGCTGCTTCTCCCCATCAGAACATGGATAGACCTTGATCATTTAGTAAGGCTTTTACAGTTTCTTCGATGGATCTATTCTTTCTTCTGCTACACCATTTTGTTGAGGATTATGAGGAACAATCAACTCCCTCCTAATCCCTGCCGATTTGTAGAATGCAACGAATTCCTTTGATGTGTATTCTCCACCATTATCGGTTCTTAGTGTCTTGATCTTCTTCTTCATGAGATTTTCTATTTCTGCTTTGAACTCTTGAAACTTGTTGAATACTTCGTCTTTTGTCTTGAGTAGATATAACCAAGTCTTTCTTGAATAGTCATCTATGAAGATTACATAGTAAGAAGATCCTCCTAGAGATTTTACTAGCATCGGACTGCAAACATATGAGTGTGTTAGATCTAGAATCTCCTTAGATCTGTTGTTCTTTCTTGGGAATGGTTTCTTGATATTCTTCCCAAGAGCACATCCTTTGCAGATTCCTTCATGTGTAGATTGCAACTCTGGTATTCCTTCAACCAACCTTCTGAGAAAGGGTAATGCTTGATAGTTAATGTGAGCATACCTTATGTGCCAAAGCTCATTGGGATTGACTTCGTTGTGTACAAGAGCTTCTTCATTTTGTTCTAGTAGTCTATACATATTTCCTTCACGACTTCCAATAACCCTAGAATTCTCTATGCTGGAGTCTTTATGCCATGATAACACTTTTCCATCCATGAAAGCTATTATGTTTCCTTTTTCTTCTAGGCAAAATATCGATACAAGATTCTTTTCTAAACCAAGTACATATAAAACATTTCTTAAGTGAACATAGTTACCTGTTTTCATTTTGATGGAGGCTTGTCCAAATCCTTCCACGGGGTAAGTGGTTTTGTCTCCAAGCTCTACCTTGTACGAGGTCTTCTTCTCATTTAGATTTGAGAGTCTGGCTTGATCTCCCGTCATGTGCCTAGAAGCTCCACTATCGATTATCCACATGTCATCTTCAATCATTCCAGTAAGTGTTGAGTAGTGTAAAAGACTGATCGTTTCACTCATGTCCTCGGTTGACTGGTAATTGGTCATGCCTTGATCCAAAACTTCAACTTCGTCATTTCTATCTTTTGAAAGAGCCAAAAGTTGCGTTGAGTTAGGGCACATTTGAATATCTTCTTTTTGAGCGAGATGCTCCATCACAAGGTGCCAAATATGAGATTAGGGTTTCTGCAACTGCTTCTGCTAGTAACCCTAGCGACAGTGTCTTTGGAAGCTACTCCTGCTAGTAACCCTAGCAACAGTTCCTCAACGAACTCAATATCCTAGTGGCTATGCTTCCTTCCAACGTTTAGACTGAATGAAGGAGGTGTGGGCCCATAACCTCTTAGAATATGAAGGATTGTGCTCGTTTTACCATTGACAATACCCTTGTCAGCCAACCATAGGCTGAAGCCACCCTCTCAGCACCTTGACCTTGACAGAGAATTATACTAGTAGCAATCAATAGCCAAGCAAGGCTAATGCACCAAGCAAGAATAGAAACCAAATATGATCAGATAGTCCCACCCAGAAATTGGCGCAAAACCTTCCCCAGAAACTTGCACACAAAACTACCAACTGCAGTGCGCACAATTGTCTCTCTGCAATTCTGAGAATGTGAATAATGAGAACTGGTGCCCTGTATTTATACTAATCTGGAATACTTGCCTAGGCCGACTTCTCCTTCTGGGTACTAATTAATTCATATTAATTATATTTCTATAGCCGACATCTCGTCTAGGGTTTCCTTTACTTCTTTGCTTCCTTTCGAAATATTCTAATCTTGTCATAGGTCACAATAGAGGTTCATACCTCCCGAAGCTACCATAATATTAATAGGGTGTGTCATCCCTCTTTGGACTGAGATGAGATGATGTGTGCCCCTCTGTGGGGTAAGGATTCCCATGAGATAGGTGTGTCATTCCTCTCTAGATTGAGATGAAATGATGTGTACCCCTGTGTGGGGTGAAGGTTCCCATGTGATGGGTGTGCATCCGACTCTGGACTGAGTTGTTATGATGTGTGGTCTCATGCCTTGTGGACTCAGTTGAGTCAGGCTTTAGATGGTACTCCAGATGATTCTCATGTGGACTCAGTGAGATAGATATCTGTTGAGTAGGACGTCCCTGTGGCTGAACATAGGTGGACATGTCCCTAGTGGCTGAGCACTAGTGGATATGTGGATCCCTTGCTATAATGTCTAAGAGTAATATTTACCTATAACCCTAATTGTGATGTAAAGGGTACATGTCAACTCCACCGTATGTGAAAGATAATTAATGTTTATTGTAATAATTAATTATTTTTTGAGTTATTGAGGTCGGCCCTGCTGTGCCAATAGACACCACTTTTGGTATGTCCAGTCTAGTATAAATAAAGGCGATTTCCCCATTGAGGAAACACACAAGTCACTTGTCATTTGGAAATTTCAACAAGTACATTTCTAGAGCTGAAGTGCTCACCTCTCTTGGGAGAAATTTTCAAGGTAGTAGAGCACCCTCTTCTGTGCATTAGGGTTTCATGGTTGGAGGATCTTCTCTTGAGAATATAGCAAAGGATTGCTGGGTTTTTCTCCCTTGTTGACAAGGGTTTTTCCAAGATATTTCTTGTGTTCTTGTGCATTGTTATTCTTCTTATGATATTGGTTATTGCAACACTTGGAAATTGTGTAGCTGCATTTGTTCATGGTTCAAGTAAATGATAAAATGAAATAAACCTCATGCTTGAGCCTAGCATAGTGAAAATTCAACGAAAATTAGCATCAGTGAATTATATATTAGTCATTGATCTCAAGTGAGGTGAGAAGTAATCTCAACCATCAATCACTTTGGAGATTAGGGTTAGGTCATAACTCAATATTATAAAAGCATGACAAGGGTCAAGGAGAAAAAATTGGATACAATTGATATTTTTTTGAAATGGAGAGGGTTGGATCACAAAGGACTATGATTCAAGGAGATCTTGGATAGGTGGAGAATGAATTCCATATAGAGATCAATATAGGTTAGGAAGGAGATAGAAAAGAGGAAATCACAAGTGGGTTTTAGCAGATTGGAGCCACAATAGCAGGGTCGCGCCATACGAATCTTCTCGTACAATCTTTTTCAACGTGTATGCGGGTTTCAGTGGAGATGGGGGCTTTCTTAAGGAAAGGGGTGTACATCTCAAAAAACGTGAAATTTTGGTATCGTACAACAAACCAGGAGTTGCTAGGGTTTGTAGGTGTTATCTAAAGTTTTATGTATTACTATGTGGGCCATTTTTCCAATGTTGGAGCCCTTGTAAGCTTTGAAGTTATTTGAATGATAAGCTTAGTTGATGGTAAGAATATCTTTGTGTATTGTGTTTGAGATTTTGGTTTTCGATATTTCTTCTGTTATATTTATTTGAGTTGATTATTCCAGCAAGTATATTCTATTTTGTGAGCTACTAATTTGATTTACAACAAGGAAATCACTAGATAACAAGATACCTAGGTGTTGGAGTAGGGATTTCAACATGGTATCAAAGCTCTCGCTCTAAGAGGGAGGCCATATCTCAGATCCACGGTAGTTAGTAGTAGATATATCAAATATGCAAGGAGATCTTAGCATATCTATAACTAGTAGTCTGAAATCAAGGGTTAGATTTTAGGTAAACAATTGTACTAAAGAACAACTAGGGTTTACAATCATACGAAGATTGCAGTCAAAACAATCGCGTATAAACATGAGTTTTCTTAAGAAAATCCATGTACATACATGGGTTTCAGTGGTGACAAACACGTAAAGGATCGTATAGGTCAATACAAGGGTAGTTTTAGTAGCAGATTATTTCTAGGATAGTTTATCGAGTTTAAAGAATGGAATCAACAAGTTTGAGAGATGAAGATAGATTGGATGGAGCATCCAAACTCCTATCTTGGAAATCAAGAGTTACTTTGTCCTTGAGGGAATACGACCTTCAAGAGTTATTGGACAAAGTAGTTTTTCCACCGATAGATCCACTAGCTTTGGAAGCTCACAAGAAGGAGATTAAAGTTGAGTGGGTAATATTGGATTCAGTGAAGTATCCATCTAATTCCTCACTTATAAGAGAAGAATACGACCAAGGAGATGTTTGATGCCCTGGTAGGATTATTCCATATAACTAAAATGAATAGGAAGATGGTCTTGAGAAATAAACTTAGATTTGTGCATATCTCTAGATCTGGCAATGTTACTAGCTATTTCATCAGGATCACTGTAGTATGTTATTAGCTTGCAACTATAGATGAGAAAATGAATGATGTAGAGCTCGTGAATGTGGCATTGAATGGGTTTCCCAAGTCTTAGGAATCATTTGTCAAGGGATTTTGCGCTTTGGAAAAAATCCCAGATTGGTAGAGGCTTTGCGATGATTGCATCCAAAAAGAGACTCGGGAGAAGTCTAAAAGAAGAAAGCAGGGAAGTGGTGGTGAGAACTTGTCCCTTGTCAATAAGACAAGGAAGGGAAAAGGAAAGGGTTCCAACAAGAAGGGTAACAATGATGGAGGAACATTGTAGTTGGGGAAAAAGAAGAACTTGAGTAAAATCAAGTGCTTCTCATCTCATAAGAATGGACAGTATACATATTAGTACCCAAAGAAGAAGAAGGCAAGAAGAAATACGCACACAACAACATCAACAAAGAGGCAACTAGATGATTTTGCAATGAAGTTTAAGAAGGATTCTCACTAGTTTCTTGTCTTTCTACTAGCACAAATACCAAGAGTGTGTGGTACTTAGACAATAGTACATCTCATCATATGACAAAAGCACAAGATCTATTTAGTAGTCTGATGTAGAGGGACTTAGGGGTTCATGTGGATCTTAGTGATGATGCCAAGTATGCAGTGAAGGGAGAGGGAACAATTTTGTTCTAGCTTGAATCAGAAGGTTCGTTTGATGCCTGTTAGAATATAGAAGATTGTGTGCTCATTTTACCATTGACGATACCCTCGTCAACCAACCATAGGCCTAAGACACCCTCTGAGCACCTTAACCTTGACTGAGAATTACTCCGGAAGCAAACCCTAGGCTAGATAGCCAAACAAGGTGCAACGCATCTTCCTACAAGGATACCGCACCAACAATAGCTAATCAGATAGTCCAAACCTTAGCCAAGAGACAGTCCAAGACAACACTGAAACTGCTAGTTGCACCTGCAACTCTCCTCCACACGTGCGCACCAAACTAGTAACTGTAGTGCACACCACTCGCTGTCTGCAATTATGAGATGTGTAAAATGAGAACTGGCACCATGTATTTATACTGGTTCTACCAGATTTGTTGGGGTCGACTTCTCTTTCTAGATATGTGTCTGTTCAGTATATTATTATTATTTCTGGCCAACTTCTTCTCTTGGAGGCTAATAACCTAATATAAATTAGCTTCTTGAGCCGACAAGACTTCTAGGGTTATTAGCCAACTCATTAGGGTTTCTCTTGCTTTCCGGAGTCTTCCATTCTTGTCAGGTTCACACGTGGAGGTAAATACCTCCCGCAGCTACCATAATATTAACACTCCCTCCTAGCTAGGGAGGTATTATAGGTAATGGCCTTGAGCACAAAAACATACCATTTACCCGGTAGCATCAATATAATCGTCTAGACTATCTCATGACTAGATCATGAGCATCACCATCACCATCAACTGCATCATCTCTCGAAACCATACTTCATTTGAGTAATCAAACATGATGTTGGATAGTCACTCACACCATAGAGTGACACAAGAGTCACTCTTATAATCTAGAGGAGTAAATATTCCAAACCAATTTTCGTCTGGAAAATCTTTGTTCATCATTCGTCTGGATGGTGATTATTTTCAATAAACTGTTGATAGTCTTCAAGGCAGTTAGAAAAAAAATAGAACACAACTGTGTCTATTCATGGTAGTACATAACTACAATCCAGTGGTTCACTACCACACCAAGTAACACACAAGTACTTGATCAACAACGTATAGTTACGAACAGTGGAACATATCCACCACAATAGTCCTCATCTACTGTCATACAATCTTCATAACAAACATCTGATAGTAACCTGCATAGAAACAATGTTATGATATAAACTGAATCATCTAGGCCAATCTTTCACTCACATCTGTGAGCTCTAAAAAAATATCTGCCTCAGGAATAGTGGAACATATCCACCACAGTAGTCTACAAACATCTGATAGCAACCTGCATAGAAACAATGTTATGATATAAATTGAATTATCTAGGCCAATCTTTCACAAACATCTGTGAGATATGAAAGAATATCTGCCCTCGGAGTAGAACAATGAGATATCTGGACTATTCTTCTCAAACAAGGAAGAATAATTGTCCTGTCTTCTGAACATGGACCATTCCTCACCCTAGGCCATTCTTCCTACACTAATCAAAGTGCACCTTGGAGAGAATGTATAACCCTAAGGAATGTTGAGTCTGGACCATTCCCCACCCTGGGCCATTCCTCCTACACTAATCAAAGTGCACCCTAGAGAGAATGTATAAACCCTAAGGAATGTTAAGTCTGGACCATTCCCCACCCTGGGTCATTCCTCCTACACTAATAAAAGTGCACCCTGGAGAGAATGCATAAACCCTAAGGAATGTCTGTCCCTAATTGTTGAGCCTAGACCATTCCCCACCCTGGGCCATTCCTCCTACACTAATCAAAGTGCACCCTGGAGAGAATGTATAAACCCTAAGGAATGACTGTCTGGACAATTTCCTTTGTTAACCACAAGAGGAAAAGACTATATTGCATCAACCTCCAAAACGGACCATTCCTCATGTTAACCACAATGAGAAATCATTGTCCGGTGAGGCATGCCAGTCTTCTTGAGTAACCCTCGAGAAGAGAGAGTGCCCTAGACCACTCCCCAGGTTAACCACAATTGGAAGTCACTGTCTATGATACATCAACAATCAGACTACTTCCCATGTTAACCACAATGGAAAGTGATTGTCCGTCAAAAGTCTCAATCCACTTTCCGAATAGGAAAGCATTTGTCCAAGATGGACTATTTTTCAATTTTTAAAGATGAATGTCTTCAATAATGTTTTCATTGCTCCCTCCTAAATTGGAGAGTCATTTATTCCTTTTTCAATAAGAGGGAAGTTGTTTCCACGAGCTCTAGCTTGAGTATGCAAACTCTTTCATATTGGATAGAAGCTTTACCAAAATGTCTGCTTATCTGCTCATTTGTGGAGATATGTATTAGAGAGATCATTTTCTCCTTTATGGACTTCATCATGGATAATGTAATGCTTGATTTCAATTGTACTTTAGTCTGGAACATTGTGAAGACTTCATGTAGATCTGAACAATAGAGTATATCATAGTTGGAAAACTGGAACATATCCATGTGGCACTTCTTCTGTCATCATGAGATCTGATCTATTGAGTAGTCATCTTGTTGTTTATAGGAAATCTTCACCACGCTTCTGCTATGCACTAGAGGTTCTTCACCAAGTTATCTTCTTCTTATATTCATACATGAGTCTCTTTCTGGTATGCCTCAAAGTCTTGAGATTGCTCTTCATACGCTCTTTATTCAATTTCTCTGGAGAACATTCTTTGCATTCATTTGATGTAGAATTCCGACTCAAGGATGTTGTGGATGACTTATGTAGAGATAAGTCTAGTTTGTTGGAACAAGTAATCATCATAGTCTTCTCCCTCCATCTGGGAGAACCTCCAGTTCTAGTTCTCGCAATGATTTCATTCATAAGTCTTCCATACACTGTTCTTTATCACGACTTCCAATTCCTCTGCTTGATTGCTTTTATTGAGTTCATATCAGGTTGGTAATCTTTTGATTCTCAATATTATGACTGGTTGTTCTGGTTTTTCTTTCTTTCTTGGAATCTTCATGTTCTTCATGTTTTTCTTTAGCTCTTGGGTCCATGGAGTTTCTTATAGATTCCATGCCCTAAATATTCCACTTCTTCCTTTCATCATAGGATCACGGATCTGGATGGACAACCAGAAATGCTTTAAGGCTTCTCTTCGAACTGAACACGTACTGTCTTTCATGGTTACTACCATGGATATATATATTTCATCATCTTCAATGGATCATAGGATTAGCTCCCTCCTAACCCTTGCTTCATGTAGGGGTGCATATAATCGCCCCCCCTTCGTCTAACAGAGTCCATGCTTCCATCTGCATCCTTATTGTCTTCTGCAATATATAATTGGCTCTCTTGTCTAACAGAGTCCACGCTTCCGTCTTGTTATCTTCTACAAAACATCATAAGTCTTTTTCCAATTTCCTCTCGGTTGTTGACTTCTTTTTGTCTTTTCTTCTTCTAAGTCTTTTCATGATTGATTCGGCTTAATAGCTTTCACATGATTTGTATTTCATCCTTTCATGTGTATTATCTAATGATATCCATTTTCATCTTGTTTGTTCTTCCATAGGTATAGTTCTTCTTGGAACACATTA